>JAVKLA010000084.1:29916588-29926831 GCA_034782735.1 Sagittarius serpentarius
CCCCCCCCCCCCCCCCCACGAGCAACTCCGAGAACTTGCTCGGGCTGAGAGGATGGGGCAATCGCTCCTCCTTTCATCAACACTTCATGCACGTTTCCACATTTCTCAGGACGGCAGCGGGAAAGAGAGCCTTCACGTCCTTCCCCACCCACCCCACTGATAAAGCTGTCGAACACATATTACCAACTGCTCAAGAGCCCATGTGAAATGAGTTGGTGGATTAATTAGCAGAAGGGCAGAGCTCCGAAGGTGGAAAGATGCTCTACTGTGAAAGGCGTATTGATTGAAGGTCCCCAGCCACCACCACAAGACTGTCATCATCCACTGTGAACATACAGCACACTGCCAGCTCCTGCGCGAGCAGCTAAATCTAGGTCACTTGTCTCAGCATCCAGGGACAGGGACACCTGGACCACACTCACTCCTCCCTGATCAGAGAGCCGTTCAGGAGCCCGTTCCTTTGATAAAATACATGGACTTATACCTAGACAGACTGGAACGGGTACAGGGAGCACACCTTCATCTGTTGTTAGCATGGTCCGCATCAGGGCGAAAGAAAAGGAGGGGAGGCTAAACATGCAACCCCCTAGGGTGCACACGTTTGGTGTCGGTAGTCATCAAGGAGTAATTTTATTTACGTTTTTAAAGGTAGCATGTAATCTAATCTTTGACTACTACCCAGATCCACATTAAAACTCAGCCTTCACTTCTGCCCCAGAAAGCCACTATCATTACAGTGAAACATCTCAAGTGCTTGCTTAACTTTAAGCTCGCAAGTAGCTTGCTCGTCTTCAGCTGTGCTGGAACAGCCTACTACATACGTTCAAACCTCATTTCAAAAGACCGCTTTTCATAGTTGAAAGGACAGCATCAAACACTCTGGTTCCCTGCAGCTGCATTACATAATTCTTTGTACCATACGTATCAAAAGAGAACATCTTTTCATATCTCCTTCAAAGGACCCTCTCCAGAACAGCCTGCAAAAAAAAAAAAAAAAATCCAAGGGCAGCATTTTCTTGCTCTGAGAAATAGAAAGTAGACCTGACCAACGATTTCCTTACCTAAAGGGAAGTGAAAATAAATACTGCATGTAGTGTAAGGGGAAAAACCTGGACATGAAAACAAGTGTGAACTACAGGCAGGGCATCACCCCCAATGCAGATAAGGAAAAGGTGCACTTTCAACTTCACTTAAAAATCCTTCACCCTTTTATGCATAAACAAATGAAAAATTTGGTCTTGAGCAGACCTATCACATTTTAACCCCATGTAACACAATTTTCTGAACAAAGTTATTGTTACAGGTTTTAGAGAAATTTTACTGGAAAAGTCTTTTAAAATACAAAGGATGCGAACTTACAGTGATTTATTGTTATGTGGCATCTTTTTCCTGAGTGGGGTGTATCGGCTCCACTGCTTTGCTGGCGGCAGTGGCTGGCAGCTTGTTAGCTGCAATTCCAGCTAGATTGTATTTAAATTTGAGACTGAAATAGGTCCTCAGATTAAAAAAAGGAAAAAAAGCCCACACTATTTTAATGCTTTTAGCTTTTGGTAAATTTGTATCATTTTTGCTTTAAAAAAAAAGTGAGTTCCTGCTTTTATTCAGGTAGCATGCGGTAGGGCATTATTCACTGCACCTACTCCAAGCACATGAAGCAGAGGAAGGCAAATATTGAACATCTTTAGGACAGCAACATTTTCCACTGCAAACATCTCTACTCTAGAGCCCTAAACCGAAACAGGACGTAGAGCTCCGGCAGTGCTGTGTCCTGGGCTATAAAGTTTCTAGAGCTTGAACAATCAAGCCAGCTCCACCAAAAATCAAGAGCTGGGATTCAATGTTTCAAGATCCATACTTTTTTTTTTTTTTTTAATAAGAAAGGTACTATTCTGAGAGCAAAAGAAAAGCCTTAAGTAAAAAAAAAAAAAAAAAAAAAAAAAAAAAACACAAACCACACACAAATAATCCAAATACCACAGGGCTGACCCGAGTTGGTGACGCTGGGGTTCCCATACCAGCTACAAGAGGGGAAGGACACGGAGAAAGAGAAATGCCCGCACTCCGTGGTTCGGAGCAAGGAGCACCACCTCCATCCTGCTGGCGTGGCCCTGCATGCCAAACCTCACGCAAACCCATGAATGCTGAAGAAAGCCAAGGGAAGCACTGAAGCCACGCTTATGCCCTCCCCGTGTTTCACTCCAGCATACCTGATAGACCCAAATGGAGAGCCACAGTTTCATCACGCATGGTCTTTAGGCAACTGTCTTTTTGCAAAGCATTTTATTCACCTGGGATTTAGTGATATTGTTGAGGGTTAAATTCCCACCACACCCTCCCAGAGCAGCCAAGATAAATCTCTCCCTTCTATGTGACATATCATGCACTGAAGAGGACACGGTCACTCCACTTTTGCACAAGCCTGGATATGTATCGTATGAATATCACTGCTGGCATCGGGACTGAAGCCAGAGAAGGAGCAAAGCGATGCTGCATCCTTACCGTCCACGTTGCTGACTTTGCTGTGCTAGACTGCTGAAATGATACGTCGAAGCTGTGAGGTCCTGGGTAGTCTGTGTTGGAAGGGATGGCTGGGGAGGGCGAGAGGGCGTCAAAAGTCGAGCTGGGCTGCGCATAAGGCGAGGGGGCCGTGACACTGTTCTGTGCGTGCTCCGTGTTGTAGGGGCTGGTGGAGGAAGAGCCATTCTGGATCTGCTGGTCCATGCTGTTCAGGAGCCCCAGGTTTGTGTACTGCGGCTAGAGGCAAAAAGATGCACAGGAGTGTTAGAGAAGCAATGCTAGCACAGGCTGGCTAACGATGGCATGGCCTTCATGATGGAGGATGCACAGCATAATCTCAGCACCACCGTACATGTGTCACACCAGGAGGAAGGAGACTTGCAAAGAATAAACCCCTCTTCACATCGGTGACCAAAACGGAAAGCAGTAAAGCTTCTCACAGTCACATAGTGGATCAACAGCCAAGCTGGGAAAAGAGCTTGCACGTAACAAGGGGGCGATTTGCAGGGCAGCAAGCCATCACAAGGAGACAGGCTCCCTATGTCTAGCAACACCCAGACCGAGACCTTTTTGAAGGGACTGCTATAACCCGATAAAAACCACCAGGTTCATTACAGTGCAACTGGCTCTAACGTGTACAAGGAAACATTGCCTCTGATGGTCTCGCGCTCTACACAAAGACTGCTCCTCTTCTTGTGGATCTGATCCTGCTATGCGTGGTGACGTTTAGACCTCTAACTCAGGTAGTAACTGCACTAAAGTGTGACTCACTGGAGAAAAGGTTCATAGCATTTAACCAGGTTGTACCATGCACTCAATTCCCAGTGACCAGTCACAGACAGTAGCAGAGAGGAATTAAAGGTCTCATCAAGTAGCATGGAAACTCACAACAAGGAAGGCTTCCTCACGTACTTAAGCAGCAGCAATTGCATGGTGTGTAGCACTTAAATGATCAGACATGGTTGTGCCCCAAAAGTAGCCTCCAGGTACAAACAATCGTCATGGTTTTGGCTGGGCCAGAGTTAATTGTCTTCCTAGTAGCTAGTATAGAGCTGTGTTTTGGGTTTAGTATGAGAAGAATGTTGATAACACCCTGCTGTTTTCAGCTGTTGCTAAGTAGCGTTTAGACTAAGTCAAGGGTTTTTCAGCTTCTCCTGCCCAGCCAGCAAGAAGGCTGGAGGGGCACACGAAAGTTGGGAGGGGACACAGCCGGGACAGCTGACCCAAACTGGCCAAAGGGGTATTCCATACCATGGGGCATCATGCCCAGTATATAAACTGGGGGGAGTTGGCCTGGGGAGGAGCGCTGCTCGGGAACTAACTGGGAATCAGTCAGCAAGCGGTAAGCAACTGCATTTTGCATCACTTGTTTTGTATATTCCAATTCTTTTATTATTATTGTTGTCATTTTATTATCATCATCATTATTTTCTTCCTTTCTGTCCTATTAAAATGTTCTTATCTCAACCTATGAGGTTCCCCCCCGCCCCAGTCCTCTCCCCCATCCCACTGGGTGGGAGGGAAGTGAGTGAGCAGCTGCGTGGTGCTTAGTTGCTGGCTGGGGATAAAACGTGACATATGAAACAACTGAAGACATAAAAAAACCCAAAGGCTAGAGAACGGAGTACAGAACAGCAAAGGTTAGATTAAGGAGAGGTTAGCAGAAAAATCACATGCCTAATGCCCTGGTCCCCCACCTCAAAGAGATGAGAGGGGAACAAAGTTCAGAGAAAGGTGACAAGAATGAGCAAATCCTTTCAGTGCCTTCCTGTAATACAGCAGTAGATGACAACTTTTCAGCCTAGGAAAAAAGACAATGAGGAGAGAGGTGGAACTCAGTATGACATAGTGGATAAATTCCTAAACTATGTAGAAAAAAGCAAAGAGGAAATTAATTTTCATGCTCTCTTAACAGAGGAGTTGGGGAACAAGAAAACATCTTGAGCAGGATTTTGGTTTAAACACACACAGAGCTGTTCTTCACAAAGCCTGCAAATAAACATGGATTTTCTGCCACAGAATGCTGTGGATACTAGAAGCCTACATATGTTCAAAAAGGCACCAGACAAGTTCTGCTGGAGAAAAATCCATCAAAGCAAGTGTATTTAATTTTAAAATTCTGAACCACAAACAGCTGGAAGCTGCTAAAGTACTCAAGGGAAAGGAGTTACACTACCCCAGCTCTTTTAATCCTCCAAAGGACCCAGCGTTGGCCATGGAGACAGGGCAGCAGGCAAGCGGTGCAAGGGGTTCAGCCAGGTACACGTAGTCTCAGCCTTGTGTGTGTCCAAAGGGCACTCTTTGTGCCCAGTTTAGGGTGAGCAGCATCCAAAAGGTTTGTGGTACCCATCCCCAACAGTTCTGGGACCAACCAGGAACACGGAGCAATAAATGCACCTGGTTCTGCTGTTAGCTGCTGACAGGGCAGAAGGGACTCAGGCTCTTCCCCTTGTCCAAGGGTGCAAGCACCTCATGTCCCTCCACAACCTGTAGCTTCAATCCCACCCAGAGGCTCACTTATCTCTCAGTATTTCCGCCAGTCTGCTCCTGACTTCCCTTTTCTTTCCTTTTCCAGAGACAACTTGGTATTATCAGCCAAGAAGCAAAGGTTCCCTGAGTCAGAGCACCAACCGCAAGACCCATAACAAAAAGCTTTCCCAATATTGGGAATCCCACCAGCCCTACGGAAGGTTCGAGTAACACATCATCACTCCTCCAACGACCTGAAAGGGAACGGCACACGCTATCTGCTGAGCTCCCCAGGGACTTCAGACAAGCCATTTAACACGCAATTTTGCCAGTCATTTCAGCCACGGAGGAAAACAGGCTGGTCCCTTTGCAAGGATGAAGTGCCCTGCCTACGCCCTAACACTTTACACTCTCAGCTGTCCTTCCAGAAGTGGAGGAAGTCAAGAAATTTAAGCCGCCAATTAGAGTTCTTCCTTAGGTTTCTGTTTCACTGGAAGAGGCTGATATTTTATGGGGTTTTTAATTAAAAACTCAAGGTGAGGCTGGTGCTCTGGGGTCTTCAGTGAGGCACATGGGACCTTCCAGAGATGGATCAGCTTGCTACTGTAAGGTGTGCTGGGAAGGAGGAGGTCTAGTGGGGAACAGCACAGGGGACTTCATTTTGGGAGCTGGGATGGTCTGCAGAGAGAAGGGAGAGCTGGTTCCCTCCCTTGCTCTGTCAGCGACACACCGTGTCCTTGGGCATGACACCTCGCCTCCCCCTCCACCCTCAGCCTACTTCAGGCAGCAAGGTCTGCAGGGCAAGGATTGCTCCTCGCTGTGTAAAAAGCACTCTGCTTAATGGGCCTCTGTTTTGTCTGAGGCCTTCAGGCAGCAGAGTAATAAGAGCAATTAAATATTGAGTCCTAATCCTGGGTGAACCAGTGACTCTCCATGCTGCCTCAGGTTAGTAATTTGCCCTCCCTGCCTCAGTTTCCCCATCTATAGCAGCAGGGGTGTTATAGATGCCCAGCAACCCTGTTAGATGGGCAAGCAAGTATCTGTGATTGGACTTAAAGCATGCTAAATAGTTGATGCAGCAGAAAGCAATCCAGACTGGTTCTTCCTCTCCAAAAGGAGATCAGAGCTTTGGCAATGCAGATGACAGTTACATCTCATCTCCTGTGGGCTATTCAGCCAACCAAGACCTATTTAACGGACTTTTGGTACATGTTTTCCCTTATGGCTAATTCTATACGGAAAGAGCCAGAATGCTGAGGTGCTGCACCAGGAACAGTCTTTTTCCTGCTCAATAACTTTGTGTTTAAATCAAAAAACAAGCCTCCCTTCCCTCCTTCCCCAGAATACCCTAATAAGACCTGAAGACTTCTCAAAAATGTAGAAGTATCACTCAGTTGTTTCATTTCTCTTGGAGATTAGCATCAGACTCACTCCCTAACCAGCAAATGATGAAAAGACGGCTGTGATGAAAACAGTCTCCTAAACCAGCTCAGACATACAGACAGCAAAACAATAGTGTTTCAGCTTTCACTTAAAAACTATACCCTCTAATCCCAGGCTACTTAAGATAATGGAGAAAGATGGTCAAACGGGCAGCCGGCGTTTAGAAGACAGCACAGTCTGGAAACACTGAAGGTGCTGCCTGGAAGTCAATTAAAAAAAAAGTTCCCTATTAAAATTTAAGATATCCTTAAGAGAATCAAAGATCCTTTTCATTCCTTTCAGTCCAGGGACCATCTGTCTAAATGTTACCAGCGGAGCAGCCATTCCACCGCATTTATACACTCACATGCCACAGCCGAATGCCATGTCCCCATTTGCTCTTTAAATAACTATTAATCTCCTTGCACTTATCCTGGTGCTGACACAAGCAGCTGTTGGACAACCCTTCTCCCCCTCCCAGTCTCACCAGCCTTTCACCTTCCCTGGCCCCTTGCTCCCCTCCCCAGGCAGGTGCTCCAGCCCCGACGACAAAGCCAGCCGCCCGGTTTGCACACACAGACACACACAGACACACACTAAACCTCTCACAGCTATGCCCCAAGGCAGGCGGAGAGTTGTTTGCGCTCAAGGGGTCAACATCTGAATTGCTTGCAAGGCTTTTGGAGGAATCAGATAAGGCTTTCGGAGGCACACGCCTTCTGACAACACAACAATTAGAGGGGCAGCAGGCCCGGGGAAGGCACACGCAGGAATTCACCCACCGCCACAATAAAACCCCTTCGCCCCAGCCACGCTGCGGAAGGTGAGAACAAAGAGAGCAAGGGGCTGCGGACACATCCGCAAGGCATCACCCTCCCGGAGGGGTCTGCAGGGTGTGTGTTTGCACACACACAGCCTCCTTTCAACATTTACAGAAAGGAACACAACAGCAGTTAATTCAGAAATTAATTCTTGTCACGTTAGTAGCCCAGAATTCAGCACATGCTCATGTTTCGCTGCAGAGTCTTTTTAAACAACTGCAGGACGTAGTACTACCACCAATTCCTGGCGGAAGAATGCTGTTTAGTGGACAGAAGAGAAATGCATGCAAAGCTGAAAGAACAGATTATCTAATTTTCATTGCCTTTGTTCTCCATGTTGTTCCCTCCATCAAGTTTCTGAACCTATCAATGTCACCGAGGCACTGCAAAAACCTTCAGGTGACTTTAACTGCAAAGAACTAGAGAGCCACAATGAGACATTAGACTATGTATTTTGGATCATCGTTTCAAGAACTATCTCGAACTATCAACTTTTGCTTCCTACACCCCATCAGCTTCACTTTCAGGTTTTCATGCCAACTCACGCTTCTAGATTAGGAGAGCCATGGTTTCACTGGAGAGGCTGCCGAATTAAAACCCAGACCGAAAACTGCAGAATTGTTTAATCATGGCTCTGCTGCCGGGAGGACAGATCTCCCTAACGAACGCCGCAGACAAGGGAAGGCAGAAAGCCTCCTGACCCCAGAGGCTCCGGGGCACTTGCCACAAGAGGGCAATGCAAATGCTCCACCGCACTCCGCGGAGCTGATGTGCCGGGGAAGATTCCCCAGCCCACCCAAACTGGGGCCCATCTCACCCTGCCCTGCAGCAAGAACCCACCCCCAGTTCTTCGGCCACAGCGTACTTTCAAGCCCATCATGTCAACCGGTAAGGTTATGAGATAGATCGGCAGAGAGACCTGCAGTATGAAGGCGCAAGGGAAGTAATGCAAGCGAATAGAAGTTCTCAAGGGGAGTTCCACGCTAAAAATCCCCTAAAATACACAGCTCCAGCTATTAACTACCCAGTTATCAACCTTTCAGAGAAAGTTTTGAGAGTTTCTCCACTTGAGAAAAATCAAGGAAAAGTTACCATCTTCAGGTGCAGAACACCTAGATGCCTCCACCCGTATTCAAAATCCTTCTCCCTATCTCCAAAGGAACGTGCATCTACGTCATGTGCACGTACCAACAAAATTTTAATTTTCACTGCTGGATCTGTGCAGCTCAAGAGCATTGTCCAGCCACTCAAAAAGCCTTGCAAAATACCACCACTGGTGCTTATTCTCCAAAGATACGAGATGATGAAACTAACAAAATACCACGGTTGTTAGCAACAAGATTTTGCAAGGCACTTCGCTAATTCTGTGCTCTGTCCTTAACTGCACCACAAGTAATGCACCAGGGCTAACAGTTGCAGGACTAGTAGGAAGCAGCTTACAGCAATATTTCAGTGCTGGACCAGGTAAAGTTTCAGATTCCTGCTGGAGGACAGCTCTCTTAAAAGCAGCAAGATAAATGTTTTCCAGAGTGCTCGGTGTCTGTCCAAATCGGCAGACAGACACCTCAAATGTATCAAGAAAGATTTAAATCAACCTAGTTTTTCAAATCTTCCTAGCAAAGTATTTTAGTAGGTGGAAATAAAGTACTTAAGCTCAACAGAAGTGCTTCTATCATAATTATCAATCAAGATATTGCTGACTGCAAGACGGCGCAGCTTCACCAGTCACTCAGAAGGTGGCTGATACAATACCCGATGTAGGCGCACTGCTTGTGCCATTACAAAGAAGTGCCAAGAAATAAAGGGCTCCACCCATGCCCCTCAGCTAAGATCAGGGCTGAAGCTGAAAGAGTTATCTAACTCACTCATCGCAATGAAAGGTGTGATTTGGTTTGCATCTCTAGCCTCTTTTCTCATTTAAAAAAAAAAAAAAGACTGACAAACTTCTTTATGCCTCAGACTTTCCATTCGGCTCACGTACATCTGGACTGCACTCCTTTCAGGAGGAGCAAGCTCAGCTTGGACATCACTCTGGTCCCCTCCGAGCCATGAGGGGAAGATGTGTACAGTCATTTCAACATCAGCTCAGGCCCAGATCCCCACGGGGTGCCGGCAGCAGGTCTCACAGCCTCTGCACTCCCCTCAGCTCCATGAGCAACAAATGGAAACAAATCCCGTGGGTCTATTTTGAAGAGGTTTTTTCCCCAGAGCTACGGTGCAGCTGAATACATCAAACACTCGGAAGCCCACAGGTAAAATGATATTTGCACCATATACTCAATGCGAAGAGCGAGGGAGCAAATAACTTTGGTTGAACCAAAGATATCAACAATTACCGGGATAGGTTCCCAGGCAGCATAGCTCCTAAGCTCTAATTACAATGTGTTGCAGCTTTTAGCACTATAACAAATCAATTTGTTTTGAGTAATCTTAGTGTTGGGTCATTGCTTTTTCCAGGAAAAGAGAAGACTATTTCACATCCCAGTAGCATCACAGGTTCCCAGCATGATGGAGCATGTTGGACTAGAAGAGGCCCTGGAGTCGTAACTCGTGTCCTGGTTATCAGACCTGCTGCAGCATTACCAAACATTTAACGTCTCCTCAGCTCAATCCCACCTGTAAGCAGGGAGCACAAATATTTCTGCATAGTGTCTCCTGTATTATTAGAAGGGGAACTATTTGATATCAACAGGGCTATGTAATAAGCATAACCACAGTGATTTTAAGAAACTAAATATAGAAAAAAAAATTATTCTTCCAAATGTGGTGAGTCTCCTGGAAGGAGGGGGGGGAGGGAAGAGAGAGAGAAGAAAATTAAAAAGAAGAAGAAAGTGTGTGTGTGTCTCTCTCTCTCTCCCCCCACAATTGTCCTGTACAGGTATTTCATGTTAAGTTGTAAGATAACCCCAGCAGGTTGCCTGGACAGCTTCCAACACCACCTAGACACATAAAACACAACCTAAAGAAAACAGTCCTTCATTTCACCCAGCTGGGGGGGGGGGGGGGGGCCCCCC
>JAVKLA010000084.1:29926841-29940119 GCA_034782735.1 Sagittarius serpentarius
CGGCGGCAGAGAGAGAAACAAACCAACAACTTCCCCCCACCCTGAAAAAAAACCAACCAAAGACCAACGTAAGTGATCAACTGAAATCATGCCACCATGTTTAAAGTTCAGATACAGGAGCTTTAAACAACTGCCTGCTCTGCCTACTTAACACAGCACCCCTTCCCTTCCAACAGTCGCCAGTCGGCCCTTTGCCCCAGCCAGCTTGGGAGACGGCACACTACACGTGCTAAACCGGAGAAATCACTGCACACCAGTAATTTGCAAACACACGCCGCCACACTTGAAAAATGCTATGGTTTGTATACCGGGAGGGGGGTGGGGGTGGGGAGGGAGGAAAGCCTGGGTGATTTTCACTGGGATTAGCTATTCCAGTCTGCACGTCATACCACATCTACACCCTTTAGGTTTACACAAGCAGCAGTTTTAAGAGCCATACCCAGTAAGGCTGCAGCCCATGTGTTTCCACTGCTGAACTCAGCAGAACTTTAAAGTCCACCTATGCAGGTATTTGTAAGCTTGAAGAATAAGACAAATTCAAGAAAGCAATGTAAGGGCAAATTTTTGTTCACCCATAAAGTCTGTAAGCTTTGGAGGTGTCTTGTTCCCCCCAGCTGTAATTGTTTTCCTTTTTAGCTAAACTTTGAGTTTTGCCCCTTGGTTAATTCATTTAACTCAGCAAGAAGTATTTTTCAGCCAGAAGCAGGGTGCCTTTTAAAACAAGCACAGCCCAAAGCAGGAATGCCTGTAATTCCTGACTCTTACCACCTGCCACAGGTTCACGTAAAAGAGCTTGTCTAATTCGAGGATTATCAAAATGACAGTGCATCCCACTTCACACAAATATTAAGTCTGGACATCCTGCATTGTGTAAGTATTTCTAAGTATTTTCCAATGCATATAAAAATGTCTTCCCTAGAGCTGTGTTTTAGGCTTTTAACAACAACAACAAAAAATTCTGAATTAGGCTCTTGAAAAAAAGTTCTCCTTGCATAGAAAACAAATTCATTTCTGAAAGTCAGACCTTGCAAGCTTTCATTAGAGTATCTAGGCTACGCTTAGTTATTTTGAAAATTCAGACAGTTTAAACCAGGAGAAAGTCCAAGATCCACCCCCCTGCACACAGACAGTAATATTTTTACTCTGAACTTGTGCACAGCAATTTATTTGACACGTAATTGGAAAACATATAAACAAAGAGGGAGGAGATAAGAAAGAAAAAAAAAAGAAAATCATACAATATCACCTCTATGAGATGCAAGAAATCATGAGACTTCAGAATTCCATGATCTTAAAGCAAATTGATTAACAACCTAAACACTCAGCTTCCTAAAACTAAAGCAGAGGCCAAGAGTTTCCTATGTTCTCCAGTTACCAGCAGGACAACACAATGTCAACAAAGATCTGAAGAGCCATAAAGTACAGATTATTTGGAAAGGTACCCCCTCATGCTCCCAGGAGATGTAAACATAACTGAAGACAAAGACCTACATCAGGAAAACGAGAAAAAGACTAAGATTTCAGCAAGGCATTTTTGCCTGATTTCAGTGTTTGAGAAGAACTGTAGGATCACAGCTCGGCTGAGTGCCCAGAAATCCTATGTGCTGAGTTTGTACAGCAATGTTAAAAAGCTGGATTCAAAAAAAAAAAAACCAAAACACCTTAAATATAAGGGAAACCAATTAAAATACAAAGCGGGACATGAGGAGGAGAAGCAGAGACTGGAGAGGAAAACTCCAGTAGTTGATTAAAGCTGCCTTGTTTCTTGAACTCTTTACTGGACAGTAACCATTGAAGGTTATCAGTCACTTCAGACATGCAGCATTTTATTGTGTTGAGAGGGCAGCACTGGGCTGGATGGGATATCTGTGTGTCATCCACAGTGAAAGGCTGCAGACACCGTAAGCACCAAAGCATGGCCATAGGGCACGAGGACAATGAATAATCAAGGGCAGAATAGCACCAGGACTTGAAATTGGCTCCCAAATTCATTACGCTCAATAAAATCAGAATATGCCAGCTTTCAGACACAGAGGTAAAATACTCCAGTTAGGTAGCATTTTAGTCAGAACAAGAAATGCAGATCATCTGCAAGTTAAATAAGCCAAGCAGTTAAAACACACACACACACACACAAAAAAAAAAAAAAAGAGAGAGAGAGAAGCCACACACATAAACCCCCCACACCTACTCTTTGAAGCATGGTACAACTACAGAATATAAGAATTCATAAGAAGAGTTATAGGAGGGCAAAGGGCAAATTAAAACAAGTTAGAGCAAGCAAAGGAGAAGGGTTACACTGCAGCACGAGAGTCCCTATACATTAAAAGGAAGATCTACTGGATTTTCTATTGTATTTGGCCATTTCATCTGTGCAAATCAGGTGAGAAAACTCCTGGATGACATTCTCAAAAGCTTGAGACACCAAACAGCAGACTGAGCTTTCAAGATTGAGTGGGGAGTCGAGAGGACTGGCTGCCAAATTCTGATTATGCCCCAACTGCAGAGAACAAAAGGATGCAGGGCTTTACCTTCCAGCACTTTATTTAGTTTATTAAAGCAGCTCCTGACCAGCACCAAGCTGGTGTTGCCTGCATCCAAGGATCTGTTGGGGGCCAGTATAGCAGCATGCACAAAACTGGAAGACCACCCTAACCACCCTCCCTCTGCGCTACACGTTGGAAACTCAGCTTCACATCACTGCTGCAACCTACTCCCAAGAGATGAGCAGGAGTTTTATACAGTGTTTTCCAAAGATGCCACTCTGTGCGTACACCAGACCCAAAAGCTGGTCTTTGAGAGAGGGTGTGTGTGTGTATACAGACACAATGTGCACACAAAGGCAGTGCTTCTTCCACAGTGACTTCACTCCATCAGCCTTATAACCATCAAGAATATTTTCCCCAACCATTGAAATCACGTTATCACATATTCTGCACACCCAGGATTCCATAGGACTCTCTGGTATGGGCCCTCCAATGTCTAACAGCACAACCAAACCCACCCTTCAGTACTTCCCTCCCTGTCCGATACCGCTGGCTTTGGCAAACACTAAGACACGTGGTGCCATGGACGCTTACACAAGGCACAGCTTTGGAGATCTGCATTTGAGGTACTCCGCTGGACAGACCTTTCCCTATCCAAACTGAGAAGTTGATAGATTCATTGTTTGATATGGAATCGCTCACATCAACAGAAAGACAGGAACATTTTCTGCTCAAACAGACCTTCTATAATTTTAGTGGTTGCTTCTTGCAATAAGCAAGTTAGCTGAGCTAACTGTAAGGAATTTCTGGTCATTTGCCCCCATGTGCATGCCCCACATGCCCACCGCATGTGATTTCAATAGCCAAAGACAGAAAGGGGTTCTTCCCAATTTTTTGTGTAACACCATACCTCCTAATTTCCATCCAATACCACGTTAAACTCTCTACCCCTCCAACTTGAACATTCATAGTTCCTTTCAGACACGCAGCACAGTGGACTGACAAAGGCTCGTCGCAACAGCTTTCCCACCGTAATATTCACGTGGTAGTTTCCCGTTTGCAAAATAGTAGATCACACCTAGCCAGTGTGTGTTCTAATTTCCTTTTTAAGAACTGTTTGCACACTTTGCTGCCGCTAAAAGAGGGTGGAGAAAAATCCACTTGTCTGTTTAGTTCTAGCCAGCCACCACTAGTGCTCCTGAGGAGTCAATTCTTATGGTATGGATAAAGTGCAGAGTAAAACTGCAGCAGTGAGAAATCATAGTAAAGGCTTGCAGAGGTTACTGAGGATCTCAGAAACAGAATTTCTATCTGCAGAATCCAAATTTTACAGAGCAGCCAGTCAGAATTTTATTCTTTGAGAAATCACACTCCCAAAAAGTATTTTGGGACACACAAAGATGTCACATTACCTAAAAAAAAAAAAAAACCCAACCCCCCAAAAAACACCCCCCTCCCCCCCAAAAAAAACCCAAAACTGAAAAAACCAACCCCGAACAACCAAGCAAAATGATTAAATACTTTAAGTAATTTCCCATGCAGCAGAGAGATCCACTTGCTGACTTGACACTTTTGTTGGCAGCATGCTTAAGTCCTACAAAGCTGCAGGCTGAGAGGGCGCATCCACCTATTCCTATTGTTCTGTTCACCTCCACTCCCAAGGCATCGCGCACCAGCCCTGTGCCTCACATCCCTTACGCAGCTGGACTGCAGCTCTGCAGCACAGGGATTTCTGCCTCAGCAGCACAGCCGAAAAGCCCAGCGCTGCACCTCCTCCCCTCTCCCCGTTCCCAGAAGTCGGCAAGATTCTTTGTATTTACTTCCTAGATGTGGATTAAAACTGAAAGATTCATATCTGCCGAGACACAATCCATCCCTTTCATTCCCAGACACTACCCCACCATAAAATATTTCCCCTTCCCTCCCTAAACTGGGCGTTTCCTCCCACTCTCTTGCCCTTGGTAAAAACATTCATCATCTTGCCATCTTGAGGAAGTTGGACTCATCTCAAATTTCACCAGGTCCCCTTGTATACCACTTCCCAAAGTCCTTGGGGGGAAGTTTAATCCGGATCCAGACTCTGGAATCAATCCCAAGAGGCTGTTGGGCTCCAATCAATGCATTAATTTTCAAGCATGTTCAGCCTTGCCACTTGGGTCCACCTCCAAACAGAGCGGACGACTGAGCACAAGCCCAGAAATACATCACACCTCGAGCCATCTATTCTAGATACTAACACGCACACCCTGGTCGAAACACTGCTCCTTTAGTTGTACCATTAAGACTCCAGGTGAAACAGCAGCGGCAAGGGATTTGCAAAAAAATACAAGATATCATTGAGTGTTCTTGGATCAACTCCCAAATCACTCAAACCTAGTACAAATTAAAAGGAAAAAAAAAAAAAAAAACCAACAAACAAAAACCAAACCACACACATCCCATGTTTTTGTTGCTTGCTTGTACATGGAGCTCATAACAACGGTCAGTAATTTCAAATAAAATCATGAAGTTTAGATTCATGTTCCCAAAGAGTATTCAAGTTTACTTTGGCAATGCCAAGGAACCAAAGCTTTCACGTGTCTCATTTGAGACATCCTGAACAGTCATTTCTTACCGATTTTGCTCCTTACATTAGAAGCCTTATAGAAACAAACCCCCAATCATCTTATATCTCATCCTGCTCTATCTGCTCCTTGCTCAAGGTAATTGCAAGCAGCTAAGTTAAACCTGGAAAGCCTCTCATAGGCTCTTCTTTAGAAGAGAGTGGGGACTCTCCCTCAGGAGCCAGCCTGTTTATTAGAAATATGTTCACCCCTACGTTTCACTGCACTTCCTTCTCAGTAGCTCGCAGCCAAATCACAACCTGCAAACTCTTGTTTGTCCTGGGCTGCTGTACTAAGGCTTTAGCCCACGGTTTGCCCCTGGTGGAAGGCAGCTCTTTAACCCCTCCGACAGTTACAGCATCTTCTCCCAGCACAGCAAAGCTCTGATGGGAAGCTCCATTTGGGAGACTAAAGACTGGAAGATTTCTCAGAAATCATTTAATGCTGTAACTGAAGAAACCAAAACAAAACAGGAAGTTTTTGAAGAACAGCAAGTTTATTCACTTAGAGAGACCCACCCACATGCCTAACCATGGCTGAGCTGACATATCACACTAAAGATGACGGCCTTGGTTAGTTGTCAAGGGACTGTAAGGCAGTCATGGCACCGAGACAGCAGAGAATCTAGAAAACACGTGCAAGCGAAGAAAAGTTGAACCTCAACACCCTCGGAGAGAAATTATTTTCCTCTTAATTCCACTTGATACCAAAAGTGACTTGACACTAATCCAGGCCAAGTGGCACAAACAAAGAGCTTGAGCTCACTTCTCTGCTGGAGAGGATGAAGTGGAGTGTTGCTGTTGGTATATGAGAAGCTCCTCTCCTTTCTGATGATTTATGCAACCTCACTTTAAGAGTTGCATTTATTTTATTGCCTACTCTGCACATTCTCAAGAGGCGTTGGAGGCAGTGCCAGAAAAATAACAGGGCTTAACAGTGTCTAGTGCGAATCCATCAGTGCAAGAGCTCCTTTCTGAAGCGTTTCCAGATTTTTTTTTTTCCAGTGGGAACATTTTGTAAATAGAATTTAAAATTTGCCTTGAGCCAGGCAACACCCACTTTTATTCAGCCCTTCACGATAATGAAATAAGTAGTTTCTCCACTAGTTATAGCCAATCTCTTCCAGAGGAAAGAAAGCACAAAGCACATGGTTTACACCCTCTTACATCCCACATCCACAGCTGCCCTGTTACAGATGCCACATCTTCCTCATGGAACTAGTGAAGCTTCTGTCTCACAGAAAACAGAGCCGTGATCTGAAAGAAACTCTTCCACTAGGCATAACTTGGCAGACACAACCCAAAAGGTAGCCACCAGATGAGCTGAAACACACAAGGCAGACAAAGCTTCTTTCTGTTGTTTCTCTACACTTAGGGACAGGGAAAAAAAGAACAGCAATTTCTCTTGACTTAAACCCATTACTTTGTTATTAAAAAAGACAAACTAAAAAGAAAAAAGAAAAACAGCTCCTGAGGGAGCTAGGCAATAACATAACTGGGCTTGTGCCAGAAGAAATCAGTGAATTCAGGTGTTGGTGACATTGTGGAAGATTCAAACCATCAGACTGGTAAAAATAACTAGTCAAGGAATAATCCTGAACAGAAAGTATATGGATAATTTCATCCTCTCTCAGCTGAGGCCAACTTAGAGCAAGCAAAAATGCATCACCAGTTACAACCACTCATTCAAGATGTAAAATGTCCTCACTGCACTGCAACAGCAGCTCTTTTCCACCTCTCACAGTGAAAACCTCTTCATTCTAGAAAAAAAAAAAAATCTAAATATTAGTTTCTTGCCAAATGAAGCAAGCTAGCAACTTGCCAGCAACCGAGAGGATCCCCTGTCCCTAGTTTCATACTGCTTATTAATCCTCGTTTTGAGCACAGAAAATTGTAAAATGGAGATGCAATTTCCAATCTGATGTCTAGTGTAATTGCACTACTGTGCAAACCACAAAACGTGTGTGTTACTGAGCAGTAATGACACTTTACACACAGCCAAACTATCCTGATTTCTGCAGAAGCATTGCATGCCACAGACTGAGAAGTTAAAGCTGTGCAGACAGATAGAACATCATCAGGTTTCTTTTTTTGAGTATTAAAGGACACATTCATTCTTTCCACCCAGGTTACAATCGCTTATTTCTGGGCTACAGCCACAGCCTTAGACTGCTGAGGTCCAGTCCCTCCTTTTAAAGCAAGGAGGGGATTTCTCCAGGTGACATCCCCAATTCACTGCTCAATGTGGGGGGTCACATTACCTGTACTATCAAGACTGGTATCACCAAAATTTTTCAGTACCCTATTACAGCATGACAAACCCGCTGCAGTAAGTGGCTGGACCCTTGTTGGAAACACACTCAACTCTTGCCCTTCCCTGTGTTTCTCCCCCAGAGCGGTCCTCTTGTTTCAGCTGGGAGATGGGAGCACGCAGCAAGAGGCAGGTCTCAGCTTCCCGCTGCCCATCTCTCTAGACTGCTTCACTCTCTTTGGCAGACACAAACAGGGCAGGAGTATCCACTTATGCCTGTATCTTTCGTTTGGAGAGACTATCTAACCTTAAGCTTTTCTATTTCAAGTTAAACCTTTGCAACTGGACGGCAGTTTTACAACCAGGTACCTTTTCCTCAGAGGTTTTACAAGGCCTCTGCATCCTTGCAGAAGACCTTTGCAGCACAAGGATAAGACATGTGCCTCGCAAGCCTGCACAGAAGATGTCACATGACAAAAACTTTAGTCCCTTAAGTGCAATTACAGCACAAACGAAGCTGGAATTGCAGCTGGACACCGCCAAGGAACACAACCCCCAATGCATCTCCCTATTTCTTGCTCCTAATGACAGGCTGTGCCCAAATGTGTGGCGTGTTGGTAACATTTCAATAAACAGAGGCCACTGAAAGGCACAGTTCTTGTAACTGAACCCTGCACAGCTCAGGGAGAGGTTTCCTCCTGGGGACTGGGAGTTGTTTGCCTACTCAGAGTCAGTAGAAGCCCAAGACATCATCACAAATAGGAGGAGGAAGGACCAGGACAGAGGGTCAGGTTTAGCCAAAACCTTCCTTAAAAAACTCATTAGGTTTCATATAGCATCTATCCAAGTGCTGTCATCCTGGGGTAGGACAAGATGCGGGGTGCAGAGGGTACTGCACAGATGAGCATTTCTCCCTGGTACCTCCAGACTGGAGGAAGGGAGCAGATGAGCTGCTCCCCAAGGCAGTGACCAGGCAGCGTCCCTCAGAGACTGCTTCCTTCGCCCCGGGTTTGGCTGAGAGCCACAGAGAAGGCGCTGCAGGAGGGGAAGAGCCTTTGCCAAATGCAGTTGGGGTGGCCACTGCCATATGGTAAAACCAGCCAAGGAAAGCAGCACCAGAGGGGCTACCTATGGCTTTGTCCTCTTTGGTGGTTCACAACCAAATCCAGGCTGACAGCAAGGATCATAAACCCCAGTCACACTTTCACAGCACATCGATGTAGCTGATGCTCAAAACCGAGCTACAGCTCAATTCTCAGATTCCTTAACCTTAAACAAATGTTTGCTGAACCAACGTCCCAGTTAGGTGCAAGGAATGTTCCTCTCACTGAGGAGGTCCAGCTCCCTCAGGACATCCTTCCAGGCCACCCCAGAGACCCACATGTCTGCTCCTGCAAAGAGGAAGAACTCACATCCAGGGCACTGCAGCTCAAAACACACGCATCTGAATTATTATTTAAAAAGCCATGAGGGAAAAGAAAAGCAAAACCAAAAATGCACCCTTCTGAACAGGCTATCCTAACCCCAAAGATATTTGCAACAATCTATATACAGTTTTTCTTAATTTCAAGTGTGAAGGAATGCTGCCAGAAAGCCATAAAGCAGAGCACAAGATCTTGTGGCATAAAACTAGTTCCCCCCACTTCCCTCCCAAAACTATGATAAAAATCTTAATGGAAAGAGATTCTTTAATTTGTCTCCATCTCCCACAAAGAGCAGGAAGATCTTTGGGAAGGCTGAAGGATATAATCAAAAGTCACGGCACAAATTTCTTACCAGTGTTTGAACAAGATGTGTTTATTCTTTTGGCAAAGCTTTAATTTGATTTTACCAAACACTCCAAACTCTGCATCACCGTCTCAGCCAAATGGCAGAAGAATCCCAAGTCCCCAAAGGGAATCTCTATCGCTCTCATCCTCCCCTCCCAGCACCCAGGAAACTTGGACAAGACTGGACAAACTTGCAGATACTCTCTTCACACCCAATTTTGTGCATGCTCCCCCGCAAACATTTGTGCACAACACCTAGAATTCCAGATGTGGAGATGAGGTAGGAAGACACAGTAAGATCCAAAAGGTTCCTGTTCATCAGCACCTCATCACCCCATTATAACCGCCCCAACATCTCTCTTCTTTTCACATCTCCTACTCATAAACACACAGAAACGGATCTCTAGGGTCATCAAGTCCAGTGCTCTGCCAACAAAGAGCTTAATCGTTCTCATAGTCAACCCAGATCAAATGCTGGTTAAGATTAAGCTGGAAAAGCGGTTGGGGCAGGTTCCACCTCCAGCCTCTCAGGGCTGTGATTCACTTCAACACCCTTCTCCCCTTTCCCAGCTTTTCTCAACCAGATTATGCTCATTTGGGAGGATCTCCTCATCTCACTGCAGCATTCAGCACCACGCTTGCGGGCATGGGTGCCGTAGGGCCATGGGCGATGGTGTGAGATCGCCACCCTGGCCATGCCATCCATGCCGGGGCTTGCCCAAGGGCCAGTTCCCAGGCTGCAGGGCAGAACGTGCCACACCACCGGCGGGTGCAGAGGGCAGAGCTCGGCATCTGCAAGCAGGCAGCGAGCACTGGGGCACCTGGGCAAAGCATGCTAAGAAATGGGCTTCGGGTGGGAGGGGACTCCCCACTCTCCATTTTAAAATTTGATTGGGGGGGGGGGAAATTTACTTCCTCTCCTTAAATAAGTTATTTTGTATGTTTTTAAACTCAAACTATAGTCTATATCAAGTTTGCCTTCTGCCTAATCCAGCGACAGCTCTAAAATATAAACTCCAGGGAGCACCAGTTGCAACAAATCGCTACTTCCATTTCCACAGGAGAGGTTTGGCTTTTTAAATTGTTTTTTCTTTTTTAAGGGAACCATGCCAAAGCTTACATCTTTTCAAGTTTAGGACAGGCGAGCTTCATCATCGCCAATATTTTTTAATTGAGCATTAACAAGTCTCCCTCTCTTTTGAGATGAGTCATTAGAAAGGCTACTCTTCCTCAGAAATAACGCAAAGTCAATGCTAACCAGGCTTTCCTTCCCCAGCGTACGACGCTTCACTGGATGAACAAAGTTGGTGCACCATGTTCAAATCCAAGAAGGGGAAAGGTGGGGTGGGGGTGGGGGAATTAAAAAAAAAATTGGAGCTAAAGCCTTTTAAAAAACCTCCCCTGACAGCAACAGCGATGAGCGGCGTTTAAGCGGAGCGAGAACGCTCTTGAGCGCATCGCTTCTGACAGATGAGCCCAGCAAGTCAACCATAGGGACTCCACAGCCCCACCGCTGCTATTCAGCGAAAGTTGATCAGATAGCAGCAGACAAATAATGCCAAGCAAACACTCCAAGAAGTGCGCTCTCCACATTTAAGAGTTTATAATTAACCTAGGGGGGAAAAAAAAAAAAATAAAATAAGAGTCACACAATTCAGGTGGTCTGCCCGGCAGCAGCAGCTAGGAACCATGCGCACGCTGGGGGTTCGGTCCCCCTGCAGAAGGGGGGACGGGGAAAGCAAGCCGGTTTCAGTTTACCCCTTGCTCTCCGAGTCGCAAACCTGCCATCCCAGGCGTGCAAGCCCCAAGTGTACTTTTAACAGGCTTTTCCTCACCAGCTATCACATCTCCTAGCTGCTCCCTCGCTCTTGCGATTCCTATTTTGTTTTCTTTTCCAAGTCGCTGAGCTTCTGTCTCCTTCAGGCCTCGTACGCCATGCCCTCCACTTGAGGCATTTTCACCAGGAATACACACACATGCACACTCACACACACACACAGGAGCTTTTGCTGCATTGCCATTCTGACGAGTGTCAACACAGCTGCTGTCTCCGCTGGAATGTAAACCAATATTGTCGTTAGATCTCCCTCAACCCCAGGTAACTTCCTCAGAGATTTGCACAGCGTGTGGCACTTCTCCTCACTGCCACCTTAACAAAGCACCAACCCAGTTGGTTAAAAGCAATTAAAGAAGAAAAAAAAAAATAGAAAGAAAATGAGAGCTGCATCTGAAGTTTGCGTTCCACTTGCACCCATGCGGTGCAAAAGGCTGTAGAAAGCAAAATGCATCCATTGTACTCACATTCCTCCTCGTATAATATGTTTAGACAACCACCCTGTATAAACTATCTTGCTGCTGCTTCAAGTCGCCAGGCAAGGTATTAACAGCACTAAGTAAAAGAGTTATTGGTGTGGACACTAATGCAACATTTGCAGCAGAGAACCTTTGTTTGCGTATAGTTTTACTTCAAAAGGTAACCTAAGAAGGGGTTTAGAATGCATTTTTGGTTATTTCCTAGACACCATGCACTTTTAACAACAAGCAGCAATTTTGGCAATAAAAGGCTAGTAAACGAGAATGCAGTCAACACAGTTACTGTTCAAACTGCTACAGGAACGCCATCTGTATGCACTGCCCACAGTAAGCGACAGCTTTGCCTTGCTTCTCCGATGAAAGAAAATTATGTTTGGCTGATCAAGGTTCCCAAAACAAATTTGCTGTCCCAAATGTAAAGACTAACTTCGCTCTCATTCAGATATTTAGCCCAGCAAGCTCCGCTTCTCATTAGAAAGTGCAAAAGTTTCAAAAAACAAGTGCATATTCCACACCTAACTTCAGGACTACAGGGGTGAAGAAACTGCACGCATTCACTAAAAATAAAAATATATTAAAGATACCATAGCTCAAAACCTAGAATCCTTACCTCGCTATACTGGGACTGGGCATTGTTTTCCAGGTACAACATGTTAGCAGTCAAATTGATCAATGCTGCTGTTCTTTCTTCTGGCTCCAGGATTTTGACAAACACCTCCCACCCCCTAGAAGACCCTAAAAATATGTGATGCTACTTGGAAGATAACAGGACTCAGAGTGTGCCTTTCTGCATAATTGAAGTTTCCCTTATATACCTAACTATAGGCAAGGAGGAGGAGGTGGGGCTCTCCTGCCTTACCTGTCCAATCTGTCAAAGTGCCACCTGGAGTCCTCCACTCCAATGGAGAGAGGCCTCTCCCAGCTCATTAAGTAGTTAGAATTCCTTATCACCAATCTCTAAAAAGCAAAGGGAAGGGAAGGGGGGGAAATGACCAAAAAAAAAAAAAAAAAAAATGGAGAGAGAAGAAAGGAAACTATAACTAACTTGCCCCTGTCACTTTCCTACAAGTTTGGGCACTCAAAAGACAGCCACGGAGTTGCTCTAAAGGAGCTGCTCCAAGAAACTTCTCCTATTTATTTATTTTCTGAGAAGACTCCAGGGTTTGGTTTTTTTTCAGGCACAGGCTTTGCTGCTACAAAAGCCCAAAACGTTTGCAAAGGGATTGAGCGGCAACGTTCGAGACTGGGGGTGCAGTAACACAGCCGAGCCTCTGGCTGCTGCAGCATGCAGGTTTGGGACGAAACCCACGAGGAACTTCTTGAGAAGCAATCACCGTTTCATGCACTGTAATCCAGCTACATTCTCTGTCATCTGCGTCCTCTCAGCCACGCTCACAGCCAACAGGTCCTGGCGTTTGCAGGACACCACTCCAGCTACACTTTTTCCCCTCCTTTGCAATTGCTTCTAATTCACACCACAGTAATAAGCCTTAAAATAATCTCGCTTAAAACAGAAAATGTAAGGAAAAAAAAAAATTAAAAAAGCAAAAACTCATCCAAAGGGACTCATGATTTTGAATTAACTTATGGGAGAAGTTGTTGGGTACTGCTCAGTAAAAACCACCCGGACACCGTGCCCACAGCGCACTAAAGCTTTTGAAAAGACAGGGCAAGGGCGTAGCCGAGCCTCGCTCTGTGGGACAGCGGAGCGAGCAGACAGGCAGATCGGGACGGCCCCACCGGGAGGTTACACGCGGACAGAAGGCCCCGTCCTGTGCCGGGGTCCCGAGCGGCGAGCCCCGCAGCGCGGCGGCGGCCCCGGCGCCCCCCCGGGGGGGGGGGGGGGGGGGGGCGGGG
>JAVKLA010000084.1:29940219-30012984 GCA_034782735.1 Sagittarius serpentarius
CCCCCCGGGGGGGGGGGGGGGCTGGCTCAGCCCGAGCCCCCTCTGAAACGCCCCGCTGGAAGGGGGCCGCCGAGCAAGCGGGGACGCACGGCGAGAACAAAAGCCGGCTCGTTTCGCCCGCTCCCAAGGAGGAGGGTAAGCGCCATCGAGCAAGAGGAAACAAAACACCTTTTTAAAGGGGTGGGGGGAAGAGAGGAAACCAAACATCCAGCTCGGAGCGCGGCCGCCTGCCCTCCCAGCCTAGTGACAGCGCTGCAGACGTCCCTGCCAGGGCCCGTCCTCTAGATTGCCGAGGACCCCCGCACACGGCGAGCGCTCGCAGCCAGCACGAAGCCTCCCGCCGCGGGTGGGGAGCGACCGACCCCGCAGGTGCTTGGCTGGGGGGGAGAGGGGTCCCCAGCAGGGCTGAAACCCACCCGTGGCCTCAACACCCCGCCCCGTGCGGCTGAGCCTCTGCCCAGGAGCCGCTGCTCCCCGCCACGCCGACTCCCTCGCCTTTGGGCATCGTTTAACCCCAACTTCTCTGGACACACCGGGAGGGGACTCCCGGTTCACAGGGAGATGAAAGTAAGCAGGCTGTGCTGCTCAAGGGGCTAGCGGCTCTCTAGGCTGCCTTCTCCAGCATACAGCAGCAGAAGGAGCCACCGCCGACTTCCTGCCAATCTGCAAATTAAAAGGACACTGCAAGCTCACGCCAGCCTCTCTCGGGGCTAGAGACAGGCAGCACATTCATAAGACTGCCCCTAATAAAATGAGGCAAAACCATCTTCAGGCAGGAACCAACCCAAGAGGAAACACAGAGCAGAGGATCGCAGTGTCCTCCTACCCTGCAACAGCTCCTTGCCGCAAGAAGCAGGGTAGGCGTCTCATTTAGCTCTAACTCTGCCAGCACAGCTCAGTGGAGGACCGCTGGGCACAAGAGCAAAAGGTTGGAAGCACTTCCAGTGCACCTTCCCGATTCCTCCTTGCTGAGCACAGTGCAAGGAGGCGCCTCCAAGAACAGGCTGCAGAGAGAAGCACTGAACCCTCCCCAGCCAAGGGAGGGCCCTACCTACCACCACCAGCAACATCCCAGCACAGGCTGGGGCCACACGCACCTTCAGTACTCCTGAACTACCAGCAAGAGCCTGCTGAGCACACAGCAGGTTTCCGACGTTACAGGAACAACTCAAGACACCAGTGCTGCAGCCCCTTCCCCTTCTCTCCATCTTCTCCGGCACCACCTAACACCAGGGGCTGCGCCTCGTGCGTTTACTTGATCTCACCGAAGACGGGTACAAGCCAAAAAGCCACACAGGCGCTAATCTGGAGATACAGGCAAGGTTTGCAGGGAGCAGCCACAACACCATTAGCCAAATGGGTCACTTCGCAGCACCACTGCAAAACTTGCATGGAGCTGGCCATCAAGCTAAGAGGCACCTGTGGATTTTCTGCTGTCTAATAGCGAGGAAAAGTTGTGCTGTGCTCAGAGGACCATTTTGGCCCCTGAATACTGTTTTGGATACTAGCCCGTGAGTTCAAAAGCTATGGAGGGGAAGGAAAGAGGAGGAGAAGGTCCATACATAGATCTCCCAACCTCAGCAAGTCATCGCAAAAAACCCTTTTCCTAGCTGTGCTATGACAGTCAAAAGATCCTCCTTTTCCAAGTCATTAATGAAGTACTGTTGTGTTAGGTATCTGCTGTCTTCTGTCCCACAGGTGGCTGGAGGTGGTTGTGGGTGAAGCAACACCCAGATGCACTACACAGAGATATGTGGAAGTTTATCCAAAGAGATCTGCATGTCAAACATGAGGAGAAGTGTATATAGCATGAGTAAATTGACATGTCAGCACAAATCCCTGCCCTCTGTACACACAGCCCCGACCTGGCTCAGTGTTTCAGAGGCATTAGCCTGTGCGGTCTCCTTGAAGTGGATGCTGGACAAGTGGCTTTTTGCAAATCAGTCATCCACACAAGTGACACAAAGGAGGCCACCACCACCCTGACAGGGTTGGCAGGAGGCAACAGAGGAGGCACCAGACACCGCACCCACCAGTGCTGCTGCAGCCCAGGCACAAGTCTATCCCTCTCATCACCCCAGGCCTCCAAACTTTGTTTCACTGGCTTCAGGCCCAAATGCATCCCCCTCATAAGACACTTCTCCCTATCCCACGGGTCGGTGTCATGCCTTGACTATTCATACTGGCACCAGTGGCACCAGGAAAGAGGTACAGGCTTGATCACTTGCCTTTCTACCTCACCATGAGAAAGAAAAGCTCCCGGAGCCTCATCTAATTCTCCCCTTTTGCAGATGCAAAAGTTTCACATAAATGAGTCTCCAACAACAGATAGCAGTGAGGCAGAATCTCTTAGAGGCTCTCGGAGGGAAACCTGACTCCCTGAAATAGAGCATGTTTAAATGGCTGAGTTACAAAACCAAAAGGGCACCCTCCCCCCCATCTCCTCAAACATTTATCTGAACCTTCTGGACAGGTCTCCAAGGGAAACACCAACATCAGTCCTGTTGCAACTGTGATGGTTGAAAGCCATGGCAAGACAATCTTTGTAGAGAGAGATTATACCTTGTTATACCAAATAGCCTAGTCAGAAAAAGCAAACAGATTCAGGCAAAGGTCCCCCCTTTCACATGTTATAAATAATTACTTAGTATTGAGGCCAGATAAACAAGATTTAACTCTAGTCTTCTACTCCCAACAAGCTCGCTCCCACCTCAAACAGGAAAAAACCAAACTAGAAAAAGAAATCAACCCAAAGCATCAGGAGTTGTGCAAAGCCTGGCACATCACCCTTTGGATGCTCAGTTGGATTGAACTTAAAAAAAAAAAACAGCAAAGCATCTCAGCCTTGGGAAAAGGAAATCTCTTTAAAGCAATTTACCTCCAATACTGCAGGAAACTAAAAATAATAATTGTTGGTTAGATTTGAAAGTTTCAGCTGCAACCCTCCCAGGTCTGACTCAGATATTCTAGAAAGCTTCTGGCAATGCTTTGTGGATCCTGCTGGTATGTTGAAGAACAAAATAATACGCAAACAAGACCCCTAAGTTTCCAAAATGAGGCATCGGCCAAGTCAAACTGCTGATTCAGGTTCTTTGTTTGAATGCACTTTTCCCTGTGCTGTTACATGGTTTGTCCCAGCCTCTCTCACTGGTACCACTCACAAGTTCTCAATAACCTTTCCTGGATGCAAGATAAGCGTGCTAAATCACAACAATTAAAAATGTAATTGCCACAATTGTAGTGTTAATTGGAGATTGTGTAATTTCTTGTAGAAGGGGGGGGTGTGTGCACGCACACACCTGCCTGCACATTAGGCGGTTCATGCAGAATTTCCTGCAGATCAAAGAAACAAATAATATCTGCTCAGACCTCTCCACTCGTATAAAAATAGCATCTGGATCAACCGCGTCACCATGGACTGTGACATTCACTCAGCTCAGAAATGTTTACAAATTAAAACCGAGATAACACGAAGAGGAGGGGAAAAAATAGAAGATGGGGTTTGAGGGGGGGTTTTTTTTGTTTGTTACATCTGAATAACTGCTGAATGCTCAAAAAACAAGCCTCTGCCAATTGGCTTTAGGAGTCTTTCCGGTGAAGACTTTACAGGGACAGACATGATAGACTGCAATAGCAGGCAGCCAGGTTAAAGAGTAAAAAGAAAACATTTTCAAAAATGTAAGTCATCCTCTCTTCTTGAAAACTCATACAGAGTTGGTCTTCATTGCTCAAACCACAAGGTAGAGGGGGAAAAAGAACCCAGCACATACTGAAACAGGGACTTTCCCCTTTTTAAAAAAAAAAACAACAAACAAACCAACAACAACAACAAAAATCTATGGCAAGAGAAAACGAGTGAGAAAAGAGCGATGCTGCTGAGAGGCAGCATCCCGCCCGCTGTTGACTGGATACAGCCCTGTGCACATCCCGGGCAGGCTGCTCCGGAGCACTGCATGGAAGGTACGGCTTGAGGGACAGGCACCGCCGGCTCTCACAGGGTTAACCACTCTGCTGCGCCCACAAGCAAAAATTCAGTGCCCTCCTGGCTTCCCCACCACTGACCCAGGGACGGGTCTTGATGCCCAGAACTTCCTTTGGAAAGCACTCAAGTGTATGAACCTTCAAGCTAGAAACAAGCCCTGGCTGCAAGTGCTTAGTACTGAGGATCAATCCCTTCTCCCAAGGACTTCAAATTGCATTATCACCCCCCCACCCCATTTTAAAAGCGCAGGGCAAAGAGATGGACTCGCCAAGGGCAGGAGGAGAGCCCAGCGGCGCAGAGAAGCTTCTCCTTCCCCCAAGGAGCGTGCCCTCCCCAAGGCAATCGCCTGTCACAACAGCCCTGCCCTCCGACCCTGGGTAAACATCTGCGCACGCTGCTTATTTGAGCTCCTGTAGCCTCGTTATCTCCCCCAGAACACCCCTAGGGCTAATTAGAGAGTTAATGGCATCATGTCAGGAGATAACAGTCAGGGGAGCAGGGAGAGGGAAGGTGGAAAGGAGTTGTGAAACAAAACCAGTTCCCTTCACAACTGCTCTGCAGTATTGGTTTAGGAAGGGTGCACGCAGTCCCCAGGGACTCTGCCCTCCAGCTGCTGAGCTCCATTTAAGCAGAGAGCAAGACACTCCCCTGGAGAGATTCAGCTCTCCAGCCAAGATGATGCAAGGTCCTCGCACCTTCCCTACTATCTGCACAACCAAGACCCCTCCAACCCCATCAAGGAAGGTCATTCCCACCAACGCGCCAGCAGAGACTTGCTTCCCACAGTTGGTGTACAACACACGATGGGCACTGAGCATGCAGATGATTTATCAAAGTCTCGTCTGTTTATTCCTGGTGCTCCTTTTATCTCATTTTTCCACTGTTTTTATACCACAGTGACTCTCTCTAAAGAAGAGTTGCGTTCACTAAAAATGCTTAGAGATAAAAAGAAACAACCATCTGGACACAGAGATCTTTGCAAGGCAGCTGATAAGCCTGCAAAACCACTGGCCAGCAGACACTTGAGCAGATACTTTTGCACTGATGAGCGCAAAACCACAGGTCAGCAGACACCCGCGCATAGAGACATGACCAGGGGACTTTGAGGGGGTCAAGCCTCTGCTATCAGCAGCTCTGGTTTTTTTGAGCGGCAACCCTCAGCATTCAAACCGCATTTTTGCCTGATGAGGATCTCTGGATGCTCAGCACGGCATGCTTGACCTGCCCCCTGCCCCCCCTCCCCCCCAATATGCATAAAATATTTAGCAAAAGTAAGCAAGAGGAAATTACACAAGACAATTGATGAGAATTGCTTCTGAGCAGCATGAACAGCCCCATCCCTCCAGCTGGAGGTGAGACAGGGTCATGGCACAAACCTGCATCCCAGCAGGAGACGGTGTGCTCTGGCCAGGGAAAGGGAAAAACAGGAGATAGCAACAGATTAGAGTGTCTTTGTTTTTAATTACGAGAAAGGAGCAACTGTTGACAGACCAGGGTTGTTCTTGCACAAGCAGCTGAGGGGAAAGTGTTGTTCTTCCCTTATCTTGTATAAATTACAGATTGCTCTCGGGAAATGCAGAACTGTTCATAAATGCACAATCACAGCAGCTCTTTCCAGCCGGTCTCTGCTACGCTGCCAACACCCTCCCACCCAAGCCCTTGTACAATAATCCAGTATTTAAAAAAAAGTTATCAGTTTGCAATAACTTGAGAACAGTCTCCCAAATCTCTGGTTCAACCCTGACCCTGCAACCAATGGCCATTCACGCTTCTCATGTGAGCACACTGCTGTTATCCTATATTACCCTGGTGTGCTGGGCCACAAAATACACCCTGAGGCAGCCAAGAAGCCTGTTTGTTGCTTGTTCCCTATGCAGAAAAGTTGTATTTTGTAGTGCTGGTCTTTTTCTGGGTGCCCTATGCCTACTCTCGCAGGCCACGTCCACCACCAGTATGGCAACAGCCATAGGGTTCAGTTATGTGGCCAAAGACCTTCCCCAGAAGGTTAATCACTTTAGTTTCCGACTTGTTTAATTTTAATCCAGTCTGGACATCACCATGAGGTCTGCTGTACCCATCCATGCCCTCAGAGAGGAAGAAAGGTGCTTCTGGGTACCTTTTCCTTCTGTTTAAGCAGGCTGGAGATAAAAGTCCACGCTTTTAGAGTGACAGTTATATTTGTTACTGAAAACTCCTTTGATCTTTCATTAATCTCTGCAAATTCAGATGCTGATTAGCAAAGAGTTCATTCACCAGTGAGCAAACTAACCCAGGCCACAAACCACTCCTTAATCTATGCTTCACAGAGATTGATTTAATTTTCTGTGACTGCCTGACAATTCACTCCCTCATTAATTTCAATGCTATCAAATCAGCAACAGTGGGGTGGAAAGCAGATGGTGGAGACATTCAGAGGAAAACATTACCTAGTCCAAAAGTCTCCTTGTGAAATACTGGAACGAAAAATAATAGTCATTAACAGGACTGTGGGCAGGATCTGCAGAACCACAAAGCAACATATATAGTGAGACTTTGGATGCACAAGACTTTCTTCAAAGCAAGAATCCCAATTAATGGAAGAGAGGACTTTAAAAACAAAAGCTACACCCCACAGCTTGCTGCAGCACAGACACTTCGGCTGTGTTGGACAAGGAAGGAGGGTGGGACGCTTCCAGGGCTGTGCTCCAGGTTTGTCTTAGCCTGAAAGAAGCATCGCGTACGCCTGGCCACCCCTCCCAGGCACATCAGCACTGCAGCTTGCAACAGCACTGTGAGGTGCTCTCCATCCATCTCACCCCACAAAGTGGGGTACCACAAAGCTCAGCAAAGTTTTCATTTATCTGGATATGGACAGCTCAATTCATCACCCTGCTTCCAGCTAACAAGAGAAAAGGGCCTCATTTCCCTTCTTCCAGCAATTTGGTTAAAAAAAAACCCAAAGCCAACCAAACCAAAGCAAGCCAGAGGAAAGTGAACTTTGGGGATGGCCATGTCACTCCACTTCTGCTAGTGTTCAAGCTGTACTTTGTGGCTTCCTGAAGTGCTAGCTGCTCAAGGGTTTTACCACTTACGGGCTCTGACCCAATCAAAGTGTTCCCAACAAATATGGGAATTATGTTTATAGTTTAAGAAAGGGGGGGGGGCAGGAAAAAAAAAAAAAAGGCAACATATCAACTAGATAGGAACATACAGTGAAGTTCCCATCCAGACAGCATAAACCTTACACTTGCTCCAGAGGCAAAAGTACCTGTGATCTGTTGCTCCAAGATCAAGATGCCTTTTAATGAAGTGTTTCTGCAGACCTTTTAAAGACATAAAATAAGCGCTAACGCATTATTGCTCCATACTTAAGCAAGGAGCACGTGCAGCACCATGGAAACCTTTGGAAGCAGGCCTAGCTGCTTGGGGAAGATGTTTTCTGAAGCGACTGCTTCTTTTGTTCAGAGGTATTTGCATGTAGGCAGATGACAAGACTCGCAATTGCAACGCTGTTCCGCCTCAAGTGCGCGTAGCAATACCAGGCAGGGAGTTACAGCCAGCCCTCCAGAGGACCCAGACCAGAACGAACACGGAACACCTCATCTCACACACGGCTCTCTTCTGTATGTTTGTGCTTTTCAGCTTAAAATTAGTTTATTCCTTCCCAAGATTAATGTAAAGCAAGATACTGAAAGGGCAGAAATATTTAAAGGAATTTTAAATATGCTTCCAAAATTATCTATAGCCTAGCAGAGAGCTCAGCCATTGGTTTTCTTCAATATCATCGAGAATTCAGGGAACTGGCATTAAAAATAAAACATTTGGTGTAACGATACTCATCAACTGGCTGCATTCCTACAAAAAGAAATGCAGCCAGCCCTGGTGTGCAGCCAGAACCAGGGCAAAACAGCACAGGAGAGGTAGCTAGCGAAAAATTATTTAAAAAAAACACAAATATGTTTTTAGAGCCCTACTACACACAGAATGAGAGAAGTCTTCAGGCTTTGGCCAAACTGAATGTACAAATGCATTCTCTATGTGCATCCTTTTTCTGAAAGAACTGACCATTTCTGGATTTGGATCTACAGCCCCAAATTTGATAATTAGATCATTTGGAAGGACCTACACTGCAGAAGATTAAACATTCAGCAGGATTACAAAGCCAAGCCTAAATTAGGAGAGCTTATGAATTCAGCTGCAAACAGGAGAGGTGCTGGAGGGAAACTTCCAACAGAGTAATACATTTGCTCATTATGGAAATGCCTTTGCATAATCTCAACTTTCTTTGCACAGCTATGGAACGAACAAATACCCACAAAGAAGAGAAACTTGGCAAGCCTCAAACTCTCTCAAGCACAAACCAGACAGTAATAAAAGCTTTGATCACATCCCTGTGCTGTACAAAGTCCTTCCTTCCTTTCTATGGTCAATCTGGGAATACTTCGGCTTGGAAACAGCCAGCCACACAACCCACCTCACTGCATCTACTTATCAAATCGGCCTTATCCTCCAGGTGCAAAACCATTTCCCAACAAAATGCAGGGCTGCGGCACCTGCCAGAGCCCTGGGAAGCACACACCACGCGTGAGTCAGCCTCTGCACTGGGACTCTCTTCCCGCACCACTCAGCCGCACCACGCGTGCCACGCCAGCTCCCTGCCCTGCCGTCAGTACGCAGGGATGTCCTCCCTGTCCTGCAGTCCCACCACCCCTTAACCAGCTTTCATCTGCTTCCTTAGCCATTACCTTGCAGCGAGTGGAGTTCTCTTCTCCTGACCAAGAAAAACATTTTTAAGCCAGCAAGTAAAAGTTAACAGAGATCAAAGCTTGTGCTTTAATATTAAACCGTTGGATAGGATACAACAGACTTCCTTCTGGCCAGTGGATTGTGTGTTTTTTTTTTTTTGTTTTGTTTTTTGTTTTTTGTTTTTTTTTTAACTGTCCATCCTATTGTTGCACACCTGATCCTGACCACAGCCCCCAGGTGATGGGCTCCCAGGGACCCAGGAATTCAGTGCATGGTCACCAAATACTAATTACTGAACTGATTTACACAGTGCTAAGGCTGAGAGCACGCGGAAGAGAGCCAGCAGCCACCTTGGGCCAGGATAGTCCTGTGGGGGCCTCAGCCCTGCTCCTCTCCAGCTCGCTGGGCTGCAGGATGGGAAGGTATCCTGTGCAAGGTGGCTGGGGTGGCTCCTCCACAAGCCCATAGCAGGTTAAACCTGGGAAAGGTTTCTTGTTTCCACTGGGACGCATCAAATATCAACTCTGAGATGCACCATTGGTGGTGCGAGGGCTGAGGCTGAAAGCCTCGACACCTCCGTGTCCTACATGGGCCACATCCAGTCTCTCTACAGACTAGTTTTACTTCCACCTCTGTGTATAAAAGAGAAGAGCAAAGTTACAGAGCTGAACCTCTCACTTTTAAAACTGTGAAACACATGATGCACCTCCAAATTCCTGTAGCCACCAGGCTTGGGACACCCAAAGCCCAGGAAGCTGAGGACCTAAACCCAAAAGGACACAGTCCTCTCTGAAGCACCCACACCACCATCCCCGGGGCAAAAACCCATGCCATGGGGAGCTCAGCGGTGCCTAACCAAGCCAGACACAGCAAATCCCCACGATGATTTGCAGAAGATGAGGAAGGACAAATAAAAAAAATGGAGGGGAAAAAAAAAAAAAAAAGGCCAAGAAATTCTCTCTCCCTTTTGTGGGGAGGGACAACGGATCCAGGTTAAGAAAAGTCTGACCACGGTGACTGTCTGGGGAAAGGCATTCCACTGAACTGGTTAGGCAAGGGGCTGCGGAGGACAGCTTGCTTAGGGGCATGAAAGGAAGGTATGTACAGGGGGAGGGGGATGAGCTGCTCCATCACTGGGGACAGCACTTCTGCTCCCGCCGGCAAGGTCCCCGGAGCCCTGGACAAGCTGCTGGGATGGTGGTAGAAGACTTCCAGAGTCTGCAAGCCCCTCAAATAACACTTTTATCAGGATGCTCCCTGCTGAAGACCTTAGCCCAAAGCAGCTTCCTGACTGGGTCCTGACTAGTATCTCTTAGCATCGGTGAGCAGTTTAAAGGACTTCTGAGGGATGGTGAAGGAAAGCAATTTTGCACCTGGTACGGCAGGCTGACAGCATGCCGGTGAGGGCTCCAGGGCAACACAGGGGTTATCGCACCGCCACATGCTGGTTCCTAGAGAGAGGTCTCCAGACCCCTCCTCCCTGTAGCTCCAGGGCGTTTAGTCAGTCAGGGAAAAAAGAAAAAAAAAAATCCTCTAACATTTCTAGCACTGCAGGATACAGCCTTTGAGACCAGCATTCCTCTTAAACGCAGGGAGCTGGCGACCACCCCACCACAGACCCCACGGTTACTGGCTACATCTTTGGTCAGGGAAGAGGCTAGGGACCACCTTCTCTGGTGGGCCTAATGAATGAGAGGTGGCCCACAACGACACATGTTCAACTTACCTTCCTGGCCATCCGCAGCTCCTTCCCACACCAGGGCCATGGCAGAGACTAAACATTCTCCACACCCGCAGGGACCACCAACCTCTCACTCCAGCTATGCAGAAAGGCAGGGATTTCCCAGCCTGACTGTGGTTAACGCCATGGGAGAGGAAGAGGCACAGCCAGCAGCCTCACAGATGGGCCACCTAGGACATTGTGAAAGAGCCGGTCACAAGGCACACAGCCAGGGAAGGCTGCTGACTGTCTAATGTTACACCAGACCCACAAACCCTCTTCCTGTCCCCTCCAGCTCTTTTCATCCCAAGGTAGTGTTGATCACCAGTTTCTCTTACCCCTTTCTTATATGGGACACAGGAAGAGTATTTCTTCCTTAAAAACAAGAGCGTGAGAACTGCAAGGTCTTTGCTCCCAAGAGACAGAGCTGTAGTGCAAAGGAGAGGGGTTTCTTTCTCACCCAACCTTCTTCTCCAGCTCTCTCCCCGGATAGTTCCATTTTCAAGGCAATGATCACAACTTCAGGTTGTTGTGTTCAGCAGGGCAGGACTCATGCTCATTTCCAGCCCACCGGTGGGACAGTTTCTTCAGGCACTGCTCTGAGCGCTGTAGCTCCTGCCCTACTTCCAGCTCTGTTGTGAACAGGCAAGTGTACCTCCCAAAAATTAAATTAAAAAAAAAAAAAAAAAAAAAATCACAGCTCTCACTGACACAGTTCTTGGGATCAAGGATGGACATCTTTTAAGGCCTGAAGTTTCATTTTTCAGCCATAAGCTGCAAGAAGGTGCAGAGCTTATTTTAAAGGCTGATTGGGATGGCCTTAAAGTCCACGTAAGGACAATTGCTTTAAACAAACCAGTCTTAATTACTTTGCACCTATTTAAATCTCACATGACGGTACATTTTGGAGAAAAGCTGGCCTTGCTCTTTCCCCAAGACAGGCCTAATAATAAAAAGCACTCTGCCTTGATCTCACTGTTCATCTCCCAGGGCCCCTCTGTTTCTGCTGCATTCCTTTGTGTTTATCTGCCCTCTTCAACTCTTTGCTGCAATCAGCTGCGTGCAGCACCTAGTGTCTAGAAGTGACATGGCTGAGGTTACAGTAGAGACAGGTGCAAGGGGAGCTCTTGCCCCGAAGCTATCCAAAGGAAAAGAGAAGCTGGAGGGGAAGAGGGTTGTAAGCTATTTCAGATTTAAGCCGACAAACAGCAAACACCTTGCCCCAGGCTACACATTCTCTGCCAGTGCAAGCTACAGCGGCTGCGAGTCCCAGAAACAGCAAAGCAAACACAGACTTCTCTGCAAGGGGGAGTTGTCACCTGTCAGGGATGTTTGCAAATTTATAGGGAGGTGGTGGTAGTGGTAAGGGGAGTAGAAAGAGCTTTCCTCATTATAAAAGACAGGCTGTTTGCACAGGTTTGCGATGCATATTTTGCTCTGTAAAGGCTTTTGTCCACCATTCAACTGAGCGAAGGTGCTGTCTTCCACTGAAGACAAACTGGAACATTTGTTAATGTACATACATTAACGTACTCTGAGCCGCTGCCTTACAGTAAGGGCGAGGATGGGATGGAATTTCCCTGCTCCCCCTTCGGCTTGTCATGTCAGTGAAAAACACTTCTTAAAGAAGTCACTGCGCAGCTCGGCCTCTCCAGAAATGCTTCCTGCAAGGCTGGGATCAAACCCATCAAAAGCAAGAGGTAATTGCATAGCAAAAGCTGCCTGCCCTTCTCTCCTAGCCCCAGAACTCACTTCAGCAGTGCTCAGAGAGGACAAGAGAAAGGGATTTTCCATTCATATTTTACTGCACCACAGACTGGAGAGGGAGACTCTGAACAAGGGCGTCAAGTGAGCCTGTCAGCTACCACAGTGCTCTGCAGAAAGCTCAGAGGAACTGGAGCTGGGGACGCTCCGCTAGCACTCAACGCAGCAAGTCCAGGTTTGAGCATGGAAGGAGCAAAGTTGCTGCTGCTGACCTTTAAATGTTGGGGATTGTTTTCTAATAGGACAGTTACTTCAAACAGAACACTACCACCCGCTTTGAAAATTACGAGCCCCACTAAACATAGAGAATCTTTTGGACTAGCTATTGAAGAGACACCATTTTACTGCAGCTGTGCTACGGTGTTGGAAAAGCCAAGATCCAGACGCTGACTGAAGGCTTGCGGGTCACCTCTCCGTGCCCAACCCGAACGCAGAATCAAAAGATCACCAGACTTCATGTCAGTCACCTCTCCTTGTGCACTGGGATTAGCTTCACCACATTAGCCAAGCACATATCCAACCGCAAAGTGGCCTTTTTATCCTTTGCAGTCTTGCAAGGAAAAAGAAGAGCACCACAGCCTCCCCAGCAGTCACACCAGAGTGGCAGTAGCAGGTCAAACCTTCTGTCACTGAGGACTGCAACCAGTGTGACCCGGGAGCTCTTTCCTTGCAGATGTGATCCTCCAGGTTAGAAACGCTGCCAGGATGCAGACTGCCAACATGCCATTGTTGGGCACATTAAAAAGGGTGGTTGATTAACCAGGGAGTTAATTGACACAGTTTATCAGGATGAAAACACAGAGGAACAAGAAGGTTTACAGACACCAACACAAATTTCAAACCACACGTGATTTTTACCCTGAAGTATACAAAACCCAGGAAGAACAGAAACACGGCATGAACAGCTCAAGCTCCTGAAATACCTCCTGCTCCAGCCTGCAAGAATAGCACCTGGCTTCTTCACCAGAGTTATTGCTAAGAAAGAGCTGGTCAGTTTGTGCCAAAGGCAATGAACCACCAACCACTAGTGCCTCATCTGCATTCCAGTCTCGAGCCATACTGGTGAGACACCCACGGCCAAGACTCGTTAAAAAACTCTCTAGCTTTGCCTATCCGGAGACACAGGAGGGAAAAAAAAAAACAAACCACCAACCATGGTCTGAAACCAAGTTTTCATTTTTATCTGACCTTCAAGAGAAGAAAAACCAGTGAAGAACTCCTGCTCTTCGTGAGCAAAATCGCAACTGCGCCCAGAATACCAACTATTTTAACCTTAAGGCCACATGAACTAGCTCTAAACAGAGAGAGAGCAGGGACGGTTGAGCAGCCAGGCAAGTGCAAGAGACTCCCCAGCTCTTATGCCTGTTTAGCTGCCTCATCCCTCTCTCTTACCATTGCTGCAGCAGGAAAGGAGGAGCAGGTAAGGAGCCAGCCTGCTTCCCCTTGCAGCCCTGGGGAGGCACAGAGGAGCGATGCCTTTCCACGGCTCACACACCATCCGGTTTAGCCACATGTACAGAACCGCTGCTCAACACCCTCAGAGTCACTTGGCGGAGCCATGATCCCAACCAGCTTCTGTGGGTGGGACACAACAGGCGAAGTGAGAAGGAACATCCCTGGTCACAGCCAGTGGCCACAGCTCCTCCACCAAGAGGGGGAAGACGACCCTGGGGCAACGCAGCAAGTATAGCTCCTGCAAAAACTCCCCATCTGTCCCCAAAGGTTAAGGAAGTTCTTCTCACTACTCACCCACATTGGGTCATTCAGCTCCGTGTCCTGCACCCGGACACAGTCCATGCTAATCTCTATTTTGTTTGTAGGGCCATTTTCAGATGGGCCATCGATGAAGTTTAAATCGATCGGCTGAACTGAGCATATTGGCCTGAAAAGAACAGAGTAATGCAGTTAAAACTAGCCAAATACTGTTTTCCACCCACCCTCCACTCCACCCCGCCCCCCCCCCCATTATGCCAGGGAGTCACCCAGAACTTAGGCATGACCGCGAACCACTCTCAGGACGAAGTAAGTAATTACTAATGAACAACTGCCTCATCACCCACTATGCTAACAGCAGCCCCTGAGCAGGACAGGGCCCGGAGGGACATTTCACTTGCCTGACCAGAAAAATGAGGTAAGAGCGCAGGAGCTAAATCACTGAAAGACAGAACTCATGGAGAATTTATAGCAGTAACTGTCTCAGCATCAGTCATGGCAAGTCAGGAATGGGAAGAGAGTCAGTTTTATTTCCTTCAGTGGACCTGAGAGGGTGAACTCTGCACCATCTCCACCTCCTCTCCTTCCCTGGCATTAGCAAAAGAGGAAAACATGCAACCTGAACATAGAGTAACAACCCCATTTCCTTAGGGGAAAATGCCAACCATCCACCTGCTGGAAAGCAGTCAGCTCAGCAACCAAAGGTCTTCGAGTCAGTGTCACTGCTGATCTCTGCATCTGTTCCCCATAGCCCGGATGTAGAACCTCTTGAGAGCTCAAGAGCTGTCAGTTGTCACAGGCTCACACTCACATCTTCTAACCAACAGGTACAGAAGACTCCAAAACCCCCAACATCAGTCCCCTGAGCAGCCTAATTATAGAGGCATCCTGTCCCAAAACACCTTCTTCCACAGGTTCCGTGTAAGGGCTACTCACTGTTCCAGGAAGTCCCAGATATGCTGGAGCACCTCTGGGCTGAGGAATTCCCTGTGCTGCGAGCTCTGGGACATGGCCGATCGGTAGTAACTCTCCTTCCAGGAGAAGTGGCTCGGAGTTTCTACAAACCTTAAAAAAAAAAAAAAAAAAAAAAAAAAAAAAAGAAAAGAAAAAAAAAAGAAAAACACACACAAAGATATGTTGAATGCATGAGCCCAACTTGATGAAAACCCATAAATAGAAGCTATTGTGTGAAAAAGGAGACACGCTGAATGCCTGGAACATTCACAGCTGTACAACACACATTCCACACTGCTGCAGATGCTGTATTTAGACTGGAGAGAATTTGGCCACCCTGCCCAATAAGTTAAATACCCCTCAGAGTCCATGGGGATGCTGCGTCATAACAGTCCCAGGGGAAAAAAAAAAAAAACAAGCCACCTTCCATTTTACCCTCAAATAATCAGCTTTCCATATAAAGCAGGCAGTCTTTCCAGCAGGTGAAGCACCTAAGTGGTGTGTGATTCCACTGTCCCTGGCTGGTTGCCTCTCTAGATTGCATGCCCTTGGATGATTTAGGCGACTTCTACACTCAGCCACTGCAGCTGAGGTCTTGGACCAAAATAAGTTGTTTGTTTGTTTTTTTAATTGAATAATAATAATAATAATACCTTCTTTTTGCTTTATTTTCTATGAAAATAAGTTCCATCACATCAGATTCTATCTGCTTGCCTACTGCCTTCTCACCTCCAGTAATTTCTGAGCCCAACCGGCTGATTTCCACCAGATCTGCTAATTACCTTGGCCATTTTTATCCCCTTAAGCTCCCACAAGCCTCACAGAAATAGGTGGGCCCAAGAGGAGCAGTGACGAAGCCGGAGCACTCGCGCCTTCCACAGCTGCACATTCTCATCCCACTGGCCAATTTCTAAATTCAAACACAGCAGCTTTTACACCCGTGTCAAAATACTCAACGGCTGCAGGGACGTAAGGCGGCAGGGGGTGGGGGGGGTGGCAGGAGGAATTTCTCGAGTATATTTGCAGTTGACAAAACCTTCTCGGTTCAACTTAATCAGCATACGAGGCAGGTGACCGCCTTTCCTGCTACAAGGGCTGGGGCACTCTGAAAAATTTTCATATAAAAGAGTTGTTTCTACACAATGCAAGTGAACCACCGTGCTCCCTGCCAGGGGAACAGCTGTGGCAGGAGCCAGGGCTGTAAATGGATTTCAAAGAGAATTGGACTAACATTTGGTTTGGCACATTTTGATACTGTTTAACACAATGGCCTAAACAAATTGCGTAGAAGACCCCAATTTATTAAGCTGCCAAAATTAAGCAAGTGTGTTTCAGAGAGAGGGTCACACTACAGTTGTTCTTTTCCTCTACTTTTTCCTGAAACATCTATTTCTGGCTGCTGTCAGAGTGATCTAGCTCTCTTTACTGAATTTGTATAGCTTCTTATGTTTTGAGGATGACTCTGGTCTGCAAAAAGCAGGGCTTTCCTCACCTCCGCTGCCCACAAAACAGCATGCTCTTTGAAAAGAGCAGATAGTTTTCCTAAGCTAACGGCAGTCAAAGCGGTTTTGGCCCCCAGAGCCATAGCTGAGCATGCCTCAAAATAGGTGAAAGTATCACTTCAGTTGCTCATCCTTTTTGTGATTAACAAAAAACCCCCAACATCCTTTAAAAGTTCATGAACAGCCAGAGACAAAAATAAAATTCAGAAGTGTCATAGCTAATAGTTCTGTCTCACAGATGTGAGCACATACCCACACTACATGTGAATAAATAATCACAAATCCTCCGAGAACAGCAGTTATCCCACAAAGTACCAGAAATTACTCCTTTCAGGCTTTCAGTCTGGTAATGCACTTTCAAGAGTGCCATACTGAAACCCAGAAGACCAGACCTGGCCTAAAGCCTGCTATATAAGCTGCAAGTCAATGCTATCACGACATTTGGAAGAGAGCAACGGGGAGTGCGTGCTCCCCAACCCATTCTGCCGCTAAACCTGCGGACCCCAGGCCCTGCTCGATACCCCGCACCTGGTCTTGACCTCTGAGGAACAGGCAGAGAAAGCCCGCAATGGGTTCTCCAAAGCCACCACAGTGCTTGCTTTTAACAATTATTTACCACTTATCACAACTGTCCTTGACTTGAACATTAAAAAAACGCCCACTTTTTAGGAATTCATTGCCAAGGTAGCAACAACGGCTGTCCACACCAGCTTATTACTATGCACGCAGGAACCAACTTCACGAAAAAGAGTTATTACGGAACAGACCTTCCTCAGAGACCTTCTTTCCTTCAAAAAGACTCGGTGCAATGAGGTTCCTACATGCCACGATATGCCCCAGCTTTGGTTCACAAATGCACAAAGTCCTAGGTCTCACGAAGGCAAAGCAACCCAGTTCAGCCCTGCTTCCTCTGGCCCTTGTGGTCCCACTCAGCAGCAAAGCAGAAGTTGCTTATCATAAACCTACCCCAACCAAGCGCTCTTCCCAGGGCCCACAGCCTGCAGCACAGGAGAGGAAGGAGATACTAGCTGCACAGGCTGATAAAGCCAGGTGTGTTATTCCACGCCTCTGAAGCCAACAGTGCTGTTGGAAAGAGTCACACCAGTTAAGGACACAACAGGTGCATTCCTATACTAAACACAACTCCAGATTTCTCCAGAGAGGTATTTTCCAGCTGTGTCATCTTTATCCCTGCACCCAGCCAAGCTCCTGGCTTACTGTTCTGAAGAAAAGCATTATCAGATTTTACCTGATGACCGGAAAGGCATGTTTCCCTATAGCAAGCAAAAGAAGTTCCCTGGTTAATGCTTTCACAGGACCAAAATTTGAGAGACTCCTTCAACACTCTCTGCAACACCTTTACTACCCATACAGCTCTATTTCCAAAGGAGGCTGCAGGATTAGGTGGCCAACCTTGGCAAGGCACCTGTGAGAAGGCTACAGCATTACAGAGGTAGTGAGCGTTGCTTTTTATTCAGTTCGGTGCACCCTGCTCTCAGGTGGGAAAGAGCTGTCAAGCCGCAAGAAAACCAACTTCAGTTCAGCACAAAGCTACACGCAAACGAAACTGTCTCCTTCCCTGCGATCTTAATAAAATCTAAACCTAGTGCCATTTTCCTTAACAAACACCCTTCAACATAGAGGAGCAGCCTCTGTCTACTAAACAGCATACCTAAGTGTCCAAATTTGCTCTTTCACAAGAAAATGACAGCTAAAGCCTAAGCAAGACCTAGGCAAAAATTTCCCTACTCTAGTTAATTGCTTTTCCCACATCAGCAAATGCTCTAGCTTCAGTAAAATAATTCCCGAGTGCCTAAAGTTAATCACAAGATAGCAGGAGTTTGCATTGTTTAAATTGCTCCTACCAGCTGCTTTTTTTATTAACAAACATTTAAACAACATCCCTTTTACCCACAACCACTCATCCCAAAGCACATCATAGGAGATAACATTATCAAACACAGCCTGTTATACCGAACTACTGACTACGACAGGAAAAAGCGTGGTAGCAAGTCTTGTCTAGCTTGCCCTTTGCTTTAACTCTACAAGCTAATTCCCTGCATTAACTGCTGAAATAGTTGGCAGGCAGCTTGCCACAAGCAGAGAGCACTAACTGCACCAGGTTGGAACTACAGAGGGATTTACAGCCCCCATCAAACTGCAAGCTGAATAAGACACTGCACCCACAAGCCCCTCCTTTAAAAACCACCGGGGGATTATTAATTAACAGAAATAGCAGGTTAAATCTCCGAGAAGCAGCACCTCACCAAGACCACAGGTTTCCCCGGCGCAGTGCTGGGACACTGCTCCTGAACCACTGAATCCCAGGACAGGTTTCAGCCAGCAATGCACTTCCACTAAGGTCTAGCTCAGCTCAATCCTATTTATTCTGCTGAAGCAAGAGCAGTCCAGGCTCCAGGTGAAAGCCCTTTTCCAGATTCCCTTGGTGGGCTGGAGCCTCCAGCACACTGATTGTTTTGCTGCCTCCTGATCCTTTCCCCAGAAGTGCTGCGTTACAGCCCACCAGAGTGGGACTGGATCCCAGCTGATTCAGTTTACCATCACACCAATGACTGACATCTTTGCAAAATAGGGCAATGAGAACATGACCCTGTGGCTGTGCCCACACAGCACTCCATTTCAGAGTCTCCCAGAAGGCTGGGAATGTTAAACTTCACACACAAAAAAAATCCAAACCCCAAAACAACTTAAAACCCACCCCACCAAAACCAACAACCAAACAAAAAAACCCCGTCAAGCACAGCATTTGCCTTGCATAAGCCTTAGCCCATCTGCACTGCTGTTACCTTTCTCCGGAGCCGAGGGTGCCAACACAGGTGGAAACAAAGCCCTGACTGCTTGGCCCAGCATGACATAAACTGGTGGCAAATTGGAGAGAAAACAAGACATTTCTGCTCCCAATACCTCACTCTAAGCGCATGCTTCCACTCTTCACCACGTTTTACCCCTTCCTACCTTCACATCAAACACATTAAAGAAAAGCAACAAAACAAAACAAAAAAAACCCAAACCGCTTTCCACACCAGAAAACAATGACAGAGAACTATTAAACTCAACTATTGCAACGCTTCTCACCCAAAAAGACACCTTTCACTGCAAACAACCTTTCTTAGAAAGGGCTAAACCCAAAACACCAAGGTTTCACTTACTGCTGGGGAAAAGGCACGGGCTCCTGAGGAAAGCAAGACCTAGGTTTGATACAGAGCATGCACGGCCCCTCCTCTGTAGCTTTAACCTTAAAGGCAGATGCCACCTGCTTTCACTGATACAGGATCGGATCTTATGCAGGGTGCAGCTCAAGCACCACTGGGGCGCATGTGCGAGTCCAGCAACCTCCTTCCAAAAATAAGAAAGATTATTGCAACCAAGAGATAGCATGGTTTTCTCTGGGTTTTTTGCCCGAAACAGGCTTGGAGCTTCAACAGTCTGAACTGCCATTGGGTTAACAGCAGAGTTTATGGGGAAACCAGAAATGAGTAAGTGAAGCTGCTGTGCTGGCTTTCAAGAGATCCAAGTACCTCCAGTTCTCCTTAGTTTACCTCAGAAACTGGAGCTCTGGTGTGGTTTGTTTCTCCTGCCCTGTGTGCAAACCCTTGGAAATTATCAGCGTGGTTTATAGATGCTGAACTTCATGGCTTGATATTGGTGTGAAGCCACGGTGTAAAATCTCATGAGAAAAAATCTTTCACAGTAGGGACGGGCAAAACGATTTGGAGCTTTTCTTTTTGCTTGTTGCCAAAGTTACAGGATGTTGCTTTCTGCTTCTTCCCACCAAATGTCTATCAATGGTGTACGATTTTCTGTCACTGAGTCTGTAGTCCTCAGTCAGTGGACAAGCAGATGGAGCCAGAGGAGTCTTTCTTTGTAAGCTACAGATTTTGCTGTTTTTTCACAAGACACATTCCTCTAAAGGGCCTGCTAGCAGAGTACTTAGGAAACCTTGACGCAAAGAGAACAACATCTACTCTTATGAAGAAAGCACATCCACATTATGCAAATGAACCCAAAGAATAATTAATAATGTCTAAATAATGATATCTAATATGGCTCATTTATTCATAGCTCTCAAAGTGCTCTACAAAGGAAGACAGTGTAATTACTCCCATTTTACCTGTGGGAAAACTAAGGCACCAGGAGGTCACAGGATTACTCAATTGTTACTCAGCAAGCCAGTTGTGCAGCCAGAAATACAACCTTGGTCACCTGAGTTCCAGTCTGGTGCTGCTCAAAAAGAAACTAGTGATTTTGGGTGTCTAGATAGAGAAATTTAAAAAGGCCTTAATTTCTTCAGGTAGAGTATGCACTGCACTTCCTAGAGAAAGAAACGCCCAAACTTCATTTATCTTCAGTCACCAAAATGCTGATGCCCAGGAATGAAAATCAAGGCTGCAGAAATGCTGTGACTGGCTTTAAGACACACTCAAGAGTTCAGGGTGGAAGTAGAATTCAAACCCAGATGCCCAGACTAAAAACTAATCTTTCTTCCTGAACGCTTACAGCAGTTAACCACTTAACAGCCCTTAATTCCTGCACAGATTAATATATTAGCCCTCAACTGTCAGGGGGTGTGGGTCGGAGAGAGAAGTAAGTCACAGAGCAGAGAAGCTGGCAGCCTCAGCTCCAGCTCCATCAACCCCAATCCGTGTGCTGGTCCCTGCCTTCCCCGGTCACACCTTGAAGTACATCAAAAGCAATGGTAAAAAAAATGATTTAAAGTTCACGAGTATTACACTTAATTGCCTGAATCTTGGTGTTAGGTCTATTTTTAGTTCTTAAGTGGGGAGGGGGCTCCTTTTCAGGCTGCACTGTTAAAACTCGAGGAACTTGGCAGCCCTCATCCCGCTGGAATTCCCCCTGCTCTGCATTTTAACACTGCAGTGATTTGTAGACCTCGCTACCTAATGAAGCTCACAGCTGTGCAAGAGGAGAAGGAAGCGGGGTCTGGCAGCACGGGACAAGCGGGGTCTGGCAGCACGGGACAGGCGTGTGCCTGGCAGGCAGTGTCATCTGGAATTCCCCGAAGCGTGGAGCAGGCTTGTTCCCTACGGCCGCATAAGCCACCCTCAGCCGGCAAAGCACACCCTGGAAGCACCCATTAGAGATAGCTGGTAATCAAACAGATGCGTTGTCATAAACAGGGGGGGCAAAATGAAAGCCAAATGGTAGACAGGCAGGCTCTCATCCCCCTCAGAGAGGAGATTGCTGTTGAATTTCAGGGACCTGTATTGCACCTTTAACTATGCCTGTTTCTGTGTCTACTTCATCAACAAGCTGCCCTCCTTCCCAGCATGAACTGCACTGTACGACACATCTTCCTGTTTCTTTCTCTGCCTAATGTCATATTCCCAGGTCTTGGCTCACACGAGCCCAAAAGAGACTGACTCCCATCCTGGGAGAGTCAGGTCCTGCTGAACTGCACTCGCAAGTATTTATTCTCCTTTAGATTTCCACCCCAGCTTTCAGATCCAGCTTTTTAAAATCTAGACTTCCAGCAATTTCTTTAAACCCTTTAGATTTTCCTTCCATATAACACTGCTCCTATGTGCTAGTCCTAGAAAATGTCTCTGGAAGAAACTGATGGATGTATGAGTTTGGAAGGGCAAATGTAAGGAATAACAAACACAGACACACAGGATTTTTTTGAGACAGAATATAACTTTCACCTATGGTTCAAATATCCATTCTTTTTCCCCAGATCCCACATGTTTCAGATGTTTCCTAGATCTGGTATCTCACTAAAAAAACATATAGACAGCAGCATGGGTTATGGGGAGGGGCAGCTGAGAGAAAAGTGGTCCAGTGGCGCAGAGATGTGCATTAGAAAATGAAAGAAGCTAACTGCCCGAAGAGTGAACGCTGATCTCAGATCAACCAAGGAGGTACGGGGGACACAAGAAGGAACTGGGAGTGACAGCGGTGAAGGACTCTGTAACACTGCCGGTGTCCTACTGCCTCTGTTGAGGACAGCCTAGGGAGGACTTTTAGCTTCTTCCTGTTCTCTAGGCAAATGACACTAGTGTTGCGCATGTCCTCTTTCAGCCGAGAGATAGATGGTATTTAGAGGAATTAAAGCAATTCTGTCTCAGAGGAATGCTGATTGCGTTGCTTATAGAAACTGTGTTCTGCTAGAGTCTACTGTAACAGTGCATCCTGATCTCCCTGTAACTTAGATTTCTCTTTTGGAAGTGTATGTGTGAGCTGAATGGAAAAGGTCGGAAGGGATGGTTCAGCTTTCTGGTTGCTCTTTACTCGAGCCTTCAGTGCGCGGGCAAGACTGACCTACATCAAAGAAAGTGAAACTGGCTGCGCAGAATGATCCTCCTAATTCACCATGCTGCAAAACACAAGGGGGATTTTTTTCTATTCATCATCTTCTTTCACTTAGAGTCATATTGAGTAAGACTATGCCTACAGTGGATGCAACATTTGCAGCTTTGCAGTGGCCCCTCAAAGCACATTATATCACTGCAGCCCTGTGCCCCGTGCCAGCGCCCTGCTCCAGCGCTGGCCGCAGAGCTCCTTTGGGAGCAAAAGGGTCCCTCTGCGTTCCCATTGCTACCGTGCTGAGGAGTTCCCAGCTCAGGCACTGCAGGGCCTGCTCCCTGCAAACAGCTGGGAACAGCTTCTGGAAGCAGAACGAGTTCAGGGTCCCCTCAGTAACCCCCGCAGCCCGGGAACCCACCGCGTCTGCTATCTACATGTCATCATTATCAGCCCAACAACAGTGACCACTTCTACACAACAGAAGCATCTCTTCGTCCTCAGGGCTTCAGGCAGCTAGTCACTCACCAGCACTACAGGCACCGTCCCCTAATTTTTTTTTTCCTCCAAGGATTCCTTCAGCATTTTGTGAACTTTCCCAGACCTCTCATCTCCCACTCAACCTTGGACACCCCCTTCTCCACCCTCCCCTTCTCACCCATCCTTGGAAACTACCTCCTCACCCAGCCGCGGACATCCCCTCCCCTTCTGCTCAGCCCTGACACCCACTCCCTTTCTCAGCAGGGGCCGAGAGAGATGGAGCTCTGGCCAAGGCGAAAGCACCGCCACAGCAATTCCTCCACCTGCCCACCGCAATCGGTGCTTTCTAGTCGGGGCTTGGGAAGCCCAGAGCTAGAGCGCAAGCTTGATGCTTAGGACACCCAGCTCAACCCCTGGCCCTTGGGTGACCTGTCCATATTTGCCTTTCCATTCCCGAGGTACAGAAGTGCCATCAACTCTGTAAAGCACACAGAGACCTGTTGACCATCGGTACGTCTCCAGGGAAACATGGTCCTGAGACTTTCCAAATTTAAATAATAAAAGAAGATTTAAATCTTCATCCATTTTTAAAAAGCATTAAAACCAAACACAACTAAAAAGCAGTTGCAATTGTATTATTTTGTAACTCACTTTTCCAGTCAATCCCTTCCCCAAACCTATTTGCAGCGATGGTTAAAAGCAGTACCCATCTGGAGAGGGAGAAGTCAGAGCTGCTGGGCAGAGGTGAGAGCTTTCACTGCAGTAAGTGAGAAAGCCTTCTCAAAAGCAACATGAGCGGAAAATCCAGGCCCAGCCCTCAGAATTCTCAGGTATTTTTGAGCCAAGTCCAAAAATAAGTATTGTAAGATAAACTTTATAGGCAAACTGTTCAGAAGCCACAAAACATTTTCAAGTCCCTTTAAAAAAAATGCCTTTGGTCTAAATAATAGACATCATTTGCTCAGTTTTAGATACCCAGCTGAGAACACGCATTTGGGTCTACCTGTCAAAGTTTACACAAGACTTTTTGCAGCCAGCCAGCCCTGATAGTTTTACAGCAGGACAAATGGAGAGATGCAGGAGAGGATGAGCGCAGATCTCTGCTGAGAGGTCTGCTGCTGGGTCGGTGCTGCCTCCAGCCCTGCTGCCACATGCCAACCTCTGCTGCCCAGCTGCAGCTACAGTTAAAGACAACAGAGACCATCTTTTGTGCCTTCAGAGGGACAGCCTAACCCAAAATCACCCCATCACCCGCTCATCCGCCACCTGTAATGGTTTGCAGCAGGTGCCTGGGGGCACATCCACAAGCTGCTAGGGAAGAAGGAGACTCAGAGATGTCTGCTGTTGCATTCTGCACGGTATGGGGAGACCCCTCATCTTTTCTGGAGAAGGGGGGAAAAGGCAGGTGTTAGATGCCTAAAGCAGCCTCAAACAGCTAACTACATCCTTTCCAGTTATCCGTATCTCTGCAGCATCAGTGAATATTAAAAGAAAAGAAAAGAAAGCAACAGCCCCAGAAATGAAAGCAGGTGAGGTCATTTTCAAGAGATGACAGTCATGACAAAATATAGCTATTACAGACCTTCATCACTACTCTTCTGTAGTGATTTTAGATACGTAACAGGAAAACCGAAAAGTTCTGAAGAGGCAATAGCCAGAAATCTGACCTTCCTGAGGTCTGCTGAATCAAATTCCCCCTTTTGAGCTTTGCTTATCAGTATTTTTCCCGTGAGCACAGCATTTACCCAATAACAACATCTACAGCAGTTCATTGCTATCTATATTTTACAAGCAGCTTGCTTTTAGGATTTCCCACAGGAAATGGGGCTCTTTTAACTATTGTCTGCTGAAATTTTGCAGTGTTGAGTGCAACCAGCATCTCTCAAGTTTCGCTAGTCTACCTCCATCCCACCAATACAGAGACCACAACATAGAATGAGAAATTACTTTATTTATTACAGATTGTAAAATAATTCAGCCAAGCACATCAGCACTTCAGAAAGGCAGTCAGGGTGTCAGGAACTGGCTCTCAATAGATACTACAAGGTGCTGAAAGAGGCCAGAGCTCAGGGAAAAAAAAAAAACCAAATGTAAACCCAACAGAAAAGTTCCACTTGCAGCCAGGGTATAGCAGCAAGGAAAGACCTCGGCTACATCCACACCGTTGGTCTGGCCCAGGTTCAAGGTCTGGTTTGTGTATTATCCCTTATCTACATACAAGCACGTTTTTCAGACGTGGCCCTGGCCTGAGCTCTGGGCTGTCTGGAGAGGAAATGACTGTGAGCACTGTTGAGTCCAGCCTCTCATTTTACGTCGCGTGGACAAGTTAGGCATGGTCTAGGCTGAACTTCCTACAGTTCAGTCCACCACCAAATGCCCTCAGCTCACTTCTTTCTAAGGACTGTGCCCCATCAGAACACATGCCAGCCGCAGGCAGCACATCGCCAAGCAAACCTGAGAGAAACCCCCAGACCAAGGGTTCACCGCTGAGCACAGCCGGACCCCTAAGCCAGGGACATGCACTGGGCTGGGTAGCTGCCAGGGAGATCTCTTTGGGTTCCTGAATGGCTTGCTTGTAAACACAATAAAAATGAGATTATATGATGCCAAGAGCAGCTGTTACAGTCTAGGGAGCAAAGCCAGAGCAGTATTTCTCCCAAAGAATAACGGGGTTAAACCAGAAATAAAAACCCAAACAAAAAAACCCCAACATATTAGTTTGTACCTCTTTTAAAAAAGACACAGTCATAACCGAACAACATTTCATATGCAACGCTCATGCCTACAGAGATGAAATCAGGCTCAGTGCTTCTCCCAGGGAGTGCAGGGATGAAGCATCATCTGAGGAACTCTGACACTGCTGATTTACATGCTCCAGACCATGGTATACAGATAGCACCCAGCTGAGCAGATAATAGGTCATTTCAAGCACAGTATTCTCTATTTAGTGGCAGATATACATAGATGTATAGTGTATGGGAACTGACGGAGTGACTCTGCTATGAGATATGGTGCATTTATGTAGAGTCCTTCCAAGGCAGCTCCACAGAAGCTGTGAACGCTTGGTGCAGCATGCAGTCGCACTTGACCGCGAGACGTGCGTCGCATTCAGCATGCTTCTGTGAGGCTTAGTGGAAAAAGAGGAGGCTTTTGCAGCATGTGATCTTGGGTTTTGGAAAACCAGGTAAGCCCAGCTCAAATCTCCAGGTGTCCGACTGCCCTCCATGTCCCTGGGATGAAGATGCTGGGTGTAAATTTGTGAGTCAGGACCAAGGTGCTCAGGGGGCTGTGCTGTCAGATCTGGTCTTGGCAGAGGGCTAAACTGAGCGCCTGTCCTCACGCTTCTGCACCAAACACCATTTCTGGGGTGTTTCCAGCCAGCAGGAGAGAGAGTAAGGGGCATTTGCCTCTCTCCTCCCTGGTAAGGAAGTTTCAATCCCATCCAAACCTCACCCAAGCACTGACACCATCCAAAACCCTCCAGAGACAAACAAAATGAGAGATGCAGGACTCTGCTCCTTCCCGCCTCTCCTACAACTGTATCCACTGAACTGAGTGTGCTTTTCTGGACCAAACCAACAGGAACATCCAGACTCTGTGGCGTGACACAGGCCCACGCAGCATGGGCTTTTCTGGCTGTGCTTGCAGCCCCGGTTGCTTGTGCTGGGGTTGCAGCCCTGCAATGTGCTCTGAGCTCTGTTTAAAGCCTGGCATAGGTTTCCTGCAAGCAGCCTCTTCCCTGCTTGCGCCACATCACCATCAGTAGCATTAAGGACATATGGTCCCCAGGACACTAATGCTCTGCCAGGAACGGAGTTTCGTTTAAACCTGCTGAGATTTGAACCTTTTTGATGTGTGCAGGAATCAGATCTTCTCTCTGCCAGGGTCACCTAAACAGCTCCTGGAGTTTGTTTGCCCAAGTGCTTGGAGTGCTGCAGCTACAACCCCAGGGAAGGCGCTGGGCACCCCTGCGCGCTGAGCAGCAAGTGCTGAGTTGCTACTGTCCCAGTTCACACAGCCCAGGCATTCCCCAAATTTGGCCACCATGAGGAGGCGGCAGGGAGAGGCTGGTGAGGGGACATCCCGCATGGGCCTCAACATGGCCCCCCTCCAGGAGGAAGCAAAGCAAGAGAAACGCAGCCCAGGCTGATTTTCAGCTCTGAGATACTATGCGTGGCAGGGTATTTAGTCAAATAAATATAGTCAGAGAGGAGAGGGACAGCTTCCCCAGACAGAGAACATGAAATACGCGATTCTTTTTTAGGACAGGAAGGTCTCAGACAGTCTACTGCAAAAGGCTCGTGACATTTTGAGTTGAGCCAGGTAAGACTCTTGGCTCTCTAAGGCACCTACTCTTACGAAAGCTGCTTCAGTCTTTAGTTACACAAATTCTTTTCTCAGTGAACTGCTTAGGGGACTTATGAAGTCGCTCTCTCAAACTCTCTCGAGAAGGTTGAGTTTTACAAAAATATAAAGTAAATCATCACAATAATACAGAAAGTCCCCAGAACTCTTTAGAAGCAGGAAACTGTAAACAGCAACATCCTGTGTTTCAGTAAATAATTTAAATGCAAACCAGAAACGCCAGCAAAGCAGATGTTAGGTGTAGATTCCCGTAATATGAATTTGGTTGAAGCTCCCACTTGTTACCCCCACAGCCAATCTGCTAAATCTGATGTTTTTTGGATGATAAACAATAACCTCCATTCCCCACTCCGCCACCAGTGATACTGCTATAGGAAAAACGAAGCCTTGTGCTAAATACTGTGCTGGCTGCTTTTTTTGGCAACTCTGAGGCAGGCCAGCTATTGCTAACCACAAGGGCAGACAATCCTTCTCTCAAGAATAAGAGCACTTGCAAAAACCTTTCCCTGTGTCACAAAATAGCTGCAAGACAGGGCAGATGAAGGACAAAATTAAGAGCAGGTTATAGTCCTGGAAGACAGGAACAAGTGAACTGTTTATCAGAAACACTGCTGGTGTGTAAGGGAACACTGCCTGGAGTGCTCACAGGATCTTCGCTTTTGCAACTGTGCCTGGTGCTAAGAAATTACAGGGTTGGCTCCCTATAATTTTATCAATACACTGCCACACCTAATGTGATTTATGATTTTTGCTTGTGATTATCTTAAAGCAGTAGCTCCTGGAGTGCTATGAATATGTCAGAGTTCCTCGTTCCATCAAAAAGGAGAATGATGTTTCCAGCCTGTATATTTTAAGATAAAAATTCACAAATATGAACAATCAAACTTGGAAGACAGTGTAAAGGAATTCTGTTGTTTAACATTTAAGATTTTTAATCTTGTAATATTTGACTACCTAATGCCCATGCTAACTCTCAGAGCCAGCCAAACTACGATTTCACAGCTGTCACAGCCGCCTCATAGACTCCACTGACAGCAGGCACAGCAATCCCATCATTTTGCCCCACCAGCTCTGGCTCCTACTTCTGAGTTTAATGGCAGACATTGCTGGCAATACACAGCTGAGCAGCTGCTGCTTGCAGTGTCCAGCTCACCAGCACACTGCAAGCTTCTTTCCATGCATTTTTTCAGCATGCATTGACTTAGGTGCATATCAACAGCACTAAACTAGACAGGCATTGAACCTCTCAGGGCAGGCTATTGTAGGCAGACTTATTTTTATGTTGCAAAGAGCCTATTGAACCCCTGATTATTTACTGCAGGGTTTCCCCCTTCTCATTCTTGGAGGTGGCTGTTCTCTTTATAGCTCTATGCACTAACCGAATTCCCCTTGCTTACGTGCATCAGTGTTTATCACATCAGACCACCTGTGGCATTCAAACACCTGATTGGAGATGACTCGGCAGCAAAATTTTGTGGGGAGATGGTCTGCTATAGAGTAGTAAGTGGTTACAAACAGGAACCAAAACCTCCCAGGTAAGCCCCAGGAACAGATACAGATGTTTTCATGAAGCTATCTAAGCAGGAGGAAAGATACTATCTATTATCAGCAGACCTAGTCAAACAGACCTCAGAAATCTATTATAGGGAAACATTTTCCTTCTGATTATTTCAGTTTTGATCACGGGATACAACATTTTAAACTAAACAGAAGTCAAAATTTGTATGGCAGCATAACCATTGGCTCCCACCACAATGGCTCGTGTTCCCATGAAGGTTTTCACACAAGCACAAAATTAGCTTAGAGCCAGGCACCAAATTAAAAGCCAAGTTTCCCTGATATCTTCTTCATCCAAGATTCTCCTTCCTCCCCCACGTCTTGTAACACCTATGGACTTGTTTTTTATAAGGGTTCAATACTCCTTTGGCCACTTGTTGGATGTCAGAGGGGTTTATTTTTCCCCAAATCGAAGCTGAGCTCTTCTGCTTTGTATCAGGCCAGAAATCCTTGTGTTTGTTCAGAGGAGCCATTGCAAGTTAGCTTGTAGCAGAAGGTACCATGCAAATCGGCAGGGGAGTATAACTCATAACATGTACCCATGAACACCCTAAACGCCTCTGAACAGATGAGCTATTGAGAACTCACTTCTTTAATTTCTTCAGTATTTTTGGAAGTTGAGCAAGATCCTATGAATTAGGTATTCTCTCCTCATAGTAAAAAGCACCACATGAAAGACTTCACATATTCTCTTTATAGTCCTTTGAGATCTGGGGAAAAAAAACCAGAAAATTATCTGTTTGATTCCACTTTAATCCTTTAAGCAGCGCTAAAAGGACCTCTGAGTAGACATATATTTTCTTATAACAGTCTTGAGGGGCCTATACCGTTTTGAAGAGGAAAAAGGGAAAAGTGCTGTCTTTGGCAATGACTGTGAAGGGGCTGTGACATCCTCAGCACAACGACATCTCTCTGACACAGAGCAAAGGCGTTCAGTGGGGACAAACAGAGTGCAGGGGCTCTGCCAGGAGGAAAGAACTGAAGAGAGTTTAACATGCTGCTTTTGAGCAGTGTTTTGCAAAGATCTTATCTTCTAATCCCATTTTCTGATTAGACTGCAGTATGAGAACAGGAGAGCAACCAAAGAACAGACCTCAAAAACGAGATAAATACCCACCCTTCCTCACCACCTGTAGCACACATCCTTGGCAAGGTGCCGGGGGGCAGCGGAGAGGTCCCATACCGGCAGCATGTCCTCCCTGCAGAGCTGCTCTGCAAAGCCCTCCCGCCCATGAGGCCAACCTGCAATAGCTATATCTCGGCACACTGCATGCCGTCCCCTTGCGTGCATCTGGCTCCAGCTGGGGACCCTTCCCTGTCGAATTTCTACCAGGGGTGACAGCACAGCCATGAAGGTAACCACCACCAAGAGAGAGCTCACCAAGGCCAATTAAAAAAAAAAAAAAAAAAAAGCACCTTGTCAGCTCCCCTCCACCTTTCCTTCCTGCATGGAGCCAATTCTGCTCCTCCAGAAGTCACCAGCTGCTCTGAGCACACCACAAGCTGCTCAAAACAATTTCTGGCCCCCCTCTGAGTCTTTGGAAAGTACCTGCTATATCACTGGCTGTTTCTGCAAATAGATCTATACCAAGTCATGTGGCTTTCCTTACTTGGCTTCAGGTCTTTCTGCCAACATGACAAATTTGGGCTCTCATCTCAAAGGTGAAGGCAGATGAGATTTGTCCACCCTGTCATTGAAGGAGTTCAGTTATTCCTCAGCAAACATAGGACAAGGAAAGATAAAGAGCGCGCAGTGGTCCAAATGCAAGGATTCTGCAGAGCCTGCACATGGGATGAAACACTCCTGCAAGACATTACCCTCTGACAGCTTATGCAAAGCTCTGTCGTAATGTCACCCAGCTAACACCCGAGTGAAAGGAGAGCTGCTTATGCCAGCATTGATTCACGACCATGAAGGGGCACAGCACGCTGCTGCCTGTGATCAGGAGGGGTAGCCAGCATGTTTTGCCCAAATGTGCCCCCTCCGACCCCAAAGGGAGGGAAGCTGCTGTTTCATTACTGTCTATTAGTAATGATGAGCACTGGGTACAGTAAGTTTTTCACCTTTGTGCTGCACTGTAAGCATTAACATTGGCGAGACTCCTATCTAATAATCGCAGTCCATTTACCAACCCTGTTTGATACGTGTGGAAACCAATGAAGAAAAGTGAAGTGACATGTGCAATGCTCCTGACAAAAGATCTCTTTGAACCCAGGAGCTCTGGCTGGCTGTAACTAGACCCTGATCACCAAAATCTATCCAGATACAGCACCCAATAGATGATGCTGCCATGGCCCATGCCCTCCCCTCGCTTCCATGCCCCAACTCATTTCTGACAGAGTTTCCCTCATTCTCTTCTAAAAATAGATTTTTTTCCTACATACCTGGTTGGGGTTTTTTGGTATGATTTTTTTTTTTTTCTTTTGGCAACGCCCTCAAAACCGAGGCCTGTGTCTGAGAAACCAGGTTTCCAGCATGGTGCTTCAGAGACCAGAGGATTTCAGGGTTGTTACTCGTGCCTCTGTTATTAGTGAGATTTGGGAGGCTGGACCGTATCACTTTGTGCTGAGAATACAAAGCCAGAAATGAAAGAGCAAAGAGCAGCTTGTGTGAGAGGCCTTTCATTCAAAAGGGAGGAGTGAGCCACAGTGAATGCCTTCAACACATCAGCGATGCAAAATCCTGAGGCCACCAATTAGCCTGGGCATGGTGAGAGGAGCAAGCAGAGCAGGCAGGACCGTAGTCCTGTGCACCAGCAGATGCATTCCAAACAGCCCCAAAAGAAGAGAGCTCCTGGGTGAGACACAGCCTAATGACCATTATTTCCAAGAACACAAGTAACTTATCTGTAAACATCACTCCCCCAACTAGGCATTAGCTGAAAGAAAAGCAGCTTTGGAGAGAGAGACTAATTACATAGCGCTCAACAGCTGGACTTTGATCATAATTACAGTGCCTTCTTCATCTTACATTAGTGACTTTCAGTGGCAGCTAGGTGGGCACTTCTTGGAAGGTGGAAATCCCACTCATTTCAGATAGCTCATTTTATGACTCAAAGCTAGCCTGGGTTTTCTGCAGCACAGGATGAGCTGCCACGGTACCATCCAAACAAGTAATTCACGGGTGTCAGCGACTTGGCACTTCAATGCAGGTGCTTCTGTCCTTACAGCAGCACCTTCCCAGGCCCAGGAGCCAGAGCACTGAGCCTGCTTTATCACTGATTTCAAGCATTTCATGCAAATCCCTTTCATAAAGAAAGCAGAAGTAGAAAAACTTTGAGGTTTTTGCTTAACTCCATTACTGCTGAATTTTAGCATCTTTTAGCAATTTCTGTTTAAGAACAAGAAAGATGAGCACACTCAGGATATACCTTCCCAACTTCACTTCGGACGTTCACATGCTACATTTGCATCCCTCGCTTCTGCACAGGGATGTACGTCCCCCATCAGTGCCTGGTGCCTCCCTGCCCCTCTCTCAGCTGGGCTGCAGCTCCAGCACTGAACTCCAGTGCCCACAGCAACAAGTGGGGTTGTGAAGGAGGGGGCTGCTGTCCTGTGCCCCAGCTGAGTTGTCTGTACTGTAGTGTGATGCAGGGGGTGCTTTGCTTTGATGCCCACAAGAAATAAGTAGCCTAAACGAGAGAGCTGGGCTGTTGAGACAGAGGCTGGAGTGACCTAAACAATAACACACAGCACTGGGAGTCTGGGCACCCAGCTGTTTTTCCTCATCTGTGGCACCGAATTACTGCATTGTTTGAATATACCAGTGCAGCAGCACGTAGTTTCACTGCTGTGAAATGACAGGCAGCAGTATACAAGCGTTATAATAGCATATTAGTGAACGGTCCTAAGCGTGATCTGTGTTCACCTCTTGACAGAAGAAATGTTTTAGCCGGCTCCCACATTGTCTGCCTGCCGGGCACCCCCAAAGTGAAGAGATTTATAGATGAAGCAACGGCAGAGGGTAAATCTAAGCCACAAATGTTAGAGCTAACCGGGATTTATAACTGCCTCCCCCTCCACGCTGACCTACAGGGAAATCTGTGTCACACACACCCCCCCACGCTATTTTAACAGGGTTTTAAACACTTTTCACCATTGTTATTTTGCCAGCATGCCTCAGCTCAACGTTTTCAGTTTGCTGTTTAGATTATTACTAGATATAGTTTTAAAGTTGCAAAGAAGCACACTGGTTTAAGCTAAATAAAGCACTTTGACCACATCAAAGCAAAAGTGTTTCAAACTGTGTAAAATAAATGCAATTATGAAACTATTCAATTTTGTTAAATCACTCACACAAATGCCACCCAGCACATCGTGAATATCCCATCAATGGAGCTTAAACCTGAAGACCACCTGTGTCTTCAGACTAAGAAAAGTATCTCTGGGACCAGCTTTCAGCTGATTTTGACCTGCGGCAGAGCACAGCCACCAATAACTGGACAAATGCCACTCTCAGCTCATGTAAACAGACAGACATAACAGCTGAGACATGTTATTACTCTAAGCTACATCACAACCAGGTTTTATGACTGAGGGGTGTCACAAACTCTATCTGTCCCAAGCTGTCCTGAGGCTTCCCACACCGCAATGGTCACTTAAAAACTCATCACACTGCGAAGGCATGTGGCGAGGAGCAGCATTTCTAGTGAAAGGCCTGACCTGCTGGAGGATGCAGATTTGAAGGGCAGAAAGGCCCATTTAAAAAGTTCTACAGACTACAGCCAAGGGAATTTTTTTTCTTTAATTCCTGCTCCAGCTGAGGCTTTTTGCCTGAGCCACAGCACCAATTTTATGAACCTGTTCTTTGACATGGGGGGGGATGTGACTGGCAGGAGTTCACAGGGGCTGGAAAGCTGTCCTAGAGCTTACACTTCCCAGTGCACCTTTACGCTTTCCAATTTATTTTTTTTTTTTAATTTTCTATTTGGGAATTTGCCTGGCTGTGGCTTCCAGTCACTGAAACTTACTTGTCTGTGAAAGACCCCACTGCTGCCAGCCCAAATCCACCCTCCCGGGCGGGCACCGCTCTTGTACTGCTCTTCTCCAGGACACACGTACATCCCCACCGGGGTCAGCGGGGCTGGGTGGATTGGCAGGAGATCAGAGTATGGCTGCGTGTGCCCAGCCAGCCCTGGGGCTCGTGTTGTGGAAGGTCTCGCTGGGGAAACCAATACCCCCGGCTTCATTCCATATTCCTCTGCCACGGCATTACGGCCAAGGACCGTGCGCTATTTCCCAGCTCCCCTCTTCTCCCTCCCCTCCGCTGGCCCCAAATGCAGCCCTTCCTCGCTGCCAGGTCTCCGCACTCCTCCCCAGGACCTTCGCACAGCAGTGGCACGGAGCACCCAGCAGATTAAGGGGGGGGGATAAAAACCCCCAGAAACATTGCGACGAATCATAATAGTGGGGAAGAGAAAAAAGAAGAGATCACAAAGCTGGCTGTAATGCCGTGGGCTGGGTGACAGTGGCCAAACCCTTTCTTCAACAGGCAGCTATGCAACACAAGCAGCCTTCCCCAGCACCCTGCAGAAGATGCAGGGTTAATAGTTAACCCTTCCGGGGACCGAATGCCTTTGTGTGACAACAGCCAGGCCTTTTTCAAAACACAGCCAGAAACTAGCCTTAAAGTAGCTCAACAAGTGACTGTGCTTGGAGGTTTTCACCTCTCCGAACTTTATGACTGGAAAAATACCATCTACATGTCATTTACATGCTTAAATATAGTATCTTCTATTGGGAGAAACAAACAAACTGACAATGTGATACTGTGATACCTCGTGCGGGCATGCTTTTTTATCTGCTGGAAAGTTATAAAACTCAGTGTAACAACAAAGCTAAAATAAGAGTGGTTGTCAGGCTCTGAGGTTGTCTGTTAGAACGAAAAAATATTCTTGGAAAAGTGCTCTCTCTTAAAAGGCAGTTTTTTCTTCTCTGAATCTTTTAAATTATTTATTTACCCTTTAAATTCCAATATCTCAGAGCTTAATAGTTAAGCTCATATTCTTTCCAGGAGATTTTTCATTTAAAGGAACAAATAAACACACTATAGAAAGCTACAGCAATTCCTGCACTACCCAAAGCACAGAGTAACCTTCTGCTCCAAAACACAGCGAAAAGATACTATCAGCTTTCTTGTTATTTATCATATATTTTTTCCTCTAATGCCAAAGAGGAAAAGGGAGATATCTTAAACGGATGCCTATAATTAAACAGTAACCTGTTAGAAAGCCAAAAATAATAATAAGCTCCACTGAGCATGAAGAGAGCGGCACATTTTTTCCGCGTGCAGCCCAGCTGCCACTGGACGATAGCACAAAAGTTAACAATTACACAAGACACTCAGATCAAACCTGCGATAGGAAAGAGTTACGTCACGCTCAGAGACTCACCGCTGGATGCAGGGATCAGGGTAGTACTGCAAGGTGGTGAAAGGTGCTGGTTCAAAATTCATTTCCTTCAAGCCCCTCTTTGGGTACAAACCAAAATAAAATAAATAAATAGATATAAAGCCAGCAGGCTAAAAGCAATAATGTCAAGTGGTACACGAGGTACAAGTTTAGAGATTTATTTTACACTTGCGAATGGGTGGGATCTCCCAGGGACTTGGCCAATGGGATTCATCGAGTGACCTGAGCATCACCACCAGTCCCTCCTCGCCAGCTGGGCATCTTCTGCGCGGATATTTCCCCCTCCTCTCAACATCCTTAATAAACTTCGGTGTACGCCAGCCACACTTGTTGTTGGGAGCTCATCTGGGGCATCTCTGAACTTCTGATCTCGCCGGTCATTGGTTGCCTTCCCGCCTGACTTCACAGTTTAATTTTGGCAGCTCTTGCAGCTTTGCAAACTGCTGTGGCCGCTGGTCATCCTCGTCTCCAGATGGCCGGAGTTTCCTCTGCCGGGTGCAGCGCCCGTGCTGAATTTTGTCATGCTTTAAAAGCTTTCCTTGTCAACCCTGTGGCTAGTACCTGCGTAAAATTGCCTGGGGAAATTTTCAGTCTCTCTCATGCCACAGTTCAAACAGTCTGTTGTGGTCACAGTTTCAAAAGCTGAATGACAAAATATGGGGAAATTCCTCAATTAAAATTAACTCTGAACTTTTGCTCCTCTGCCTCCCCTTCCTGCCCTCCTCCCCCCAAGAAAACTATCAAACGTAATTGTTGTTTCCCTCTATATCTTTTGGCCTTTTTTTTCCAAAAAGAATCGAGATGATATAGAAATCTTTCATTGTTTTGGTTTTCTGTAAATAATATATACATTTTCCACATGAAAAAACACAATATTTTCAAATATCTTGAGGATAAAGTAAAAGTAAGAAAAGAAAAACAGAAATCATATCTTAATCACATCTTTTTCAGGCCACTAAAGCCTAAAGAAACAAGAGTGAAGTGAATTCCACCAAAACAAACTACCAAAGATGAAAAGCAGATTTGATTTTCCTGAAGGAAAATAAAAGCCAGAAAGGAAGCCCCCACCCCCTTTTTTTTTTTTGTGAGGCACACAGAAGATCATTCAGGAAAGCAACCTGTTTTGTCCCCCTGTTTTTCCCCCTCCATGGCTCATCCAAATAGTACAGGCTGTAAACCTATCCTGGTTTTGTGGTTTTGGAGAATGAATGAAATATGAATCAGGAGCTAAATTAAAATGGATTCCAGCAGGAAAAAATAGCGTCCATGTATCTATGCACCAGTGGGATTGCATCTTCAAGCAGACGTGTATGTTTGTGTGTACAAAGAGAGGGGAAGGGGCTGCCCTATGGCTCACCTACAGTGCATCTTTTGTGCTGACGTCAGCACAAATGTCAATCTCCCTAGCAAAAGCCAGGAGCCCTCCGAGATGGCAGCGATTGCCTCTTATTTTTCCCCTCTGTGTTTTCCTTGTAGGAAATTTTGGTTCGAAGAATGTCATGTGGAAACATTTTCATTGCTGCCTGTGCCAGGGTGGCAGGGGAGCTATTTCAGACTTGACATTCTCCACCCACACTCACCCTGATAGTTCCTAACATCTGTGAATTGTGAATCCTGTAAACTCGCAGGGCTGATCCCTGGCCAAGTCCAAGCAGCTTTCACTATGATAAGTGGCATCTGCCAAGGAAGACAGGCTGGAAGCGAAGAATGTATTTATTAACTAAAGTTAAGGGCTCCCTTGCTGCTGGACACTGCTTCCCCTGCCTGCCCTGTGGAGGAGCAGTAATGTGAAACACCTGAGCCCTGGAGTAAACACCAAACCTGGTAGCCTGCATCATTGGGGAAGAAGTGTGGAAATGTCCCAACCAGGCTCTCCTGGGGAGGGAAGAGGGGGAAATCACACCAGGGCTTGTGTACACACGATGCAGCCCAGGGAGCAAGGCTGCAGAGAGGCTGCATCCCCTTGTGCTGCTGAGAGCAGGGCTGTGCTTACCCCTGCGCAGCCGCCTCTCCTGGGGTGGCAAATAGCTCCAGGGAATGGGCAAGGAGGGCCGGGGGCCAGCACAAACTTGTGGTCTGCACTGCTAGCCTGGCTCTGGTCCAGACTTTGACCATCTACCCTTAACCAAAGACACAGTGGGGGCAAGTCCTCTCCCTACACAAACCATTTGAGCAAGAGGTTGGGTTCATGCTCTCTTGCTCCAGGACTGTTTCAGTCTGCCCCCATGGGTGTGAGTATGGATAACCAGCCTGGCTGGGGAGATGCACATAGGCACTGGGCTGGGCTGCGGGTACGCTGCTGAGACCTGGTGCTAGCTCCTACAGGCACACCAGCAGCTTGTGGCATTTCTTCTACCATGCCTGTGGTGGGACTAGCTGTTACCTCTGCAGGCCTGGCTTCACGAGAGAGCAGCCATGCATTGCATGCTTTCCCAACAGCCTGGAACAGTTTGTCTTTCCTGATAGATGTCAGCCTAAAAGGCATAAACTTCATGCAAAAGAAATGCTGTGTGAAAACAGCTGTTCTCCTGAAATCCTGCTCTACCTCCTTCTCCACGGGAGCTGGAGACGAGTCCTTCCCAGCATGGCCTGGGTGCCAGGGCCAACGCACTGGGAGCAGGAGAAGGCTGGACAATTCCTGTCCGGAGACTCAGACCCGCTCTCCTGGTTTTGGCCAGTCTCCTCACCCGGCATGTGCCCAGATAATGCTGTGTAGTCAGATCACACATCCCAAGAGCTTTGTGAAGTACAACAGGCAGCTCCTGGAATTGATGCTGCTGGGCTGGCCTCCGCCTCCAAGGGTGAGCTCGACCTCTGGTTTTATACTACCTTAACTTTGCACAGCAGAGTACGCCTTGGTACCTCGGACACATTAAATACAAGTCTATTACAGCCCAAAGTACCAATCCCGAGACTCCTGTTTTTAGTGCTGAACACATCTAGCAGCACCACAGTCAAGACGAGGTAGGTAGTCTCCAACTCGCAATTCACACCAGAAGAATAACTTCTCCTGAAAAATCATAATTAATTTAAAAAAGCAGCACCACATAATTATAATGAGAAGTAGTTGCTTGGAGCAGGGCTCTCTTCTTACTCACAAGGCACCAACGGGAGGGGGATGTCTAGCAAGGACATTTCCATAAAAACTTCAAAAGGGGCCACCAACTGCCCAGGGTCCTTACCAGCCCTCCTGCCTGGGGCTGGGCAAATGCAAACCTCTCACGGTTTGGCTTGTTTTGGCAGTGCATACGGCACCTGGCTGCTTCTCCCAGAGAACTGGACATTTTCAGCCTCCCACAGAGATCTGGACATGCTCTGAAGCAGCTCTGAAGGTCTATCTTTTGCTTTTCCCAGCTGGAAAACAGAGCCATGGAAACCCACTGGTGATAGTGCGCAAAAGCCACCTGCAAAAGCCAACAAGTCTCCTGATTTCTCTCCCCCAACCCCAGCTTCCTTCCTCCCCCCTGCTCACAGCCAACATTCAGCTGTGGGTTGATTCACCATGAATTTAGGTAGAGATATCTACCACGGCAGTTAGACTGCGTTAAACTCCTCTCAGCTGCAAGGCGCTCCTTTGCATAGCACAGCCCGCAGTGGAAACACAAGCCACAGGGTGTGTGCGTGTGTGAATTGCCAGTACCCCATGCATAGCTGGGAGGCTCACAAGGCTCAGTGGTATTTGGCCAACCTCATTTGCACTGCCTTAAAGAAAAGCTGCATGGAGATGAAGCCCGAGACACCCAAGAGCAGAAGATTTCAGAGGGGGTCTGAGCGGGTACGTGAGGGCTAACAAACTTCGTCATGGCAGCCTGGGAGCACAGGCAAGGGGGAGAGCTTCTCACAGTAGCAGACCCCAAAGGTAGTCAACTCAAGAGGAAAAGGGGCTTGTGACAGCTTCAGTGTCCACACTACCCTTCCTAGGAGGTTTCCTTGCTGGTAGTGAGGGTAATGCTAAATCTAATGGCAGCAGGCACGTGTCCTGCAGAAGCAGGGCGGAAGCCGGGGTGTCAGGGATCTGTCTGGCTAGCAGATTTACAGCCAAGCCTCTAGTGCTTGCGGTAAGCAGGCAGCAGGGGGATATGCGGAGGAAGCATGTGTGTAGGTGGGCAAGAATGCAGGGCATCGCTCCGCCACTGCTGCTTTCACGTCTGGGAGGGAAAAACAGCCAGAGAAACAGCTGTGGACTACTCTCCCGTTACCCCTCCGTGCACCCTCTCTACGGCTTTGATTTAAGCTGTCATTGAAACAACCATGAGATTATGTTTTAGCAGAGGCAAACATGTACATCCTCAGGAGGAGGCTGCTAGGGATTTATAACGGTCTCCCCACCAGCACCCAAACTCAGTGCCAGGATGCCTGTGTGCCAGCCCGAGTCCTGAACAAGGATGAAAGGGAGAGGCACAGTGTCCTGACATCTCTGTGGCTCCAGTCCTGATCTATGGGTCTGAGGACCTCTGAACAACTTGGAGCTAAGGAAGACAGTGAAGAGGAGATGTCAGCTTTGTTCTGAGCCACCTTTGCAACTGCTAGCTTCAGGATTTGCCTGGAATCAGCCTCACCCTTTACACCAGGGGATGAAACGTTTCGTTCATAGCTTGGGGTTTCCAGGGGAGTGGTTGCGGTCGTTTTGGTTTTTGTTTTCTGTTTGTTTTGGGGTTTTTTGTTTTTGTTTTTGTTTTTGTTTTTGTTTTAAGTTAAAATGAATTTGTTTCAAGAGCAAGAAGTCTGTGGGATATTTGGGGAATTTTTTTTAGAAAAAGTTGAAGACAGGGAAATAATTCCCTCCTACCAGCACTAAAATGTCTTTAGCTTGGCTATCCAAGAGAACAGAAACACACGTTAGTGTCCATTTTGAGCACATTTTCCAATTTCAGCTAAATGTTACAGATGTTTAAAGGTCTCAAAGATATTAAGATTTTAGGAGCTTCGCGAACAGAAGCAAGTAGAGGAAAGACAACTCTTCAGTAACTTCAGTGAAAGGAAAGAGGCAACAGGAGTATGACCCTCACAGACTTTGGAGGACCTACCCAAATGCTGTGATGGTGGGAAAAGCTTCCCTAACAATCCATGTTTTGCCTCCAGCTAATCTCTGATCCAACTGCTGCAGAAGTGTCAGATTTCTGGCTTTTGGCTCATACGAGCCTTCCCCCCCACCCTCCATACTGAGAGATAAGGGACAGGGAGATCTGCAAACTTTAAATGAATAGGTAATTCCACAGACAGTCTTCCCCATTTCCCCAGCACCTTTTGTTACTAGTGCAAACATAAACCAGTAAAGAAACGGTACTCGTACGCTCGCCCCTCATGCTGGCACTGCCCTGCACAAGGAGCCCAGAGCTGCTGGTGGGGACATGAGGGGCTGAGCCCAGGCCACAGCTCCAGGACAGCGCTGTGCAGATGCAGCCGCAGCGTCTGCAGTCCAGGGAACACGTGGTCACCAGCGGCCAAGTTTGGGCCCAGGACTGGTGACAACTCAGTGAGCAAGCAGTCCAGCACAACCCTAGGCACATCTAAAATGAAGCTGACAAAGGTCTCTTAAGGTACTGCTCCCCACATCCTCCTCCTCCTCCTCCAGCTAAATCTGAACATATAAGCGCTAACAACTGTGTACTTTGAAATACACGCTAGCTTCAAGCTGCTGTCTGCATGCGATACGACGTACCTGGAGCTCTGCGCTATCCTTGTGTTGACCATCAACTGTTACGTACGGCTGGCAAGAAACAAAGGAGATGGCACTGTGCCAAGCCTGCTCAACAAAACAACGTGAACTTCTTTCAGAGCTGTCTGGTTACCTTTGGTGTCTCCTCTGTCACATCCGTAGTGTCAGAGCATCACCCACTCGCAGCGAAGGACAGTATAGTTTGGTGTCTTCCTTTGCAGGGATAACAAAAATGGTTTTGTGAGGCACAAACCACTTCTTGAGCATGTGTCCCCAGGACCTTGTCTCAGCAGGGACTCAGATGACAGGGACTGTAACACTGACTACCGTACAGTGGAAAAGCTGAAGTCTTCCAGTTTCTTCCCCCTCACCATCACCTATTTTGTAGTTGTCGTCTGTCAGGACATGCCATAGTCATCTGCTTGAGCAACCCTGAAACTATTAATACTTCCAAGTCACCCAGAACAGCTACAACAGGACCTTCCCACTGCTTCCCTTCCTACTCCAACCCCACAGCTTCCAGCAAAGCACTTTTTGCCCTTCTCCAGTTGTCCCAAAGGTTTATGGAGACTTCCAGTTCCCATGGGACAGTTAGTGGCTTCTGGTGTTTGCTCCAGGCTTTCCTGTCTCCCAGGTCCCAGGGCAGAGACTGGTGCTGGGAGCAAGCCCAGAGCACCCGTCTCAGCAGACTAATTGGGACTGTGCTCTGGGCCTCCCACAAGTGTCAAGTCTGCGTGTTTCCTTGGGATCACTCTGAGCCACAGAACCTGCCTGAGGCTGTCTTCATTTCTAATGCATCAGCCTTCATATCTCACTGACCGCCCATCAAGATCCTTAGAGACGCAGTTTCCGACATCACAGTCTGATGGTAAAACCTCAGTACAGCTATGGATGTCCCCTCTTCTGGAGACATTCCACCACTGAGGGCCACACTGGGTCTTTGTTTTTGGCAGAAGTGGGGGCAGTGGGAAGTTTTGCCCGTTGTTTTCACATAGCCAGAAGGAGATGGCATGAAAGCAGGCTTGAAGCTGAACATGCATTTTGGAAGCTGCAGTCTCCATTTTCTTGCCATTGAGGAGTCAAACAAAACTAACTGCAAGGGTAATACCAACAGCGAAGAGCAAATATGAGCACTGGGGGGGTTTCTCTTAGGTGTTACTAAACACCAAGGCTCTTCTCTCTATGAAGGGAGAGCAAAAGGAACCAGGTCTGAGAGCAACATCAGGACACCAACATCGCAAACTGGAATTTTACTCTACCTCCCTGGCGTGCCACGGAAAAGAAAATACCAAGGTATTCACGCACATGTGAAGAAAGTTAAGACAGGGAGAGAAATTACTATACTGATAACCAGAAACAAGGCCAAAAGGAGGCTCCCCTCCTGCAGTCAGCTCCCCAGCAGTGTTCTGGTCCCAAGAGAGCCTGCCCTGTCCTCGAGAGCTGGCAGGACACTGTGCAACTCCCACGGGAAACTCCTGCCACCCGAGGCGGGAAGGGAGCAACAGACCTGCCGGGCAGAGGGAATTTCCCTCCCTGACGTCAGTGCAGCTGCGCCACCATCTCCGGGCGTTCCCGAGACATAGCGGGGCCGCAGCCTGGGCTAAAGCTGGGCTGGAGGCTGGAGCACCCCGGGACAGGTGGCAACACCCTGCTGCGGGGTCAGGATTGCATATCAAAGGGGTGGCAGGAGCTGTGTAGGTGGAAGGCTTGGCCTCCCCGTACAGCTGCCATGCGACATGTCTGGCATTCTGGCAAGAACCGCGCCACAAATACACATGGTGTCATCGCGCCCTGCGGAGTAAGCCCAGGTTGGGGATGGAAACCCGAGTGACCACATATTTATGGGTGAAGGCCTGCCCCAGCTCTGCTGTGCGGTGGGGTGGGTGGCAGAGGAGGGCAGGACCAGGAACTCCCTGCCATTTCCCTTCAGTTTTCTAGCACGTGCTCGCACTCATCCTCTCACCCCAGAACCATCCCAGAGTTTTCTCACACGCCGCTCCCATCTCCCAGGCTTTTACATCAGAGGCCGCAGAGGTTGGTGCACGGGCATTGAGGATATCAGCTTCTGAAATGCTGGTGACAGCCAGCAGCACCAGACCAGAAGCAAATGAAAGAAGAGGTTTGCTCTACACGAAGCAAGGCGAAAGCTTTCAGCAAGTTGTCTGCATGGAGAGATTCACTCAGAGAGAAACTCACTAGCAAGGATGGTATTTACTGTCAGCCTCGATGGAGGACACAGAAATGCAGTAGACTGAATATTGCTACATCACTTGTCTTTCACTCCCTCTAACTTTTCCTCGTGAGTCAGAGATGAGTTGAATTGTAGCAACGTCTTGTTGCTGCTGTCATCCCCTGCTGTTTTCCCTATCCTGCATACTCCGCACAAGCAGAAACCTCTCTGTCCTTTTGGCAGCTTCAGAAAATATAATCCTTCATGCAAAAGCATCTGTCTCAAAAGAATTTCTCATTTCCAAACAGGATACAACAAAAACTCACTGCTTGGCTGGCAGGGCTCTAGTTCCCAGCATTAAGGCTATGTCTCTCTTGCAATCCAAGGTGCAAGCACAGCTCCTGCAGGCATACCTAAACTAATGGGATTAAAGCCAGTTCAAGAACCAGTAGCAATTAAAACAAAAATCCCCAAAGCATTAACCACTAGTGATGGAAGCCCTGGTTGCAAACCTGCACATCCTCTGCTGAAGCCTGCACTTCCACACCTCCCCAGCCAGCAGTACCCAGTTCACCCAGATTACCATTAACGTGGGTGTGTTCACACAGGTAATAATTGCCCTCCTGACTGTGCTGGAGATACAGCCCAAGAATGCCTGCATTTAGGGGCACCGGGGTCCTTTTCAGGCTTGCAGCTTGAAAAACCGTAAGGACAGGACATGCTCAGCTCTGCTAGTCAGTCCATCCTCCTCAGGGTGGGGCGCAAAATCCACTTAATCAGTGACAGTAAAGTACGTGGGCATAGAGTAAGGGTTTGGTGCCACTTAAGTAACATGTGAAAGTTAATAAAACCTTTTTCCCCCCTCTCAGAGCAAAGCTCAGGAAAGCTGAAGAGCCAGTGTTTCGTGTCTTTATGGAGAAGATAATGACTTAAGGAGAGACCTTTGCATTACCCCCATCCTTGCACTTTGATGTTAATAGCCTATGCATGCATCCTTGAAAAAAAACCAAAACCTCATACGTGATGATCAAAACTTTGCATCTCACTTTTTCCAGCATGAAACCATTTCTGCTGTGACTCAGCCTAAGCACGTCATACGTTGCACCCTTGAAGCAGGCAAAAGATTAACCCTCTGTCCCAAGCTCTCAACTCAGCCTTCAGCTTTTCAAGCCAGGGTAGTTTCCGCACTGCTGCAGGACAGCAGAAGCCAGCATTGCTCTTCACTAGGAAGCGAACCTGCCTGAAGCAACACGCCATCTGGGTAACGCCAGCTAAACGAGAGGTACCCAACACACAGGTGACCCTATGTTTTTAGAAACCCAGTCCCTCCTTCTGGGGGATCAACCCTCCCCCAAGCAGCCACGCTGGTACAAGGTGCAGCACACGGCCGGCAGATTGACAACCAACAGTTGATTTCCAACAAGATCAACCTCTTGGAAACCTCCAGCGATGTAACACGTTTCGAGGCAGCGCGCGTCCACCGTACAGGAAAGGGAGTTATTGCGAGTGCGCGTAACAGTGCCATCTGGTGATCCCTGCCATGGCGTCATCGGCGGCTGTGCAGTCACGGGCAGCCACCCAAACCGCCTGGCGCTCGTGGGAACGGCTCCGAGGTGCTCAACAGACACTTCTTCGCAAAGCCTCGCTGCTGAGCGCTGCTGCTGCCGTCTCATGGGGCGGCAGGTCAGAAACACTCCATTTGGGAGAGAGGATAAGGGTGAGAGGGGTTGCTTTTTTTTTTCCCCTGCATACCAGCTTTCCTGAAAAGTCTTGCAAGCACCAGTTTTAGTGAAGCTGAGCTAGGTACCTCCATTCCCCATCCTATTACTATCCTTCAAAAGGCTGAGTGAGCCAAATCCTGCCTTTCGTGGTGTCTCCACAGCCCCCTGACTTTCCATAACCTTTTGCAGGGGCTGTTCCAGATCCACTTAGAGACCATAGGCTCTGTGGGTGTGAAAGCAGAGGTCAGCTCTCTCTTGCAGGGGTGCACGAGTCCTGGAGGAACAAGGGTATTTTAGCCTCTAGGCTAAAATGACAAATGCAGAGCTGGGAAGCGTTCCTTCCCCCCTTTTTTTTTTTTTTAAAATCACCCTTCTTGAGGGTAGGGCTTCAACACATGGTACTAGTTGCTCAAACAGCATCAGTTCAGAAACCTTAACACTGCCTGCCTCCTGCTCAAGGATTCCCAGGCAGCATCCACAGTCTGCATTAACTCTGCTAAAAGTAGCAGCTTTTGCAAGCCCTGTGGAGCCCACCTACCATACACACAATCCTGCACCCAAATCTGCTGCAGCTTAAGACAGCACCAGAGGGACAACTGAAACGTGTAGGATGCTGTCACACATCAGCCACCAAGCAGCTATGGGTTGCCTGCATGCCTATAATCCACAATAAACGTAACTGGCATTCCCTTCACACTTACTAAGCATGGGGTGCCACCCAAGTCCTCCTGGGACAGCACCTGGAAATGCAGGGGCCACCCAAGGCTGATCTCAGCTTTGAGAAAAACCTGTCACGTAACACAGCTCTTTCCAGCCTGCTGGAAGAGAAGGAGGGAACACCTCCAAAACCTCTCAGGCAACTGTAGCCCTGGCAAGTGCATGGCTGATCTACTGAACGGATGTCCCAATATCTCAAGTAGATACAGATGAATCTTTTCAGTAGGTGATCTGAGAAGACGGGGAAGGGGAATGCTCATAATAGCATTCTCTCTTGTGTCTTCTCAGTCTCCAGGAATGGTCCAGAACTGTGCTTGTTCTCCTTCTGTGAGAGCTGGCATCTCATACCTTTGGCAGGTTGTATTACACACCTCCCTCTGCTCTAAATAAGAGTAGGGGAAAAAAACCCAAAACATTAAAAAAAACATTTCCACAGTTTGCAAAGCTCACAGTAACAGCTCTCCATGTTTCTTTGCCTGATGCTAACTCCTAGCCCTATCTCCTGTCTCGCAGGAAATGAGAAGCTTATTCAATTGATTCCAGTTCTAATGTTGTGAGGTTTCTAATGATCCATACTTGAAAGTGGTGTTGAATATGCAATTGAATGATATTACTGATAACACCATTTAAAACAGCTTTATAAATAAAATTTCTTCCTGTCTAAGAGCACCTATGTAATGCCTCTTTCCAAATAACTTATCCTAAAGCATTAGCAATCAATTACTAGGCAGACAGGCTTTAAGAGAGTCTCTTCTAAAACAGATTGCAACATGCAGATTCTGTATTGTTAAAACAATTCACAAGCCTTTTTCACACATGATTTCAAGTTACTAAGGTAAGCAAGACCACACAATATAACTTAATACATAGCAATCAAAAATTTCCACACAATCCTTTAATATAGAGCCACATCCCTATGTAATAAGTGATGCAACAGACTTTCCCTGAAGTCCCAATTCATTCCTGCAATTGAAGCTTAAGCCCAGAAAAGAAAGAATTAAAATTCTTTGGTTGCCGCTGAATCACTGGCTGCATTGGGTTATTTTACTGTGCATTAGACTTTAATTATAACTAAGATCTAGCCATCTGTTCTACTCCCTAATTATAGATGCATCAAATATTTCACAATTCCAACCGTTAGAGATCTAAGAGAGCTCAGTCTATGGTGTGCAAGGTTGGCTTCATTAGGACCCTTTGCACTCTTTTTTAAAGCACTGGGGGAAGAGGAAAGAATACTCTGCACATGAAGCTCGCTGTTGTTATTAATCCTAGGAGACCTTTGCTGCATCAGCTTTCACATCTCTTGGATGGACTGCAAACTTCCCTCTACCAGAGGGCCACACTAGTGCTACCTGCTGGTGGCCTCTAACCCAGATATTGCTGGTACCATAAAAGCTTTAGAGAGGGATGAGCAATTCAGATCACCTGCTAAAGGCTCATGCCCTGAAGCATCAGCAGTTACAGCATTTGGAAAGGATTCTGGCAGATAAGTTCTGGGCTTTTTTGCTGTGGAGGCTAAAGGTGCTTCCACCCCTAGCTGTCCACCTGGCTCCTCTTGCTGTGGTTATCAAACCACACACACATCCTACTACAACGAGTCCCTGCAAGTGCTTCAGCTCTATCCCCTTCATGGACCAGTGTCTCATCAACAAGAAGAAAGGTGGGACTGTCTTTAGGCCTTATACTGTGCACAGCAGCAGCTGAAGACAAAGCCTCCGTCCTATCCCTGTCATGCCTGCTGCAGCGATAATCATCTCAGCATGCTGGCCAGGCAGGGAGAAAGGTTGGATGAAGGTGTGATAGCACCCTGACCGGCCAGAGCTACCACGCAGCACAGCTTGCTTAGTGTGAGCATTGTCACCAACTCTCCCTGCAGAGCCGGGGCTGGCTGCCCTTGCCCACAGGCTGGTTGATAGCCCAAGAAGAGAAACTTGCTGCAGACTGTGGAGCCGCTCAGTCACCTTCCCAACAGCTCTGCCCACTGTCATGAAACACAGCTGCCTGACGGTGCCACCACCTCCTCCCTCCGCTGTCCACAGCGCTGCCCAGTCCAGAGCTTCAAGCACACTTATAGCTAGCTATAGGGTGTCCTTGTGACTACACAAACCACCTGGACAACCACCCAGTGTTTTGTAATTGCGCACACCACCACTGACCTAGGCAATCCCTTGACCAATAACAAATAGTCAGATGCCCAGTGAGCTCCAGAGTGGTTACTCATCACAAAAAGCTTTTGTTTCACAGTGGCTGTCTGCAGCCGTGTTCATACCCAGGTGTGGAGAGGAAGGTACCTTCTTTTCATGTACATGCCATGGGCTACTTTTTGTTCTTGTGTGTCTGGGGAAAGCATGAAGAAAGTGGCCAGGAGAAGAAAATGTTGAATTCACAGAGCTGAAGTTTGAATGTTTATATTTGTTAGTGTACCAGGAAAAATAGAGCTTTGTAGACAAAAGAGAAAGCTTCGAAAGGGTAGAGTAAACCAGAAGCACATACAGTTTTCATGGTGGGACTTCACATAGTTGTATTTTAAATTATATCATCTCCTGCATCCACAGTAAGTTTTCAGATGAAATCCAGTGGTTTCTCACCACAATCATATGTAAGACCCTCTTTACATTTCAGTCCATTTAGGTATATGCCCAGACTTTCACTCCGAATGTAATGTTAAAATGAATTTAAAAAAAAAAAAGTACTCAACCAACGCTCTTCTGCTGTGCTTTGACAAGGACCCAAAACCACCACGTTTCTTGTGGTTTTCTTCTAAAATCATTATGACAGGGTTGAGTGGAATCACGAGGCAGGTTTGCTGAGTGGTTTGATTCTGAGAATATAATAGAGTCCAGAGTCAAAGCATTTATCTCTGACATCAGGGCAAGGGATCACAGTGTTTCTGTGGGTACTCATAACCATGTGCTTGCATGTCCTAGCCTCTGGGTGATTATATATCGCACAAGGTGATAACATGGACACTAAGAATCACTCTGCAGGAGACATCATGCATGGAAAGAAGCAACTCCCCATGATTTTCTTGAAGTTAGTCCCAGAGCTAAAGCCCAAAAGTCCTGCTCTGTCATTCTAGTTCAACTTTAACCCATAAGGAAAGCAACAGCAGAATAATATCAGTTGCTTCCACCTCAAGGAAGAAGCAGACCAAAGTCTAGCATTTTTCAAAGACCTCCTAGAGCTTTCCAGAGCCACATGTGGAGATCCCTTTGTCCTCAGGCAAGCCACAGTCCTACTTATCTCTACAAAGGTCCTGGAAACTGGTGGCTTCCCTTTCCGCCACAGATGCCTGCTTGGTTTAGACTTTGACGTTGCATTCAGTAACCATCTGAGAAGTAACTAGAGCCAACCCCCACAAGGGCAGCGCATGGATGAGAGTGCAGCCTGAAGTTCAAAACCCAAATACAAGCAGAGGTTCAAATGGCACAAAATCAATATTAATGGGACACATGGGATCCAGATCTGGGCTGAAAGTTTGTTCTTATTCAAGTCACAACAGCATTCTCACTGACTTAAGTAAGGTTTTTGCCACTGGGATATTATTTTCAGTTTAATTAATAGGCTACAGCTATATCTTTCCCCTTTTGGTACTTTCCCACTTTCCATGCCCTGGGGAGTACTCAGCAAGCAAGCAGCCTGGGGAACAGGTTTGCAGAAATCCCTCTTAGCACAGGAGACAGCAATGTGAGCAACTTTCCCTGTGCTAAGAGGCTGACATAGATATGGTGAGCAAATGCCTGTGAGGAAGCTAGGTTAAGGGATCCACCTAAGTAGATTAAATAATTCGGTGGCATTTTCCAAGAGCTAAGTTAAAAGGGAAACAATCTCTTCTTTGGAATGCTTCCCCCCACCCCCCCACCCCCTTACATAAAAGGATAAAAACCTGCTTACTTTTATTCTCACCAGTGATCAATTTTATTCAATATGATTTTTGTTTCTGACCTCCCTTTTTGCCATCCAGTCAGCTTCTGCATCCACCCAGAACAAGCCAGATCAATACTGTAAGCAGGGAGAAAGGAGGAAAGCAGCACAGTGAAAGACTGCAGTCCAAATGGGAGACGTTTGCTTTGAGTCAGCACATCCGATGTGTGTTTTTACTCACAGATGTAGTAAAAATTCTGAATCAAAAGCCAGTATTTTCCCCACCCACCACTCTATATTCACTGAACATCACCAAGCAACAAATTCAACATGTGCATAGCAAGGACAGCTGCATTGCACTGAGGATACACTAACAATGTGGAATTTTATTGATTTTGGCTGATCTCAACACTGTCGACCTCAAGACATGTGATGCTAGGTGAAGATGAAGATTAATGGTGAGGAATCTGAATGGGATCGACTACTAGTTTCTGTAGACACATTTGGCACGTCTGTGGCATAAGTATGCTGAGTTGCTCTGCCCTGCACTTCTGAGCAGACACATAGCAAGCTCTGCCCTAACCAGATAAGATTCAGCTCAGGACCAAAAGCCACGCCATTATGCAAGCCTGGCTGAAAGCCCGGGCCAATATACCCAGCACCAACATAGCCACGTCTGCAAGGCTCAGACCAGCGCTGGCTTTTGTCCAGTCCGGACAGGGTTGCACATCTGTCTGCAAACACTGCATTGCCATCTTCTCCATCCAGAAAGGTCTGATCCTGCAAGGCTCTGTGCTCACGGTGTGCCTCATACCTCATGATGCATCCAGCATCATCTCAGGTCAGACCATCCATAAACTGTAGGAGAACCTTTTGCATTTCACAGAGGCCATGAACCGTGCAAACCAGTCTGGGGAAGGCATTCAGCAGAGTCAGGCTGTCCTTAGATGATGCAGCTGACCAACTCAAAGCAAGTGATTTGGAGGTGATTGGATAGCAGTAAACAAGTCATCCTGCCTGCAGGGGCAGAAAGCATCACAAATATGCAACTTACAGTAACTTTCCAGAAAAGGAGATGGAGGAATAAGTGAAGACCTGCTCTGAGATGAGTAACTGGAGAGAGTCATCTGCCCTAACCGCAGTGCACCTGCTCTCAGGCTCTCTTGCTCCAGCCCTCAGCAGTCTCACCTCACCTTCCCCGTGCTGCCACATCAAGGTGAGCACGAAGCACCTCTCCGTGCCCGAGGCAGCACAAGAATTCCCAGCAGTACAGGAGCATGAGCAGGGAAAGGGGCAGAGCCAGGACAGGGAGCTGGGAAGGGTAAGAGAAAGGGCAAAGAGCCCTGCAGTTGCTGCTTCTGTTGCCACATGAAAAGGATCAAATAGAGCAACAGCCCCCTTCTGAAAACATCCCCTGCCCAGAAAGAGCCATATGGGCCAAGGTTTCCCCCCAGCAGGCATACAACTGGTGCAGCCACCAGCATGGCTTTCCAGCACTCCAGTCACAACGAAATGGAGAACAAACCTTGCAAGGACTGCCTTGCCCTTTTGGCAGCCAGCTAACATAGGTAACTGCCTGTGCTTAGAGAGAGCCCTAGAGGTAGGAACACCAGAATGCCTCTTGCCATGAGTTCTGAAGAAAATCAAAGGGGTTTGGACCATCTAAATGGTGTAGAAAGAGATGTGTAAATGTAGGAAAAAATTGATGACTCCGTCAGGGAATAGGAAAGCAGCCCTGAAGGAGTGAAAGATAGGAAAGCATGTTTATAGCAGAGATTGCATCCAGCACAGACAGACCCTGGAAGAGAGGATAGGCTGGAATCCGAGAGTTAAGGCTGTAGGGACTCTCTGAAGACATGTTTCAGCACAAGTCTTCTCCAAAGCTGAGTATGTACGTGTAGAAATGGGCTGGCAGAAATGGATCAAGAGTACATTCGCTGTTTGTGCAACAGGTCTGAAACATGCGCCATTCTGCAGTAGCCCTCTGAAAGAGGTTTTTGCTATCAACCTAGAAAGACACTGGAGTGTGAGAATGGATCTGCAAAGATATGGAGCAGGGCGGGGGGAAGAAAAAAAATTAATCGAGGGATGTGGCAGGGAAGTATCCTGACAGGGACACACCATCATTGCCCTAGGTGCTATCTAATGTCAGTATAAACTATTTGTTTTCTTTCCAATAAGGTTGGGTCACACAAGAAGTTACAATTTTAATTCTTTTGGATTAACGGGCCAAGCTGATGTAGGGCAAGTGCTGTCGTGTTGGAAGTTTTAGTACATATGCTAGACCAATGACTTAAACTGGTCATACAACCATGATCTCCTATCAACCCACAACCTTCAAAGAATGAGTTTTTGCAACAGGCTTCACCAGAGAAAGTCTATGCACATAGATGAAAAGTCTTGTAAGTGTCGCATGGTTTTCTTACAGACTCACACGAATGCACCCACAGGTATACATGAGGTACATAAGTGTGCAGTGAGGGAGCAAAGAGAACCCACAAAATACACAAAACAATGAAGGTCCTGAGAAAAATCATGGAGAAAGTTCTTCTCAGCTGTGTGCTAACTCAGATGCCAGGAACCATAAAGCTCTCTGTATTGAACTTTGCAAATGAAAAGGATTCATCAAGAACATCCTAAGAAATGCTGGTCTCAAACACCAAGTTTGCTTTCTAATGGAAATGACCTGTGAGATATTGAACATTGTGGGTTAACTGCAGGTAGCAATGAGGAATGAGTCACACTAGACTACTCCAGAAATCAGAACGCAAAATGTTAATCCATGGCTTGCAAACAAACGTCACTTCAATTAATGAGATGCTGACTTGTGTTTGCAAACATTGGAGCCTCTGAGGCTTTTATGGGAGTGAGGAACAAAATAGCCAAGCTGTTCTGATCCACTGCAGTGGTGCACACAGGGCCACTACAAATGAAGTGAGAACAGAAAAAACCTCCTCCTGCCAGAGACAGCAGCTAAACAGACACCATACTACTCTGGAAGAACAAGGTGAGGATAAGCCACATGAAAGCTAACTTGTCTACACTGGAAAACCAAGTGGAGCTGGTATTGTGAAATGCTGTCACCTGCCACTGCAGTGGCTCCCACTCAGCCCCTCTGTTCCTGAGCAGAATAGCTTTAGCTTAGAGCAGTTCAAAGACAACGCACCACCCCGGGCAGCTCGTCTTCTGTTTTGTACCCGTGACCACATGGCAGAGCAATTCTGGTCTGGTCAGTGTCCTCTGGTAGACAAAGCCCTGGTAGTTGGACAAAGTCTGCCATTCTAAAGCAAGATAATTATACCCAACATCATTAGCAGCAAAACAACTAATTCCTAATTCCGAAGTGCTTATACAAATAAGATAGAGATAAGAAAGAGAACAAACCCTCTGCAAATGCAGCAGAGCATAGGGTGTCTGCGTAAGCCTCACTTAATTACCTATTCAAAAGGAACAAAGCATCTTTTGTACTGTGACTCCAAAAATTAATTAGTCTCAGTTATTAAATAATGATCCAGTTCAGCTCTAATTAAATTAGGCTGCTTTGACAATCAGCTGCAGTCTGGCTATTGAAGGTAACTAGCTCCTTTTCCCTGCATCTCTCCCAGGTGTCAGCAGAGGCAGGGATGCTGGCAGCATCCTGCAGCCCTGGCCCTGCCACCGAGCATGGAGCATAACCAGGATGCCCACAGGCTCTGGAAGCACCTGGCACACAGGAGACCTCCTGGACTTTAGGTCTTCTGTCACAAGAACTAATGCCTCAGGGAGAACTAACTTCTTTGCAGCAAGACTACATGCATTCAGCATGATCTGCTTTTTGTCAATGCTGCGTTCAGTCCCAGGTGTTCCACATACCCCTGCAAACTCCCTTTCTCTGGCTGCTGGAGGAGACTCAACCTGGCTCAGCATTTGTCCTCTTCAAGGTTTCCCAAAGGCAAGCTCTGGGCTTCGGCTAGAGGATGAGGGGCATGGAGGTTCTGCCCAGTCAGATACAGCTTCTTTAAAAAAAAAAAAAAAAAATGGAGGGAGGAAGAAGTTCATTACATCACCCTATCATCACTGTTGCTGGCCCCAAAAAATCCACTCTGTGAGGGCTCAACCCAGCCTTCAACATGGGTTCCCCTCCCTATGGCGCTGGAGGATGGTGGGATCTCCATCACAGCAGTATCTTTCTTGCTGAGCTGGTGCCTTGCAAGTCTCATTATCCTGTAGCTGAAACAGGACATCCACCTCTCACGTTCTCTGCTGTTCCATCTGACCCTAAACAGAAGCTTAAGGGAGAGGGACCAAGCATGCCCCTGGGTGGAGGGAGTGGGTTACAGCATACCAGGCTCACCAGGGCCCTGCCTGCAGCACTTCACCAGGCTTTGATGTTTTCCAGCTCTGGGAGACCCCAAGCCAGAGACGTTAATGTTGCATTTAGTAGCCCAGTCACCTATCTTTCATTAGTTACCCAGCTTTAAACTGGAAGAAGCTTTTTGTACCCGCAGCTTCCTCTAGTAACAAGCTACAGTGTAACTGCTTAGTGCGCCAGGAGCAGCTCAGATAAGGGGAAAGAACAGGTACATCTGCAAGTTTCGTAGGCTCTCTCCCTTGGGTTGCTCTGCACTTGGCAGCCACCAGTCTACTTTTATACTCCAGCTCCTGAGGGTAAGCGAGCATGAAGGATCTAGATAACCTTCACCAGTTAGTTGACTCCTAATACACTTCCCCTCTCCCTGGAAGCTGGACTCCTTACCTGCTTAGCTGTTTCTTTTATGGAAACTACTTCATGTCTTTGCTCATTCACTGATTCTTACGAAGTTTGACTGGATTACCAGAGACCCAAACACTTCCCCAAGAAGTCACTGTGGAAATACAGTGCGCAAGGAACTCAGGGTGGGGAACCGCCACACCAAAATAGCTTTTTCTCCTGTAACATTTTACAAATCCAAAGAGAAGGAAAAGATATAGAGGCAGGGAGATTATAAATGTTTATAGGTGGGTAGTGTCAAACCACAGATAAGCATTTCCGAGAGTTTGCATAATAATCTGTGTGTCAATGTGCTGCCGATAAAATACGACTGAATAGTAACCTTGTAAAATGAAGTCTAGCTGTCCAGCAAATGACTACATCAACTTTCACAGACATCACCACTATTCAGTCCAGTTTGAAATGGCACCTTTGCAAACGAGCACATGCCCATCTCCTTGTCACACTTGCACCTTTATTTCTCCAAGGTGGGTATTAGATGCCAACCAATGTCCTTATTCATTCAATAAATGCCTGCTCTAGAAGAAAGGCAAATGGACCTGCTGCCTCCCCCGCCACTCATTTCCCAGGCAAGTACTGCAGCTCCAAACCCCACCAAACCTCCATGCTCAGATCTGTGGAAACTTGTAGTGTTCCAACAAGTTAAAATTACCCTGAACTCCCTGCAATCTGAGAGCTCCCAAAGTGCCCCCACATTAAGGAGATTACACAAAAATGTGAAATGCTCAAGTCATTTGAAATTGCCATGTGATCAGCACAGCGTAAAGGGACATTACTGGACTGCTTTGGATGGCTCTGTAAAGCCTCGTAGCGTGGGATTTAAGCAGCACTAGGAGATGTATACACATCCCTTAAGAGTTATCAGATGGAGATGGAAAGGGGCAAAGAATAGCTGTAGTAGGGAAAGACTCCTCGGCTCAGGTACGGTCTGTATGCCAGCTGTATCCAGATACTGCAGCTCTTCTTACTCGGTAAGACCTTCTGGGAATCAGTGAATGGAAACCATTCTGTATAAGATACATATGTGGTGGTGCTAGTTAGGAGTGCAAGAACATGGGGAACGGGACAGGAAATGTAAGCCACTAAAGAGAGACCTGCAATAACGGAGCCATTTTCTCAAGTATAAGTAAAAAGACGTATGTGTTCCCACATGCATCCCTATAGCACATGTACAGAAACTTCCAGGGAGCTGTTAAGATGCCTTTCTTCAGGGTCCAGTTCACTGTAACTGTGTCTGAATGCTGTGTTCCCATCTCTCCTTACAAAGGTTTCAGCAGAAGGTGGTATTGTCTTTGCAAGAGAGCTTTTAAGATTATTTTGACAGCGTGCTTTTCCTCTTCTCCCTCTACAACATCCATTCTCTCCTTGCTTTTGGAACTGGCCAGTTCCCACCACTGCTGACAGATGGTCAGAAAAATATTCAGTTCCTACAATTTTGTGCTGCCTCGTGGCTGGGTAAGTAGAAAACACAAGTGCCCCGTGCTCTTTGAAGGGAAGGCTACAAGAAGTGGTCCAGCTTTTATCAGATTTAAGAGAATTTTAATGAGAACATTTATAAAACTAGGATGTAGGCAAAATACCAATAGGTGAGACTATTTTATTAGGCAGCAGGGAATCCTTTCCTCCATCAGAGGATCTCTCTGCTGTGGATTTGTAATGCTTATTGTTGCATTGCAGCCTCAATATAATGCAGCAGGGGAAAGAAAGTTCTGGCAAAACAAAACAAAAAAAAAAAACAAAACAACCCAAACCCTGCATTAACCACCAAAGCCCTAGGAAATCTGACTTCGCTGTCTGCCAATAACAGAACCCACTTGCCTGTTGTTAAAATTGAAAAATTTCATGATTTCCACCAGGGAAGGAAAAAAGCCTGTGAATGCACTCATTTTACAAGCTTTTCTTTCCCACTTGCATGAGAGGGAAATGGTGCTGGTGGCTTTGCTGCAGAAGGAAGCAACTCTGGGTTCATACACCAGAGCCCACGCTGCAAGGGAAGAATTGGCCTGGTGACACACAAAGCAGATGTGCATATGCAGGGGAAGCCCTGCAAAGCCGGAGATGACACGCGGTGTTTTTTAGCTGCTCTGCAGCTCTGATTGCAACCACTTCCGCATCACTGTGATGAAACTACCTACCAGAGCTGGGGTTTTGGAGGGACACGCATCTGAAGAGGAGCTGAACTTTGCGCTGTGCTCCAGGGAATGGCCACAAAGATGTACACCAGGGCCCCAGGGGCACCCACCCTGTCATTGAAAAAAGTCATTAGTGGGCTTTAGGATTAGCTGCTTTGGAGTTGTAAATTTGGATAAGCTACAGTATGGGTGTGTTATTTTGGATGCCAAGTATCTTTTTAAGTTAGTATCATTTCTTAGTGTTGCATTAAGGGAAGAGGAGGCAGGGGAAGGAGGAGACTGAATCCCCCAGCTGAAGTAGAAATACAGCTTCTCAAGCTGCAAAATGAATCTGCAGCAAGCAGATCCCAAATTCACAGTGGGTTGGGGGCAGCGTTGCTCCACACTGAAGGCTCCTATTTGAGTAGGGTGGGAGATGCACAGTGGGCTTCTGTCTTGGCCCGTGAGTCAGAGAAAGATCATGTTGCCAAGTAAACCAGCACACAACAGAAGCCTTTTTCCCCCAAGAGTAGCTCTTGGATCCAAAGCCTTTTCAAAGACAGTGGAAGAGGTACCCAGAGCTCACATTTATGCAGCGACGACAAATTGCAAGAGAAGGATTCCACTTCTTACATTGTACATACGAGTATTTCAAGGGCTTTTGACTTCGTCTAATCAAAAGCCATTTTCACCACAACACTCAAAGACTTTGTGTGAAATCAAGATAGTTTCTTTGCCAAATATTCTCTGGGTAAAGTATTGCTCCTCATGTGCCAAACTGAGTAAAAAGAAAGAGTAACAAGTTTTAACATTTTTCTCTGCTATTAGTCAGAGAGGAGAGTTAAACTGCTGAGGCCTAAGTTTTCCACAAAAAGTCAGCCTAATTAAAAAGAGAAAAATGCATAGGAAATTTTACCAGGGTGCTGGAAAACAGCAACAGAGGATAGAAAAGCTAAGACAACTTGAGCCAAATCAGGGTCCTCTCATCTCCTACAGTAAGTTATGTCTCCGCAACTGAGGCGTGGATTTTGCAGAAGTTCAGTCTGAGCTGCAGACTTTGCCGAGTTCCCACACAGTAGAAACAAAAGCAAGAATCTCTCACACTGCTTGTGAACATTTCTGCAAGGCAGTGCCTCACCCAGTTTTTAACAGGAAGCTTCCCATTAACAATAAGAGAAGGATGATGAATGAATGCTTAAAAAACCCTCCAAACCCATTTGCTTCTTCTAATTGTTTTGTGATATAAACCATGCTAGTCACACAAGTGTTTCAGGGGAACTTGTATTCTATGCATTCAAAGTGAACCAAAATTGTTCTGTGGCGTATCTTGTCCCTGCACTGTATTGCATGCTGCACAAACTTATTTGCAGACAATCTTGAGATGGTGCTCTGGCTGGCTAGTACAAACAGCCGACACGTGCAGTGCGAAAACTCAAGAACAGATCTGCATGCCATAGCCCCCCTTTTGACATAGTTTGTGTCAGGTATTGATAGAAAGGGGTGAGGGGGAACTAATCAGTCTTCTGTTCTGTAGAGATGAATGCTAAGTCACATCTGATACGCCATGACTAGCCCCCAAGAGCAACCCTACACTGAGGAGCTTGTAGGAATTTCCCACTGACCACCTGCTCTTGAAAGTGCAGGGGGAAATCCCACATGCTCTAGGATGAAGGGAGTTCAGTTAAAAACAGCCCTTAACAATTACAGCTGCAGGTTATTTTTAATTGAATTCAGACGATGAATGTGAAATAGATGATTTCAAGTGAGATAAGCAGGGAGATTCTTACTCTTGTCAAGAAGGTATGGAGCACACACTTTCCCCAGCCAGCCTAGAGAGGAACTTTTTAATCACTGAAAGAGAAATTATGGGTCCAAACTATCAAGGTCTTCAGTGCTCAAAATAAATAGCCCTAGGGTGAGTCAGCAGGAGGTGCTGGTTCTTGTCTCTGGACAGACCTAGAGGGCCCTGAGAAGATTGGCCCTTCAAGGACTGACCACAGAGTTAGTACACAGCTCTCCCTTTCACATCAACAGCATGACTGTCCTCAGCCCTGGAGAAGGGAGAGGGGAGATGTTCTCACACTTACCGCACTGCAGTTCAGAGCTGGCTACAGACACCTCACACAACCTCAGATGCATTGCTGAAACTGTCTGGGCAATAGTTTCCCCACCAGAAAAACAGAGGCAAGATTTCCTTTCTCCCACTCCATCTAGATAATAAGTCCTTTTACATGTACAAGATACTGTGAAACAAGGCAGCCAGAGTTTTTGATAGTGTACGGATACCAGTAACTAAACTATGGCTTTGGTCCTGCGGTACTGGCAGCTGCTTTCACTTATCACTGTGCAGTTGGATGGGCAATCGGACGCTGAAACAGAAGCTTTGTAGGCACAGTGGATGCCCCTCAGCATTAACAGAGAATAAGTTTGAGGTATTTTCCATGGAAGCTGACAAAAACATTCATTAAACTAGAGACACTGTATGTCAGGCTGAATACCAACAAAGCAATGTGGACATGGGCACAAACGACTAAGATGGACATTTCCCCACACTACAACAACTTTTATTTAGAGTCTGAGCTCATTTTATCCATGCACATGGTAGAACTGTAAAAAAGACAAACAGTCTTTTCTAGGCTATTTTTACATGGAAATACAAGCGAATTCACTCCAGCGGAACTTGATCAACACTCATTTCTAATGTAACGAAGAGAGCACACATGCAGCTTCTCCCTTTCCCTCAATCCCAGACCTTTGCAGGACATTATTTCCTTTAGAAAAAATGAACTGTAAATGCATGTGTGCGAAAGAAAGGGATGAGGAGAGCTGGAAAAAAAAAAAAATCATGCCTAAAAGTATACACAGTGTTTCACAAGATAATTGCAGAACAAATAGAAAGCAGAGCAGAGCCAAATAAACACAGACAGCCTGTGCTATTCTCATGACCATCTCGAGCATTTTAAGGCAAAGGGAAACGGAGTAGATTTCTACTGAGCCATTTCCTGGTATCTCAAAGATGACTAAAATAAAAATTAGAGTAGAGGCACTACTGAGTAGGTACAGTTCTGGTGTGCACTGTGTACGTTCAGTGTCAATTCCTGTATACTTCAAGCAAGGCATAGCTCAGCACAAGATGGAACCAACCTATTTCTTTAATGCACTCCACAGCTGTCACATGGCAAAAACCCAACCACAGTTATGACTCAATTAGGTGGGATTTGGGCTGGCAAGCCCCCTGCAAACACTTTCACAAACCTTCACTACAGCCTGCCCTACCACTCTCTCTGTGTAAAGAGATCCAAGTTAGCTGGATAAGTTTTCTAAATCATGCTAAGAGGAAGAAAGGAAATCCAGCAGTTACCTGCCACAATTTAAATGCAAAGCAAATTTCAGGAAGCTACCGTCCAAAGAACCAGAGGAAGAGCCATCCTGAAATAGTGCATCCCATGGAGAGTCCCCCCGCCAGCCAAGATTCTCTGTTGGGCAGGTGAACCGCCTGCTCAAAGGGAGCATCACTGCACTCCACCCTGCCTTAGCCCTGGGCTCTAAGCAGCTGATCACTGTTAGCTTCCCAGGACCCTTTCAGAAGTAGTAGGCACTGCACTTCTATCTGGAGCGTAGGCTGATTTGTTAACTAGCTATTGAAATTAGTAATCCTCAGTTGAGTCAACAGTTAGGCAGTTGCTTATATCGCCTTACAAGGAAAAAAATATTGACACTCTTATACTGTCAACAGATCTAGAAGTAGGCAAATATAGACAGAGATAGAGTATTAGATAACCTGCCAACCCCTGCCAATTGCAAGCAAAAATATAAACAGAAGGCTCACTGCTTTATGAAGATTTGCAACAGGGCAGCAGCTACATGAGGAGCCCTGGAAACATCTTCTCAGCTGATTTTAAGGCCAGAGAAGAATTATTTTGCTATCTCAAGGATTTTTCTGCTCAGAAAAGCTGCTGATGTTATGGGCTTGAGTAACTAGAAAGTGATGCCTCAAGTCCCCTTTGGCAGATTCAGCTGCAGTTGCCGGATAACCCAATAGAACTGGAGCAGTCTGGATTTTGAGCCACTTTAAACCAAAATCCCTAATTTCATTTAAAACAAATCTTGATGTTGTCCTGCTCATCGTGGCTTACTGACAAAGTGGACATACGTATCCTCAGTCTAAAGCCCATCCCAGATTTCAGGGATATAGTACATAACCCTGCTCTTCATCACTCACCATTTTCACCCAAGGGAGAAAAATATCAGAAGATGCTGGTCCAGCAAATGCCTCAGATTATCCTGCCTGAAGCTTCTTCTCTCTTCTGTGCCCCATTGCTCTGTCTTCTGTAGCTCTTCCTTCCATATATATCCTAGAAGTCCTCCTTCAGCTACCTCCCCAGAAGGTCCTTTCCTTGGGCATAGCTCTATATATATCTCTGGGCTGTCCTATGCTCCCCATATCACAGGACCTGGGAGGGACTGATGCTTTAACAAGTTACTCCAGTGGAAGTACCTCTCAGATGGTCTTTCCCTAAAAGGCCAAATGTCCTTTTACAAAATCAGGCTAATTGTTCTTTCTTCTAGAGTAGCTGGGACAAGGGCTGGGTGAGCAGCTGGTAACCCTTTCAGCAATGAGTTATGGCAAATACAGCTGAAAATGGTAGAGCTTCTTTGTCATGCAAAGACCTGTTCTTTTCAGAGATATAATTGCCAAGATTGCTTTAAGGGCAAAAAGAAACCCCTCCATCTCTACACTCAGCCCCTTGCTCTATTTTTTCTGAGTCAACTCAGAGGAAGACGGTTCAATCCCTTTCCTCATAAAAACCACACAGACTCTCCAACAATGACAAGTGGCTGCTTCGGCTAACCACATGCATCCCCACAGCCCCTACTTTCTAAAACATTCTTGGCAAAGCCAAAGGGACATATCGGTTTGTGGTCCTGCGGGGAGTAAATCTCTAATGGAGGCCTGAAGCCCACACCAGCCTGGGATTAGCACGCATGGAGTAAATACTGGCTGATGTTCAAATAATTAACCTCAAGGGAGGGTAGAGGTGCAGACACGCAGGAGAAAGATTTTAAGATATCACCCATACTTTTCATAATGTCTATGAAGGTTCAGCTCTGAGGACAGGCCTGTTCCAGGTTTAGGTTTGTGAGGTGGAAGAAAACAAAATTTAGGCTCAGCCCATAAAGAAATGGGCAAAGGTTCAGTCTGAGCTGCAATTTCTTCTACCTGAACCAGTTTGCCCAACCCTGGAGATGCTACTCAAGATATTAGCTGTACTGAGGTTCCCACCTGACATCTTTCAAGGAGGGCAGAAGGGCTCAGAGAACTCCAACTCCACCTTGGCTTATAAACCTGCCAAACATGTTTCTTGGCAAGGTAGCAGAGTCGTTTCCCCAAAGGCATGGTGGTTTTGCTTTGTCTTTTACTAGGTTCTGGCCCTGTGGTGTTAGCAGTTGTCACTGGGAGACAATCCTAAACCAAGAAAGCAAAGCAGAAAAAAAAGTAAATAAATAAAAAAACCCAACAAAAACGTTAAGACCACGACTACACACAAAAAGGACATGCTGTCGAGCAGACAAAGCCAAGATGGATGAAAAAAAAATGACTCACTTCTTTTCAAAAGTTTTTTGCTTGTTCCAAAGTAAAAACAAATGGTGGAATAAGTCATTTCCATTGTGTTTAGCTGATCTCTGTGGTTTTTACCAGTAGCCACAATTGTCTGTGTTGACTTAAGTATTATTTATAAGGTACAAGGAACGAGTTGTGGAAAAGTCAACCAGGGATTTGACAAACAGCAAGAAAGAGCTTGGAAGTTTTCCTGGCCTTCACTGTGCCTGACACTCATCACCACTGGCCTCTTTCTGTCTCTTTCCCTTTTCTGCCCTTGATAAGAGAGTTTTGCCATTTCTCCCTCTTCTGTATTACAGGCTGAGAACACCTCTACAGGAATACATCCAACACCAGCAGTGACATGCGCTCTTTCAGCAACAAAAAGGAAAACACTGGCACCTCATTTGGGAAAACATTGGAAACGGAAGAGGAAAGAAGATTAATTGATTCTCTAGGAAGAGATCTACAACCATCCAGGCTGCAATGAGACTGTCTTCCCCACAAAACACAATAGATAGAGATGTGCAAGTGCAATAGGCGTATAGATGTCCAAGCAGGCTCTGCACGTGGCAGCCTTGGATAGATACTTCTGTGCTAATGGCACACAAACCAGCTTGAGTCTGGAAATGACCTGGCCACATTTCCAGGCACCGTTGTGCAAACCCAGTCACTTTGTTTCTGGACAAGAGTGACATGCTGAAATGGCACTTTTCCAGCCTGCACTTACTTAGTGGCTCTTATCTCCACTAGACATATACCCATTTTACGCTCTACCATGGCAAAGCTATCTGGTTCCCTCTCCTCTCTTTCTCTTGCCTTTCTTGGCTCAAATGTAATTTTAATTGAAATTTCTGAGCAAAACAAAAATTTTCATTTTAAACCAACTTTTGAGAACTGCTTCAGAATACTTAATGCCTGCAGATAGAGAAAAACATTTCAGTCAAGTATATTACAGAAGTTTTATTCAATATTTCCAGGTCAATGTAGTGTGTTCGGTTGCAAAAAATCCCCTCGTTATTTCCTGAATATCTTGACATTATTTCTCCCTCTTAGGATAAATGCAAACACATCTTAGAGTTTCCCAAGGGACAGAAATGTTTTTTCCTCTCCAGTTCTGCGCTGTTCGCCACCAGAATATGTTGGCTGCATATTGGGGCCTGGAGTTGACTATTTACTGGGAAAGCGGACACCTTTGTTAAAAGGTACTTCTCATTAAAAATGGAAACAAGGCAATCTGGGATGAGAACAGAGGAATCCAGTCAGTGTCCTATATAAACAAATGCACTGAACCTGACTATTAGAACATTACAGGTTTGCAGAGTTTGTAGGAACCTTTTCTGGTTTTGATTAGCACAAGATGCACCAGCTCCTTCCCTTGACTCACCTCCTAACATATCGATTTTAGTCTCGAATCGGGGCAGAAGTCAAATACAGGCAGCATGATTCATGTGCTTCTCACTTCAATCCACCCTCTTCTTGGAAAATGAATTGTCATTTTCTTTGAAGTTATATTTCTCCCAAGTTAACTTTCATAGGAATTGCAGCCTGCTCACTGAGTTGTTTTGGCATAGATTTTTCTATTACTGCAGTGATCTCACTGCAGAATGCAGCAGGGTGGCGACAAGAGCAGCTCTCCTGCTGCAGGGCCGCGCGGTCCTTGCGCATTCAACTCACTTAGGTTTGTTTTATACACACCACAGGAACTCTCCTGGCATATGAGCAGAATCAGAGTAGGGCCCTAAACTGTGGAAAGCTTTTGACTTATGCATCCTTGTCTGCTGTAGAAAGGATGACTCTGAATGTCTTCAGTCAAGATGAAAGGCACTGGAAACTTGAATAACCTCGGAGCGATCCTTACCCTGTGTAAGAACTGTAGCTAATCTCATCTCTTGTCAATTAAAACAAATAAAAGAAAAAGAGGTCCAGCTCCAAAGCCAAGGAAATTTGGGCTAGTTAAACACAGCAACTTCATTTTCTTTGCATCTTGCTCTATCCATACTGATCCTCTCCTAAGTTGTCTGGGCAAGACTTCTCCAAGCCCAGTTTTAAGTCTGTTCTTCACTACTCTCTCTTTCTAAAGTAAGATATCCTGTCGCAGGCTACCAGCCTCTTTGATTTGTACTGATCCCTCCTCAGTATCTAGTGAACGGTCATCAAATTCCCTGCCTCCCTCAAGCCAGCACTTGGTATTGTAAATCTTGGACTTTTTGAAATTGCATATGAAATCTTCATTGGCTCAGCCATTCTTAAGCCATGATTAATAACCAAAATAATAAAATGTAAAAAGAAAAGTTAATTACACCCATGCTGGTAACTAAAGTGAATAGATCTCTTGCACACAAAACAAATCCCTGTACATTGACTTCCTCTGAGTCACGCCCCAATACACCCACGCCTCGCCTCACTAAGGTATTTCTCATGTCATCGTAGCCTAAAGCAAACACCTACACTCTCTCCGAGCCTGCAGAAGAGAGAACCCAACCTTGCAGCATTGGGATCAAAGGTGCAAACGCCACCGTCTTCCCCAGGATGTCCTGCAATTAGCAGGCGATAACATGGAGATGGTGGCTTGGCCTGAGGTCATTTTTCTCTAGGGAGAGGGTGTGTGATGGCTTCTGATGTGGCAATAAGCTCCAGACATTGGGCCACTGCAACTACGGAGGACTCAGCTCCTCTGGCCTCATTCAGTGGGGCCTCTCTGAGGACCATAGTTTGAATGGAGTGAAATGAGGCTCTTGCACAATGTGCCTAATTTCAGATGGTCTTGCAGAGGTGCGTGGACAAATGTGCATGGCTCTGCACTCAAAAAGCAGGGAAAGAGAGAGACTGAGGAAGTGAAGAGAAGACAGATGCAGTGATAAGAGAGGAGAAGAAAAAAAGAACAAAAAATGAAGACTGAAGTGTTGGAAATGCTTTAAAGAAAACACAGTCTCTCGCTCTTCTCTGGTCTGTTTTGTTGGGTTTGCATTTGTAAGCACATCCCCATCTGACAGCTCCAGTTTGCTGCTACAAAGCAACCCTGGGCTAACAGTTTTGCAGGGTCCCACTGCACGGGCAGGGTGTTTTAGAGACAAATGCTCTTTGTGCAGTGACCTTCCACAAAGCATCCTTGCATCAGCTCTAGCTCCTGAAGAGTGGTGTTTCCCAGCAGACACAGAAAATTTAATAAGTGTTCGTGCTCTTGGGTTAAGAAGAAGGGCAGGTCACGTTACGGTCATGCAGTGCCCTTAGCTTGCTGTGAACCAGCCTAGGTTGAAAGCCTCAGTAAATCTCAGCCGCCACAGAGTGACCTCAGGTGCCTCTGGGCTGCAGCTGGTTCTCCTCACCTCAGCTCCCTGGCGAGTCTCCTGCCTGCTATGGCTGTCCTCCTGCCGATGCTGCAACACGGCTGGACTTCTGTTCCCAAAGCTGACTGCGGAAGCCGTGGCCTGGCCTGCCACCATTACACCATTCTCACACAACACATCCTGTCCTTGCCCTAAGCCGGCTGCAGCTTCACCAAGAAGGTCTATACATCCCAACAGCAAGTCCCAACACTGGTCATATCTTCCAAATACCTGCTGGAGACGGAGCAGAGGATGCTGTGACTGTGTTGCCCCTTGGGCCACCAGGCTTGTTAAGGAGGACTTCACTGGGTCAAGTGCCTACCACCACCTTTGAGCGGCTGCAAACCCCTCAGCCAGAGCTGGAGCTGACCTTCAGTTCTGAATTATATCATACATGTGCTGTGGGTTGCATGGTGCTTATCCTGGGCTATTTTGGGCAGCTCAGTCGTTATTTATTCAGGGCAAGACTCTTGTAACCTCCAAGCCTGAAGCAACACCTTTCACGCCAGCAGGGTTAGCAGTATAACAAGCTCCAAAACCATGGGCATTAGATACAGAAAGGACACTGAGTAATCAGTCTTCATGGCTGTTGTATTATCTGCAAGGCTTTCTAGCCTCAGAAGTTAGAAACAAAAGTTAAAACTGAGGTCAACAGAATGAATGAAGCAGCATTTTCTTGCCACATACTGCCTTCTCACAGCTGTGATCATCAAAGCAAAGGCTGGGGCCACTGAACTGGATTTTCAGCAACTGTGCCCTTGAGACAGATGAGTTGGAAGGACCCTCACCTCCTTCACAGCTCACATGGACATCTACTGCATCCCTGAATTTACAATGGCTGAAGATCTCAGGAGACTGAGAGTGGTGATGTGGGGAGTGATTACACCCATGTCAGAAACTTTGGGCTGAAGTACTTCTGTACCTGTCCCTGCCAGCAGTGTCCCTACCTTTCCTAATAGTATAGAAAAAGAACATAATTAGCAGCATGCAGCATGCTGATGTGTTTCAAAATCTTTGCTGGAATACCAACACCCAGCCAAACAAACAGAGCAGAGCATGCTGCAACAAATATCTGCCCCATCTACAAATGAGCTTTCCCGATTTCAGTATTAGTAACCTGCAGTGAAGAATTCAGCTCATGGAGCTGCCAGGTCTATGCCAGGCAGACACACATCGGGGCTTCTCTGCAGCAACCAAACAGACAGAGACCCATGAAAAGCTGATAGCGATGGCACAGTTGGATAGTCCCGAAATACCAGTTTCCCCATAAATACGCAAATCAATTAAAGGTTACGAAATGCAGTAATTTTCTATGGGTGTAGCTACATGCTTCTGAATTTAATGAGCAAGTAAATGAAGCTGGAAGAGAGAAAGCAAAAAACACACTTTAGGCTTCTACTCTTTTGTTCCTCAAAACCTACAAAACTTCACAAGCCTTAGATCACACCTGGTGACCCTTACAGGACCTTCCAGTTCATGTCATCCTGCAAACAGTCACTCCTGCCCGCCACCCCCTTGGGCCTGATGACTCTTGGGAGGAGGGAGAAGTTGAATTGCCTGTCAGGCACAGAAAGTCAGGCACTTAGATGGGATATAGTCCAACCAATTTTACAGATGGTGTTGGGAAAAGAAAACGGCTAGAAAAAATGTCAAAAAGCAAAGACCTGCAGAGAGCATTAGGACTGGAAATGGACTAAGTCCAATATTGCCCCATTTTCTGTCCTTTGAAAAAAGTTTCAGCACCTTTCCTTTTCCAAAGCTAGATAAGGCACCTTAAGCATCCAGAGAGGTTTTATATCTCCTGCAGGAGGATGACCATATCCCTACAAAGGACAGGCATCTGGGTATGCTCCTCTCTCTCAAAAAGCAGGACAGTTTCCCAGATGAGCTTCAGGTGAACCCTATATAATTCCCCAACTTTGCCTCTTAGCTTGTGACCTGATCTCCCCGGTATCCTACCTTTAAAACTCAGCAATTCTTCGCTGATTTAGGGGCAAGCGTTCACATATGCCTACGAGCCTTTTGGCTTGTTTGCCTTGCTTCCTTTACACGGTGAAAATTTCTGCTAATTCAGAGCCGTGACTGAGAACTTTGCCCTCATTTCATTCTCTGCCATGTTTTTTGGGGGGGTCATCCTTTGCAGCAGCCCATTTTTTACGAAGAGGTGATATGGTGAGTCATTACAATGGCTTCCCAAGGCTAAAGGAACAATGAGGACTAGCCCATACACAGGCAGTAATAGGCTTTCTGAATCATTCTGCAACAATTTCTTGGCATTGCATTTGGGAGATGAGATACACCTCCAGATTTCTCCACTCCCCAAAATAGAAGATACTGCCACTTGGGCTCATTTAGTAATAGAAAAAGTAGGAATAGGATTGGTGTGCCATTACAGCTGGTCATAGGATTTCCTTATCTTAGGTTTTGGTGCACAGTCCTATATTTCGTGGGAATTTGCTGCTTGCAAACCCACTTCTGGGACCACACGTGTCATGCTACATGCCTTAGTCCTAAATGCTCCAGCCACGGTCGAGGGCTTGGTCCCAGACTCGGGAACTGATGCTCTTAGGTGTGACCAGAGATCCGGCATTCCTTCCAGGAGAGGGCAGCAGCCCTTGCTCAGCCCAAGGCCCAGAACTGCTAAAGCCACTGCTTTCCAGTCACTGGCAATTTTGATAGCCAAAATAAGAGATTTCTGCTGTGCCGGGATGCAGACAGAAGCACACTGCTTTCATTGAACAGCAGGTATGGAAAGCAAACACTTTGCTTCTAATTGAAATGTTTTGGTTAACCATCAAGAGATTGCTTAAAAGAATACAAAAGTTCAAACTCTACAGTGTAAATTAAAGTGAGAAGTAAATTTTTAGATGAAATGTTCTTTTAGCCAGCCCCCCAACTTTAAACCCTTTATTTAGATGTCCTCCAAGCTCATTAATTTTAGAGAATTAAAAATAAACAAATGAAAGAATTCAGTAGAATTTGATATCACAAACCAAAGAACCTACAATTTTTCATTAAAAAACAGGGGCAAACATTTTACCTGGCTTCTCCATCATTTAAAAAAAAAATTTGACTTCCAACACTGCTATATCTGAACAGGGTGTTTAGCTAACAGATGCATCAGTAGGATCAATATGACAATACTCATGTCCTGGAATAATTTCTGTTTCACTTCAATTACAGAAAGGAGATTGCGAGTCTAATTGTTAACACAAGACCAGTCCTCACTAACATTGTGCTCTCCCAAACTAGATCTCAGCTTTGTACATTGGACTCCTCCTGAGGTCAATTTACTGCTGCACAACCATCCCATTCTCCATGTAATGGGGCAAGGGGAATTCATTTTACTTCTAGTAAAGAACCACTCTACAACTCTTATTTTAAATATGCATTACATAGAAACCTTTAAAAAGAAGGTGTCGTTAGGCCAGAGGAGCTGGCTCTGCAACATGCTTCTTAGGTAATAATATCTTTCACATTCTGTAACTTCTGAAATATAGGTATGACATAAACCCTATGGAGGCTCATATCGCCGAGATACTGCTAACTCAAGCCCTGCAACCCTTCTCATTGGGTGCAGAGGGAAAACACTGCAGCCAATCACCCTCCCATAGTAAGCAAAGATGCTTGGATACTGTGCTCTGGAGTCCTGTCCTGCCTTCAGTGGTAACCCTAGAAAGAGTATCTTTTCAGTTTGGTCATTAGATAATTTACAAAAATATCCCATGCTGTGATCCCAGCACAAAGGGCACACAAGAGCACAGGTGGAGCTCTGCCTCGTCTCGGGAGGATGCTAAGTTAAAACCAAAGTGCAGGTTGGTGCTGCAAACCGCAGTATGACATCATTTGGCTTTCTGGATAGGGGTCCTGGTGTTTGGAGAACATTTATTGTCAGTTAGGGAGACCTGAGCTCAGGTCCTTGTTTCGAGACAGGCTTCTTTTCAAATCAGTGGCATGTATGTTGGTTTTGTGCTAGAGTGAAAAGTTTTGAGGAAAAATAACTTCAAGATAGAGTTTCAGCTACTGTGGTGACACAACCACACAAGGATGCCAGGAAATTAGATGGTCGACTTCCCGTCCTCCTCCCAAACTGGTCAGGACGTGAGGCTCCAGTGTGTGATGAAGTTGCTATTGCCCAATGAGCTATTGCACATCACCTGACATGGTACAAGTGATTATGTCCTGGTTTTTGCCTGCAGCAAATGAAGCTTGGCTCTCTTTCCTCACACGTTAAATGTAATTTGCTGCAAAGTAGGTGTCCATGTGTGCACTGTTATCATACCGCAATGGATATTGTTGAGCTGCTGTAATGTGAACAGTGCCTATGCCCTTCCTGGCACAAAGAAAGGCAGGATTGACTTCACAGAGCACACAAGCAGATGCTGGCTGACATACAACTGGCCAACTGAAGTCAATACAATGGCTTTTGTGGCCATGTGCTTTGCTGGAGTTGGGTCCCCTCGTCAAGAGCATGAACATGAAAGGTGCTAGCACCTGCATTTCACTGGGCTAGGTAAGCTTTACGAGAAACACCACCTGGCAACCAATTCACTGTGAGGCACAAGACTTATGTACTGTGTATTTTGTAAAGAACCTCAAATTCTAGAGGTAGCATGGCTTGTTCTTATGTTTCTCTTTTCTTTCTCTTCTTCCTATTTATATTAGGTAAAGAGGTGAACTGGCTGAAAAATATTCCTTGCTTTCCCAGAGAGCTGCATTTGACACAGTAAGCAAGAAACCAATCTCTTGAATGAAAACTCTGTAAAATGGCGTGGCTTGTAAAATAGGATGGATTTGGGCAAAAAAACAGTCAATGCTATAGGAAAAATAAAGCTTGAAAAGAGAAAGATCATTTGCACAACTTGGGGAAGGAAAGGTCCTGAAAATCTGAAAAGCAATCAGCTAGAGATCTGACAGCTGCTTGTGCACTGAGAATCTTTTAAAGTTAGACACCTCTGCCTCTCTGCAACTCAGTCACAGGGTTGTGTGCCTAATGCCTAAAACTCAGCACTTGGAGCCAGGCTCATGGGTCATTGTTAACCCCAGCTGAGCCAACCCGTCATGATTTTGATCAAAGAAATGCAATCCTGCAAATCATAGGCAAGACTACACAGAAGACCAGATGCATAAAGCAAGACAGAAGATCAAGCTGCAATTCCTCAGAGGCATTAAACCCACAAACTCGTAGCTTTTTGTTTGTAAAATACTCTAGCTACAGAGAACAATATGGACTAAGTAGTATCTCAGAATCGGTCTGTCTTCCAGACTCCATCTCACCTCTCCTGAGAGTCTGACTGACAAACTCCTGCTATTGCAGAACAAGAAATGTTTGAAGGTTGGTGCCCCTGGGTGCTCCTATGAAGCCTTAGGTGCTTAAATACCTGCATCTGTGGCCTTGAATAAATACTAAATTTCATGGAAAAATGTTGCTTCAAGAGCATTCACTTCATGTACAATGAAGAACATTTTTCCTTACAAAAAAAAGGGGGGGGGGGCAGGCATTTCTTTCCATTTGGGAAGGTCCTTGGAGAAAGATAAGGAAGGTCACAAACACACTTCAGCGAGGCACATTCACCCTGAAAGTGTTTGTGTGGGCATCATGAAAATGTTGTGGGCTTCAGCTAGCTGGGGAGCGGAAGCTGTGCTCTTCAGGCAGGTGACTGATGAGACACGCCTGGCAGCAGCTGATGACTAGGGCATAGTCAGAACAATTGTTGTGGTGAAGAGCATCTGAATAACCAGCAGGGTGGGTACATGGCCAACAAACTCAGGGTGAATAATTTCATGCAAACAAATTTGTAAAACTGTCTGTTTGCAGAATGTGAGCTCATACTTAAGGACAAAATCTGGTGATAAATTTTGACTGTTGACGTGAGAAGTGATGTTTCCACTGAGTTTCAGAGACAAAAGGCGATGTTTTGTAAGAGTCATTTTTCTATTTGAGGGCCCCCCTTTTCCTCTGCTGAGTCCCAGCCTGACATACCTCGACCTCAGCACAGCTCTGACTGCCTTTGGGAGGGAAAGGGCTGTGGTCTGCCAGGTAAGAGCCATGTTCCAGGGGTACACTGCCTGCAGCAGGTCCTGAGCACAGTGACCGCCACAGGGGACTACCAGAGTGTCACAGCAGGACAAAGCACGCTTTAAATAGCCTAAGCAATACATGGAGAATTCCTCCCAGCTAGACCCAGACAGCTGTGAGCTTCATAGAAAGTTTGGACCTTCATCCAAAGATCACAGCTCATTCTTGTCTCAGAAAGGACCAAATAAAATACCACATACACAATGCAAACTTGGTAGCCAGATTTAGGCAATTAGCTGTTATAGAAACTTGTACTACGCTAGGCAGTAAATAAGTAGACGAAAAAAATAACTGCTTACGAACTCAACTAAGGTGTGAGAGAAGCAACGAATGGCTGCAGGCAGCCAGCAGGGAGAAGAGGCAGACAGCAAAGGCTTCTGCATTGAAAAGTGGAAGTCTTCATGCCAGATTCAATGCTTTTAAAGCAAAATATGTAAGCATGAAGCAGGATCTCTTCCCTCCCTTCTTTTTTCCTCTCTATCAGATTAAAGAAGAGCACATGCACATGCAAGAGAGAGAATTCATTAATCTCCGCACCGGAAGAGCAGGTAGGTAGCAACGGCTTTGAATTCTGTGCTTGGGACAACTGCTGCTCTGACCTCCAGTGATGCCTATTCTCTGTCTGTCTCACTGTAGGACTGCAGAAGACCATACCACTTTTTCCCTCCTTGTCACGTACTTTGTGAACTCCTGAAAGGCAGATGTTACTCCTTTCCTGTGACTGGATACGAGTTACAAATTTCTGAAAAGCTGCCTGCCAAGCAGTTATTAGCTTGGTTTCTTCCCCAGTATGAAAAGAATTCACCATCACCTTAGAAAAAATAAACTCCTTCTTGTCCAAAATAAAGAAGAAGCCTTGGGGGGGGGAGGGGGGGGGGAAGAGGTACAGAAATACAAGAAAGCTCATTAAAAACTCCTCCTCTGGTGTGTGTCAAAGGAGATACAAATGGAAGTTATCACTTGCTCGAAAGCACAAGCGGCAAGGAGGGAAAGTACATAGTGTCTCCAGTGTGAGTATGTGAACACATTTCCATTTGTCAACCGCAGCAGCAGGTTGCCTTCCAGAAAAACTGGCCGCTATGTGAGAGGAAAGGAGATCCGTGGACTCTGTGTAACCACATCTAAACCAGCAGAGCAAGGGCTGCGGCATGCATTAGGGACATCATGGCTGACTCTGTGCCGTGGTGAAGGCTCCCAGTGTTACAAACCATGGTACTTTTGACCAGGTAACTTGGTGTCCTGGTTTCGGCTGGGATAGAGTTAATTGTCTTCCTAGCAGCTGGTACAGCGCTGTGTTTTCAGTTCAGTA
>JAVKLA010000084.1:30015174-30085744 GCA_034782735.1 Sagittarius serpentarius
CCAACTTTCTTGTGCCCCTCCAGCCTTCTTGCTGGCTGGGCATAAGAAGCTGAAAAGTCCTTGACTTAGTCTAAACATTACTGAGCAACAAATGAAAACATCAGGATGTTACCAACATTCTCCTCATACTAAACCCAAAACACAGCGCTGTACCAGCTACTAGGAAGACAACTCTATCCCAGCTGAAACCAGGACACCAGTGTGGACATTTCTTAGTGGCTCTGTGGACTCCTTCTGGATTTCTCCTCTTGGAACTGCTTCACTTCCAAATAAGTGCCTAAATGTTCATTGGATTGAAGTACACACATTGGATGTTATAGTTGACTGATCAGGGCTGGCAGATGGTATGGAAAGCTTAAACACAAGTTCCCTGATTCTCTCTTGGGTTTCAGCATGTGAAAGCTTCAGCTGCCATTGCAGTGAGAGACCAAATGACACAATCTTGAGAGCTCCCCCAAAATTCGATTCCTCTCCAGCAGCTCCAATTCTATGAAAAGCCACATTTGCAAAAGGTGCTACAATATTACAAGCCGCTGTAACTATCACTCAAGACACTGGCAAATGGCTCAAAGGTCCCAGGCTCTGCTTGCTGGTAACCATGGCACTGCAAATTCTGTTTGCTAAATACCGGCCCTGAAAGGGAAGGCAAAGGTGAGAAACTCACAGAAGGCAGGCCATGGTGCATGTTGCTAAGCCACTGAGAAATAACATGTTGTGTGTCTCACCGGTGTGATGGCATCAGTCAGAACAGGCATGTGACTCAGCCCTACCAACATTGAATCAAACTTTGTAAACCACATGGCTAGGTTTCATTTCTACCTCTTCTCATCTGTAGGGGCTACCAGAAGAAGAAAATAAAAACCCAGCAAGAAGACCCTTTCAATTTCTTTTCATAGAAACATCAAAAGACAAAACTGCCAAGCAGGCTAATTTTGCAAATGCTGGATACTTCCTTAATGCAAGATATCTAGCTATGCCTTTCTGAGCTCACCCATCACTACTCAGTCAAGTAGGAATACAATTAAGTTCCCAGTCACGAGGAACCACCACTCTCAGCCATCCCAGGCTTTGGAGTTGAGGCTAGTGTTGGACAGGAAAGGCAAGAGAGAGCTGGGCCTTGCACCCTTGGGGCCCAATTTCCATTGATCTCCCACTGAGAAGCAAAGAGGTTTGATGTGCTTAATAAAACTCAGCACAGAGATCTCAGTGCTCATGAAATAACCAACTGGAAGTGTCCTGGCCAGGCTATGCCAACATGGGAACCTGAGCCCAACAGTGTGGTAGCTGGTTCAGCCTCCCTAAAACTCTGCACTGCTCCACGAAGACTGTCCTTCAGCCAAAAAAACCCCTTATTTCCCCATTGGGACCATGTGGCTTTGAAAACGTTACCTGTCCATACTACAGCCTAAACATCAGCCAGGGAAAGAGGGGGAAGGAAAGCGAACAGTCACCAAGTGTTGCAGAGTAGATGCGGTCAGCAGCCACTCTGCTGAGTCACTCCTGTTCTCTCCAGCACGTTGGGGTTTTAGGGCAGGATAAGGCGCTCTCCATTCACCTTTCCCGGCCACCCTATGCAGATGTTTCATGCAAGTATGAGTGTTGAAGAGCCTTAAGTGCTTCTGTAGACACTAAACTGAATGTGGTTAGTCCAAGTCATAATTTACCAATACCAGCTGGCTCCTGGGATAAGCAGAAACATGCTGGGGTCAGGATGTGTAAAGTAACCCTATTAAATTATTTTCACTGGCTGCCTGTGCTCATGCTCGTGAACGCAGTTTGTGCATAACTCATGAAAGGAGGCGCGGCAAGAACAGGTGAAGGAGAGGATGAGGTTCATACTCCCCATGATCGCAGTGTGGCTAGTCTAGCAGGCACCACGGCAAGTCCTTCGTTGGGGAGCAACTCCCACATTGATGTTCAGAGTGGAGAAGGAAACTCACATCAGGAATCCCACTTCTGCTGGGAGGTTCCCTACCTTACAGCTGGCAACCTCTCAAAAGAGATGAGGTCATGGATCAGTGGGTGGACTGGGATGGAATAAAAGCAACCCCTATTGCTCCCTCCCCCCCAGCTCCCTGCAGCACATGAAACTGTGCTTTGGAAAAGTCTAAATTCACACTAATTCTCTTGATTCCTACATGCATCAGCAGCCCCGTCCTTCAGCACTGTAGCATAACCTCCAGAGACCTAGTTGTGTTGTTTGGGTTTTTTTTCCAGAAAGTCTGCTCTCACAGCATTTTCAACTCAATTTAGGGCACCAACACAACCGGCTCCTCTTCTTGCACCCAAAACTATTAACCAGCAAGCTTTCCACCCCACATCTGTGACAGTTTCAAGGGATAGGTCAGCACCAAACCTCTGGTTTGGAAACTAGCTTTTTTCATAACATATGTCTCAGACTCAAAGGCCTGCATAGAGGATCAAAGCAAAGTTTGGCCCCATTATGTCAGTGGCAGTATTCTCATGTTTTATAAAGGTTCCCTGAGCCCTAAGCCTTCAAATGCAAGTGTACCACCCACTGCATAAAACCTCCGTCTCAGAGGCTCAATACCCCTGTCACACACCAAATGTCCGAGGGGCACTTACAGCATCTTCCATTGGCGAATGCTAGTTATGTGCGAGAGCACGTGTACTGCTGCACATATGGGTGCTATTCACAGCTTTCCAACTCCCCATTTTTCATTTTGTTCTCTGCTTCAGAAGAGAAGTGGCCTTTACCATCAATAAGTGATGCCCACAGTTCTCTGTAGCTTATAGATAATACAGGTACTGAGCAGAGTCTGGATGCCTTGAAGTTACTATGGGCTAGAAATGTTTTCTCAGAAGATGTACTGAAGTTTAGATATAGCAAGAGAGCACAATGGGCATTAAAAAGATGGCGGATAGCTCTTCTCTGAGAGAGAGACCACTGGGTCCTTCAACTCCCTACCCCACCGGCAGCATTTTCTGCCTGTTTTCCAGTCTCTGGATCTTCTCCACCCTCCATCAGATTGCACCCAAAATCTGGATCTGTGCACTCTTTGGAGAAGGGACTCATTGCTCACGTACGTATGGCAACTAGCACTGACCTTCCCTGTAGTACTGTACTATCAGCAACAGAACACAGCAGCGATTTTAAACAAAGACCCATTACAAGCCTGCTTAGTTTTCCAGTGAGAGTTTCACCAAATTAGGACCACAGGATCCACTCCAAATACAGTCTATCTTTCGTTAACCACACTAAGCTCTTTTTAAAAATAGTTTCTATATGATGAAAAGCCCTAATTAAGCACACAGCAGCCGAGGCAAGTTCGTTGTATTACCTTGTTGAAGGCACACTCAGTTAATCCTTGCGGAAAGTCCCCTCCAGTCCCCTGAAGTCATTGTAACATACACACAAGTGTGCGTGCATGGGTATAAATAAAAAAATGCATCACGGACCTCGGTCACCAAATCTGGCCTTATTTGTAAGTGTTCCCCTTGCCACAGCCTTTTCTAGCCTTGACGCGATGGGGAGGAGGAAGGTGTCACCTGTTGGTGTCCTTGACAGATGTAAGTTGTGGGCATGTGAGGGGAGGCGTTTTAGGAACAGGGAAGGAGGGAAAACCACTCTCAGCAGCGAGGAAGGGTCTAGCAGAGCCCCCTGATGAAAGGTTCAACACTGAACAAAATGAAAGCCGTTTGGAGTAAAAGGGAATTAAGGACTGGAGAAAATGCAGAGCAGTGCATCTCTGCTCTGGGAGCAATGGAGAGCGGTACTAATGGCAAAGCATATTAGCACGCAAAACCAGCCTCCACGTAACTTGCCCAGTCTAGGAATGATCAGAGCTTGCTAAAAAGTTTCTAAGAACACATAAGAGAAATACGTCTTTTGGACCACATTCATGACAAAGCTGTCACAGAGTCACCCCTGTCCTCCATGGAACATATTTCTCCTGTAAGCTGCAAAATCTGAGCTACCTTCTCGTGAAATTTTAAGGTTTTATGGCAGGTTTGGTTTTTGTTTACAACTGTTTGTGCTTTCCAAGAAAAAAAAACTGTTTGGATGTAGCGATTTTCCCTGAAAATTTGAAACAGACAGGAGAATTTGTTTCCTTTTTATGTTTCCTTGTGTACCTGAAATTACTGAGAGGAAGAACCCTTTCATATTATTTTACAGATGCTGCTCTCCTTCACTCATTTCATCACCTTATGTTCTCAGGCTTGCATATGTCTGTAAACTTCTCTATACACAGCAGTGAGCATGGTCAGACCGTCCTGGGTTCTGGGCACTGCTGTAATGTAGCCACTAATAGGACTACACACAGTTCTGCATCTGGTGTATCCCCTGTTCAGAATATTAGAGCAAAGGAATGGCTGCATGAGCTAATATATTAGTTATTTATCTTTGGCTTCTTTGACCAGAAGCAATTGTATCCTTGAAGCATGGTGAAAGAATATTGATTTAAAGTGGGTCTTTATGCACTCATGTGCACACACACACGTGCATGTGTGTAGAGCCTCAAGCAGAACTGCAGTGAGGATGCACACAAACCCCGTTCTCCCGTGTGTTAGCAGTGCCAGAAGGCCACAGGGAAAGAAAAGCATTCCCTACTTAGCTGAGCACTGGGAACCTGTATTTCAAGTCATTTCTGTTTGCAGAACTAAGCTGAACTCCCCTGCAACCCAGGTGGGAGGCAGAGCAGCCCTCGCTCCCGGCAGGGACGCCAGCTGCAGAGCTCCCCGTAGTAGCCCCCGCGCACGCAGAGGGCGGCTTGCAGCTCAGCCGGCCCCGAGAGGAGGAAACCTCCACAGCAGGCAAGGGCAGAGCATGTGCCAGTTCCCCAAAGGCCTGACCTGCAAAACATCAGAGGCAGCAGCTCTGCTAACCCTTGGTGAGCTGAAGGTCAGGGAAACAGGAGTTTGGGAAGCTGCTGCTTAGGTATCAGGGAACAGGGATGGGTCCTTCAACCTCTGATGCCGAGGGGCATAAAAAGCGCCCGATACCTCATCGTTATTTCAGCAGCATTTGGGCAGCCAAGGATGTTCCGTCTTAGAGCAAGTTTGGACAGGAGATTGCAAGTGTTCCCAACACAAGGGATGTCCCATTTTCTACACCATCACACAGCTGCCGTACCAGAACCGGGCAGAACTGGAAAATTATACCGTATATTAATGCGGCATGCGAGAGGTTTATGGTTTACCTTTTGTTCTTATTTAATGAGAGGGCGGGAGAGGAGGGGGTTAAGGGAGGGGTGAGATCATGATAGATGAAGAGAACTTGCTTGGCTAACTCTCCATAGCCTGTAGCTACTGCAATATTTATGAAAGGGAAGGTGCACCTTGGCAAGTTAACCTGCTTGAAATTGGAAGGTTTCAGATGAAAGGGAAACCCTGTAAAGTAAAACTGAGCTGTGCTTGAGAGGAACACAATGGCAGGGAAAGAAAGCTATCTCCTCACCAAGGGTTTCCATCTCCGAATGCTTTGTTTTGACCAAAAAAAACCACAAAAGAAAGCAGCCTGGCCAGGCCTACCCACTCCCAGAGCACAGCAACCGAAGTGCCTACAAACATCAAACTCCCTCTTCTCCATTCGGCAGAAGTCCTCTGGCATGTGCCAACACTGCACAATGGCACTGCCTGCGAAGGTGGAAGGGCCCCATCCTGACACTGGCTGATTTCTACTGCATGTTGCTGAATTTGGAGGTTATTTGCACAGACAGGGCAGGGCCCTTGGGTGCCTATTACAGGTCTGCTTTTTCAAGAGGAAAACCTTGAAGATGCTATCATTAATGGCATTTCCTGCTTCTCGTACAATTCTTATTGACTTTAAAAAAAAAAAAAAAGAAAAAAAAGAAAAAGCATTTTCTGTCAACGTTACCAAGATTTCTTATTTACCAAACACTGCATCAGCATAGGGCTTGGACCTTTTTAGAAGAAAAAAAAAAATCTTTTCGATGAAAAAAGTATGAATGTCAAGATCCTGCAAAATATTCCCTTAATTTTTTTTAACACAAGACATGGAAACAACTTTGAAAAATTTCAGAAAAATATTTGATATAATATAGATAAATTTTAATTAAGATCTTGCCTGTAGGCAGACCCACAGCCTTGGCACCTCGACTTTTATCTACCAGCACAAGGCACTCCCAGTATCCTGTGCTCCCATGGAAGGAGCAAGCTCTGTGCATGCAGGGATGGGTTTCTTTAATTGCTTAACTGTTTCCTCCAGAGAGATGGCTCCAAAGTGAGGCGACAAGCCACTGTTGGAATTGGAGGGGGATTTGGTTTTCAGTTTGGATGAAAAATCTAGATCTTTCTCATTCTCTCCTCCCACCGAAAAGAAGGGTTTCAACCAAACTGGATGAGTGGCTGTCTTTCTATTGCTTTCATTTCGTAATTATAATTTCCCTAATTTTGATCTCAGCCTATCAGTAAAAACAACAGAGCGGTCTGAAAGCTTCAAACCAGAATGGTGCGATTTTTCCTGCAGTTTTTCTTATTGTCCCTCCCTTCCCACGCCAGCCCTGGTGCACGGGGGCAGGGGAGGGGAGTGCTTGGCACTCTGGAGGTTCTCACACCCCTCTCCTGTCTAGACCAGGGCTACGTCTGATTTTCTATCACCCCAAGGCTACAATTTTCAGTGAAGAAAAAATTAAATTCAAAACCATCTGCACATTTCAGCTCCTTCCAAAAAGTAAAAACCCATCAGAGGCCAAATTCCCACGTCTGGCATCAGAAACCCTCCTGTCCATTTTGCAGCTTTAATGTTGTTGTTGCTCAACCCGTGACCTTAAATGCTCACACAACGTGTTTGGGGCATGGATAGACGTTCATGTAAAGCAAGGATTTCATGGGGGCACTGAGAAAAAAGTGGCTATAGCACAGGGCGATGGTGCTGGGAGTGGGGAGGATTTAACCAAATTATGTGTACTCCTCATCTGACTCTTACTGCTGTCCTCTGACCCTTCCCTCTGAAGACCTTCAGCTCAAGCTTGCCTGCTGCCGACTGGGCCGGGGTTTCCTTTGCAGCATTAATCACAGCCAGCCTTCCCTGACATCTCAGTGGCAAGCTGGGGTCAGCACTGGTGTGCTGGGAGGGGAGGAGGAACAAGGCTAGTCAGTCAATCTGCTGCCTGGTGTCACAAGTGATTTATGGCACGCTTCAAACACAGCCATTGATCTGTCCTGCTTTCCCTAGCATGCTTGTCAGCGTGTAATAAAGCCAATGGGAATTCCTGTGTGTTGAGTCAAAGAACTTAAGTATGCTCAGGTTTGCTTATTTAAAAAAGCACACCTGAAGTCTCCCCATTTGGGAAGCAGCTCAAGATTTACAATCCCGTAGAAATTTGCAAGGGTAAGAACAAGAAATACAACCCCAACCAGCCCTTCAGGCAGCCGGCCAATTAATCTTCCCTTTGCTGTCTGCTGCTTGTTCGCCTTTCTGCCTTCAGCAGTTTTGGAAGATCTAAGCCAGGCAGCGGCGGTGACTTCCTCCCGCCTGGCCCGCAGTGAACCCCCAAGAGCCGGCCCGGAGGTGAACCCAGTGATCCCCTGGGCTGCATCTCCCGTAAAGGGCTGCTCTGGAAATCACCTGCCGCTCTCGGCACAGGCTACCCTCGAGGCCATGCCAAACGCCGTGTGCTCCCTGGTGAGGTGAGGGGCTGCATAGCCACCTGCAGCTTACAAGCAAAGGTCCGCACGTTTGGGGACGGCTTGAACTCGGAGGACCACCAGCCTCCCTAGCTCTGGGGCTTGGGGACCTTTCTAAGAACAGTTCTCTCATCACCTCGGATTGCTGAAGGAGGGAGGAGGTACAGAGGTGAGCTAGGTCAGACAAAATACGTCTCTGCCATTGGCACTGCAGGAAGGTGCATGGTAGAGGACAGCACGGAGCACTGGTTTCTCTCCCCACTGCTCTCAGAAGGTCGCCTGAAGCCACAGCTCACACGTGGGTTTGCGTCCATGCAATGTAGGTTGAAGGAGAGTACGGGCTGAAGGGCAGGCGAGGCACCTTGCCCAAAAGGCAGCACACATGACGTCACCAGCCACGAGAGGGTTAATACTGTTCTGCTGTTGCAGGGTCTGGCCTTAATTGTAGCATCAGCAACTTCTCACTTCCACTACCCATCAAGAAGAAAACATTGCTCTACTGCTTAGCATGGCTATACATTTAAAATACTGAAAGGGTAATACTTTTGTCCAGTACAATGAGGGAAGGCATCTTATTCTCTTGCTTTGCACTTGATTAAAAATACCCGCCCAAAACAAATAATAAAAAATCCCCAACAGAACAAATCCATATTTCTCATGAAACATTTTAAACAAAAAAATTTGCATCTCAGATTAGAAATATGAAGTCAGCAAACTCCCAAAATTCCATTTGTCAAGAGTAGTTTTCCTAAATGTAGCATTTCCAATATATTCTTTTTTATCAGAAAATATTGACTGATGAATCTAACCAGAACGAAGTTGATAAGCCCTAGCAATTTTTATTCTGACAAAACATTCACTTTCTCTTCAAAGAAAATTCCCGTTAACTGTTACTAGGCAGTGGAATACCTGAGATTGCAGAGCAGAGCCGTTCCACAGATCTCATTAGAACTGCTAACCTAGGAGCAAGGTGTGCTCCGTTTCAGAGCATTCATGAATGCTCAGCTCCTCTGGAAAGGAAGAGGTGAACCGTTCGCATCAGGTATCTCAAAAGTCACAGAATTCCCAATTAGTGGCCATTTAAAAGATATTGGCCCCAGTTCAATGGATTTTAAATTTCAGCTACTGTACATGTCGTAACAATCAAACTGCGTGAAAAGAGACACAGAGAGCGGCAGGTTCCTAAGAAATGTTAGCACCAGGTCTTGTTGAGTAATGAAGGAAAATGCTCACCTATGGGACTTTCCAGTTCTTATCAGTTATCAAAAACCTCCAAGAGACACACATTCCGGTCTCGCTTTTTTCCCAGCACTCTGGGGAGGGGGGAGAGGAATGGGAGGAATAGAAAATCCTTCTTGAACAAAACAGTGAAGTAAATGCCATTAAAACATTGATATTTAAAATACCCACTCACATTTGGACAACCTGGGAAGGTCAGCCTGCAGTGGTGCTGGATTCCCCAGCCCAGTGTACAGAAGAGCTTCTGGTTTTGTCTAGCCAAGCACTATTTCCAATAAAGCCTGTCCTCATTGTTGTATCTTCCCACCCTGACCCAGGAAGGGACAGGGAGAGTGGGAAGGAGGTGATCTCATAGGAAAAGAGGCCATTTTGTGGCCAAAATCATAATCGCTAGAGCAGAAAGAGGGATTTCTTGCTTTCTGTACTTCAGTTTTTACTTGCCCTCTCCAGTCACAACACAGCTGTCACTTCAAGAAGGGCAGAGACATTGAATACCCCAGCACTGGGAGTGCCAGCACCTCTCGTGTAGATTAACACCACTAACTCCTTCTCCTTTCTGGGGCAGCTTTTGTGGCTTTTCTTGTCCAGAAGGCAAGTCTCAGGGTAATAAAACCAGCCAGCCTGTCCTACTAGCAGCACAGACGCTGCCTCATCTCTGTAGCAGAGGGAAGCTTTTCCCCAACAGACCCCGCCTGGCTAAATCCTACAGTAGCAACAAGCTGGAGTCTGCCTGTAAACAGCACACACATCTGAAAGCAGCTGGGCAGCTTGTATAAATGCTGGCGTTCACAGTCGAACACTTGGAGCCCTGCTCAAGTGGAAAAATGGTCTGCAGTGCAAAACTTGCAGTAGGGAACTCTTAGCTTCGTGACTGAGCCCAGGAGTGGTTTCCCTGAAAAAAATCCATAGACCAGCACAGATTAAAGTGGCTGCAAGGGAAGGACTTTGCTGGTAAACTTTGGCCCCCGACTTCAGCGTTAACATCCTCCCAACTGAGCAGGAATAGGTCAGGAAATATATGGCATGCCCTCGGTGGGAAAAGAAGAGGGCAGATATATGGGGATCTGGGGACACTGTTGAAAATCTAGCCCTAAATATCTTATAAAATTTGGTAGAAAACTGCGCAGACCACTGCCAAGAGGGTTGCTCCATCCCAGGGCTTTAGAGAAAAGGCAGAGGCAAATTTGAACCTATGACTTCACCCAAAATCACCCAGTAGAGGCCCAGCAAGAGAAGTGCTGCATTTGAAACGGGCTCATACAGTGCCAAACACTGCCTCACACTCTCCCTGATAAAGGGAGAGGAGTTATTCTTCCACCTCCCAGATCAAGCCCTGAACAAGGCAATAAATTTGAAGATGGCAATTTGATTAGATTCAAATTTGCCTGGGGTAAAAACCATCCATTAACAAACACCAACTAATGGGAAGGCGCTCGGTTTCCCCTGGGCTTTCTGGCTACGTCAGTTAAGAGCACATACTGTGGTGGATTCATCAGCACTAAAGGTGACAAGATGGGGTTTAACACGAGACACTGTAAACTTGGTCGTTTTCAGACTTCGCATAGGAAACAACCCCAAGATGCTCAGCTCTTCACAACACTGACAGCCAGAAGGGGTGCATGGGCAAACAACACACAGACACCTGCCTGTGTCCCCGCCACCTCAGACACTGTCTGAGGGCAGGAGCTGCCACACCAACAAAACCAGTGGTAAAGTCACCTCCAACAAACAGCAGCATAAAGCCATCAGTGGAAGGGGGGAGATACTGCCATGGTGGGAGATGCTCCCGTGATCAGGCCACAGCTAGCTTGTCTCACTGGCTCAAATATCCATAAATCCCACATCTCATCAAGGGATGAGCTTACAGCCACAACTTCATTTTACCAGTTTGAATGTGCTTCATTAAACCTATCTAAACACCAGATGACAGCCCTTCCTGGAGGACCACACAGGCAGAGTTACAGAAACACTAGGTGCAGATGCAGAGCCATTGCTGCTCTGGTGCTGTTCTTGCTCTCAGTTGAGGATGCTGGAAAGCGCTCTGTACAGCTATACATAACCTTCTCGCTCAGTGACTGTATGTGCATATTGACCCACTTGTGTGGGCTCATTCACCACTATGCAGTGTTGTCTGGGCACAACCCGATGATGAGCAGCCCACATTGTCACAGCCTGAGGTACGCTGCCACCAAGCATACACATACACATTTAATCTGGCAGCAGAAGCAGCAATGTCTCTTCGGACACTCAATACAGACAGAGTCGCTAAGGGGAAAACCAGCTACCCCAATCACGCGGATGCCTTTGAGAGCATTTGTCAGTATTGTCATGACAGGGTATCTGCTGGTTCATGCACCAGCGGATTCATTTAGCACTAAATGGGTAACATTTTGACTAACTCCAGTTGTTTGAGACAAGCTTGCAGAGGACACCTATGTAACCACGGTACACCTCACTACTGCACTCCCCTATTGGGCTTGAGCTCATGGTAGCCCCCTTGGAAAACCCTGGAATACCTGCTTATTGCACAAATTTTAACAATAGTCTTTGTGCCCTGCCTGTGTGGTAACGGAGTGTGTTTAAGCCATTGACAATGCTGAGTTCCTTGAAGTTGCTAATGGGTTAAAGCTGGGACATCTGGTGAAACACTAGCCTCAGCTGTTCCTCAAATGACATCTTCTTGGGTCAAATTTATCTCTTCTTGCCAGTCCATCTGCTCGCAGCCTGTCAATGGTAAACACTTGAGAGCCACAGAGCAAGCGAGGCGGCAGACAGCAGTGAAGGAGAGCATCTTGGAGTCTAACTAGATAGCGATACGGGAGCAAAAATAGACCCCATGCTCTCCCCCTCCCAGTCATCTTCCTCGGGCTGCGCTGCAGGGTCAGGGTCAGGCCAGGGAAGCGGTGTGCCACCCTGAATACAGAGCCCAGACCAGGCCACCCGAGGGCTAACGAGACACTTGTTTGTTCCCTAAGGCAACAAGGAAAAAGGCACCACGCACAACTCAACACACTACTGTACTTGCTCATTCTTCAAATGCCCCAGGGGAGCAGTTCACACCCATGCTGCCAGCTGGTGAATGGTCATTTCTTTCAGCAAGGCACTTCAGAGCCTCCTGGTCTTTGCTTGCCTCCCCTGGGCAGTCCTGCCCACGTAGCACCAGCCCGGAGCAATGCAGCAGGAGGCACAGGGGACCTGGAGGCTGCCAGGGAAGGCACAAGATGAATGTGCTTCTCATTTCCTGAGGAGTTTGTACATTCAAGGGCAATTGCCTCCTTGCCCATGTCTCTAGGAAGGACACCTTTCTTCCAGAAGGCAGTGACATTCACTGTAGACATGACTATAACTCTGCACAGACACACTCACTCCTCTGCAAAGAACAAACTCAAGAGCCCCAGATCACCTGGCAGCCTGTTAAAACACCAAGGTGGGAAATGTACATGGCTTCTCCTGCTGCACCTAGGAGATTATGTATCTGATGGCGGGAATGGTATGAAACCCCTCCAAAAGATGAAATATTGCAAGGATTCCTGAAGGTCAACGGGTGTGCAAGAGTGGGCAGGGAGTCACCTCACAATTAGGGTAATCTGGGAAAAGCAGATTAAGCTGTCCTTGGTGTCAACTGACCAGCAACAACCTCTGAAGATGGATTAACCTGATGGGTCACGATCTGGTGAATAAATCCTCTGGTTTAAAAAGGGCAGACACAGCACACAGGCCATAGTTTGTTCCAAGGGTTACAAGGGGATATTCACAGTTAAACAAGCACTCTGTGCTGCTGTGTCTTGCTGCCACAGTGGTGGTGTCCTGCAACTAGTGAGGATCAGTTTCAAGTTGGCCCTTTTCTATGCAATGAGAAATTTCTACCTTGAGTCACTCGGATTCTTTCACAACAGTGTCATAACACTGCACTGTGCTATCGCAGGGCACCTGCTCGTGTCCTGATGCTGCCCAAAACATGGCGAGGAAACATCATCGTGGCCCCATGAAGCAATGAGACTTCTTAGCATGCTACGAATACCCTTGAAGAGAAAAAGCTCTTTCACCCTGCCAGCGCTATGCAATCGCTCTAATGAGCCACACGACTATAAGAAAAGCATTTGTTTCCTCCTTCACAGACTTCTCCATATCCCCAATTAACTACATTAACATCATAACTAACCCCCTGTCCCTGGCTCGTGCTGGCAACTGGCAAAGCCCACGTTTCAAGACGTGCTTGATGCATTACTGCACAGCGGATCAGGAGACAGACATTTTAGTGTGCGTCAGACACCACATTTCTCCATCCTTGAAACTGATCCTGCCGGAGTGTGATCTCTGCAGAGCTAGGACTTTAACCCGAGAGCGCAGCTGCATTTTTAAGTATCATGTTAATACAGTGTCGTGGCGGGGATTTTGTTCAAAGGAGGATGGCTCCACTCTGACCTTTGGCTCCAGAGGCACGCTTTAAAATTAAAACCTCACTTCTTGTGTGACCCAGCACTCATTTCTCTCCATTCATACAATAGCATGATTTTAAGGACTGGTCACATTGTCATCTGATAGCGTGCAAGGCACGCTGTACATGCGGGCAGAGGCCTGGAGAAGAGCAGTACGCGCTCTAGTGTTTTTAACCCAAGAAGTCTTTTATGGATGCGTTAACTCGGAAAACAGAGAAAGGCCTTGGTATTGTCTATCTGGCCTGGTGGTATCCCAGCCCTGAACTTGGGTTCAGAGCCACAGCTCAAGAAACGACACTAAGCCAAGAGCAGAGGCAAGCCCAAAGTCTCCTCTGGGACCCTGGGCTCTGGTGAGGAGGGAGCAAGGAGGACGGTGGCCAGAAGAGCAGGAGCCGCGCCGGGAGCCCTGCCCTACCTCTGCTGCCACGCGCTCCTGCCTCACCGTGGCAAGTCCTCTCCTCACCATGAGCTTGCTTCTGCTCCTGCACTGCCCCGTCCGTGGCGCAGCGGCTAGCCTGGAGGCACTGTGCGTCCTCGGGGTCTGCAGAGGTCTGACCCTCCCCGCTGCGCACCCCCCAGCACAGCCAGCCCGCCTTCGAGCAACGAGGCTGCCTTATGCTTTTCATTGTGCTACCCTCTAGCGGCCAGCCCCACCCCCCTGAAGCTCAGCTCACTGCTTCTGGCGGGGGAGAGGCGCCGGGCTGCAAACCTTCAAGAGCAGACGCCAGCTTGGTGCTGTGCAGGAATGGCTTGCACACTTGAAAGGAGGCAGAGACCTGGCAAGGTCGAGCGCCAGCCCAGGCGGAGTGCGCTCCGCAAGCCTGTCTTTGCTTTGGCCTTAGGAAGGGAAAGATCCCCCTGCTCAGGCCGAGAGGTCTTGGCAAGAGCGGGGTGCCAGCTCAGTATCAGGTGCTCGCAACACAAAAACCACCACCAAATTTGGGCTTTTGGCGGGCTGTCCAAGAGAACATGCTTCCTTCCTCCTCCCTGCTTTCTTCCCCCTCCGTCTCACACCAGGCACTCCAGCAGTTTAGATGCAGAGCAGAAACACTCAACGCGTCAATAAAAATGGGTTAGAATTCAAGGAACATCCTTGCAATTACTGAGATAATTGCTACATTTCAGAACCAAACATTACTTAATGGCGCTCAATTATCTGTGGCAGGGCCTGCAATGGCAGCAACTAATTGCTTAACTAAAGACTTTCTTCTTTCTACTCTGTGTCAACACGCACGCATGCAATTAGGCCATTGGTGCAGGGAGGAGATACCTGCTGTGAAAAGAGGAGTTAAGTAGCAGCCACAGCCATGTTTCAAAGCTCAGAGGACAGGTGTCTTGCCTCAAACATTATAAGGATACCAAGCAGAACTAGAAAAGCCCAGGAGGGAACACGGATACAGATTTTTGCTTCCTGTCTCTGAACAGGGAACTCAAATGACTGCAAAATGCGACTAGTGCCACTCTTACAAGTCTGTACGATCTGCCCCCCCCCAGGGCTCAGCTGCATGTCAGTACCCTTTTCGTAGTTTATCAGTCTGGAGAGTTCACGGATACTAGCAAAACACAACCAACCAATAACGACGACGAAAATGAAACAATGCCCCCCCAGCAAACCTGCTTGTTGTTCACCTCTTCACTGAACATCTCTCTCATATGAAAGAAAACCAAAGGCAAAACAGGTGTACTTTCCTTGTTATTTGCCATTTCATCATTTCTTCACAATCCTGTTTACCGTCTCAGTAACTCTCATAAGCAGCGTCTTTCACTCTGCTTTAACACAAAACTACTCCCTGTCCTCCAAGCTCCCATCCCTTCTCCATGGCTTTTTCAGCCTCTCCTCAATCTGAAGGTGAAGCACAAGGCCCCAGATCAGGCCATTACCCTTCTGAAAACATCAGGTCTTGGTTTCTGTCCCTCCCTGCTCATGTTTGGGCTGTTCCTCTGACCAGACAGAGCTCACCACAGAGCCAGCCCCAGGCCTTGTCTCCTGAACACTGGGTACCCTGGATCCACGGGCTGTGCCTGTTCAGCTCTGCTCATCCGTTCCACACTCACATTTCTCAGACATGAATTCCCAAGGCTGTTTTGTTGTTCAATTACCAGCTCAGCTCCCTCCCTTTGAAACCCCTCTTCACTGCTCTTAATGCCATTTTTTTCTACAGTTCATCATAGTTTCCACAGCACTAGTAAACAAACTAGGGTTGACTGTCCAGCTCAGAGACCTCCTTGGGGGCCTTCAGCTTTATGGAAAACTGTCTGTTCTCCTCCTGGTTTTGTACATTTGACAGTTGCAAATCATAGTAATGGTTTATTCTCGCCCTTTAAGTTACTGAATGGCCCTGTAAGGATTTGAGACAAAGGCTTCAGGACCCCCAGATTATATCTTTCAAATCTTCTTTTTCCTCTTTGCTGTATTAACAGCTCTCATGGACTGAAGAACATCGTTTCCTCTCCAGAATGCCATACTAGTTTGTCCTCATTTCTCCCCATCATTTAAGTCCCGTGCATGCTCTTTGGACTCATATTTCAGCTACAAGCCTAGGAAGGAGACAAGAGCCAGTGGGGTACTAAGGTTTTGTGGACTCAGACTGGTCACTTAGAAAAATCATCACTCAGCAAGGGAATAGTTAAAATACCCTAAAATTGAGGGCAGTTTAACAGCAGACACTTCAGTTTGCTAGCAATGCACCCTCTCCATTTTCACATGCGCGCACATGGGCTAATTGTTTCACAGTAGTAACCTCACCTGCAATTAGCCACTGTTTTAAGTCTTTGATCTTTATAACTCTCCAGAGGACAGCAAGATTCCCACATAAAAGCCTTTTATTATTTCATTTCACATGTGGGAGTGACCCTATGCTCCTGTATTTATTAAAAAAAAAAAAAGTCCTTACCTGATCTCAGATTCCCATTGAGCTGAGTGAGGCTGTGGCAAGAGGGAAATCTCGCTTTGGGGGATGGCTCTCCCAGGTGCTAAGAATAAATAATTACAGCCCCAACCTGATGGCCTTCACCTGCTCCCCAAGCAGACTGCTGCTCTGCTGGCATCCCGAGCACTGAGCCCATCCTAGAGATGGATTTCTTGGGGATCTGTCTTGTCTTGCTGATTCTTTTCCTAGGGTTATTTTTATTTGTTTGAGCCATTGTCCAATTCACAGTTAAGGATCAGCACACATTGTCCCTTTCTAGGGAGCTTACCGCAGCCAACGGAGCTCGGCTACGTGCCGTGGAGAAGACATCTACATCTGCTCCCCAGCACACGCCAAGGCAGGAGGGTGCACGCGGCACCTGAAGAGCCAGTTGCTGAATTTTGCCTGGATGTTTTTTCAGGGAAAGGGTTGGAGCAGAGCAGGTAGCTCAGAGGCCCAAGCCATAGGTCTGGTCCCAAAGAAAACAAAACGTCAGGGCCTCAAGGCTCTTAATTAACTCTATTAGAGTGATAATCGTGGCCTGCCCAACCCCAGGGGAATGGAAAAAACCCTCCAGTATGAGACGTGCATAAAGGTACTGGACTGAAACATGAATATTTTTACCCACTGTTAGTGGTTAGAAGGCAGTGTGGGGTGGGGGGAAGGGGAGAAGGAAAGATCCTCAGCTCAAGGAGCTTCTGGTTTAGCACCAACACGTAGGAAGCAACCTAGAAATCAAAGAGATTTCTGTGAGGTGCTTTTGCTTTTCGCAGGACTGCTTTCGAAACATCTGAAAAATTCAGACTCTATATCCTTTACAGTTCATTAGTGCACAGTAAAATATGCCCTTAACCACTTCCTTTTTGTTTTGTTTTGTTTTTTTTTTTAATTTGATTTGGCTTAAAAATAAATCTCTTCCACATTTCCTTGCAAAGGATCTGATGGGACAATGCTGTAGGAGAGCCAGCATTGCTTCCATGCCTCTGTAAAGAGCTGGGCTCCAGCGATGAGGCTCTTTTCATCTGACAGGGATGTTCTTCCAGAGACTGGTCTGAGGGAGGAGGAGAGGTGCCTGGTTCCCACAGCTACCACAGCCTGACCAGTTGCTGGTGCAGCAGTTTCAAACACCTTCCAGAAAATTCCCCTAGGTACAGCCAGCTGGTGGAGCTAATTTAGCACTGGGGAAGTAAAGCTGTGGTGTCCTACATTGCTTCCTGCTGAAGGAATGAGCAGAGGGGTTTTGTGTGGTTCTGCATAGCAGAGGGTCCCATGGGTCTAGTAAGCCCTTCTCCCCATGGCAGATGCAGTTCTGTCCCTTGGGTGCCTCCTTCTCGCTCTCTGGATGTGAAGAGACCTTACAGCAGCCAGGGCAAAGCCACCCCACATGAGGAGCTCTCTGGGGCTGATGTGAAAGTACACAACATCTGGCAGGCGGTAGGAGGCAGGAACTACTCATCTCACCCAAACTGTGTGGGTTTGGGGTTTCAGAGGTAGCGCCTATGAAGATGCATAATTAGAGCACCCCAGAAGCTGCTTGAAATTATGAAATCCGCATAATTTGTCTGCTGCCTTTGGAAGGAAGAGAAAACTTCACACCACCTTTCTCCATTTGAGTCTACAGGCAGGAGCTGCTGACCTGTGCCTTGCAGTAAGATCAGCACAGTGTTTTCCCCTGCCACTTGCAGTTGTGTATCTATCTCCAGCACACGCTGATAGAGGACGTTTTAGAAGACAGCTTGAAATGCAGTGCTGTCAGGGTGCAGGCCTGGCAGGCTCCCCTGGCTCTGCTTTTGGTAGCAGCTTCTCCCAGCTGTACATCAGTGCAGCACTCTTGTCTTTAAGCACATGGCACATGAGTGTCACTGAATTCAAAAATCCCTCACTCCCTAAGCACCCAGCTCAACCCAGGGTCTCAGCCCTGAGATGTCTCTTTCATCTTCTTTGATTGTAAAACCTACAGCATTAGCTCATCATTTATAAAATACCTTGTATCACAAAGTCTCTCTGAAGTGTGGTTTGCCCCAGATATAAAAAAAAAGATCAATCACAAATAACGTCTACTCAAAATCATCAGTTAAAGGTTTCCTTTGCTTTCTGGTTTCTTCACTTTCAGGCAACACAAGCTTCACATTTTTGATTTTGCCTTTGCTAATCTGGGAACTAGAAGTTCACTTTGATCTTAACGAACACTGAGATGGGGGCAGAGAAGTGCAAGTGACTGACTGGCCCCAGCTTAATGCTTAGCTGTTCCCCAGCTGAATCACAGGCTCACCACTCTCCCACCCCAACCGTGAGAGCTCAATTCAGCTGATGGTGCAGCTGCTCTGCACTAGGGGAAGCGTGTTACTCTGAGAGCCTGAACCCTCTGCTGTGCTTCTGGAGCTGGCATGCTCTGGGGGGAAAAAAGGAAAGGGCAAGTAACATGAGTTTCCCCATTAAAAAATCACTGAGTGGTGACACTGGAACTCAAAGTCAGACTTTATTTTCAGTTTTAACCCCAAAAAGCCGCTTAGATGCGAGCCCTTCTGTGTTGTTGCTGGTGTTACTGTATCTCACGGAGGGCAGACCTCATCAGCCGTTTCATCGTCTCTCTCCTTTCATCTCGCAGGTCCCTTACCTTCACACACAACTGGAAAAAGACTGTATCAGCCAGAACACACGGTCTGTGCTGCCCTGGTACCTGCGGGTAGCATTCAATAACAGGTGCTGCAAGTACAGGGCTGCTCCTGCCCTGACACCCATGCCAGACGTCTGTCAAGCAGCTGCTCAGTCTAAACTGTACCCTGCTTAACAGAGCACAGTGCCTGCCTTTTTTTCCTTCTGCTCCTCTGGGAGCTCATATTTCTCACCTCCCACTGTAACACTTATCGGAAAGTATATCCTTCACCTCTAGCCTCAGTGTCCCCTTCCCCAGGATGGAAAGTCACTGATGATGGGGGTGGAGGGTGGCAGCTTGTTCTCAGCTCATCAATCTATCACAGACCTCTGCAGCAGGCTAGCTGGCTCCAACCCTCATTTATTTTCAAGCACAGAGGATGTTTGTGTTTGATCGGATATGCTGGATAAATGATTTCAAGCCGTGGATTTCATTTCATCACTAATCACAGACATGGGTTGAAATCCTGTTCATGAAGTCGGCAGCTAAACTTCCATTGACCTCCCTGGCAAGGTAGGATGCTGGTCAGCCTGAAATAAATAATAACGTAAATTAAATCAAAGGAGGCCACAGGAAGGGAATATGCAAGAAGACATCATTCGTATCATCCTTAACTTTGCTCCTGGTCTGTAGATTCACACTTGAAAGGGATATTTGCTTTCCTGTGTTACGAGTAGCTGTGAAACAGAAACACGTATCACAATCCCAGCTGAGATAAACCCCAGAAGCACCTAAACAAGCCTCAAGATGCTCTTACAACATCAGTCAGACCTTTCAGCTTAGCTAATAGCTTTGATTTCCCTATGGATAAGGTATGCCTCTCCTCTGGGAACAGAGCAGTGTCTGCCTGCCTCCTGCAGAAAGCCTTCCCACGAGGCTCCCGCTGTCCTGCTGGAAGTGGCACTGCAAGGCTCAGGGCTGGTGACACAGCTTTCCACCTTCAGCATCGTTCACTGCCCTTTTCACTCCATGCCAGCAGAGAAGATGACCCGGACTCCCTTTCCAAGGACATGAAGGATCCTCTCTCCAAACTGGTAAATCACGCAGATGCTCAACATGGAGCTCCTCCCAGGAATCAGCAGAGCTATTTCATTCCTTAATCTTTTTTCTTAAATGCTACTGATTGTGCAGTAGGAGCTATATATGAATGCTTAGCTCTTTTTTCACGAAGACCTCAAACCCAGAAGTCGGACCAGGGAAATCAGTTATTAAAGCATCTCTCTGCACCTCTACTCTGCCCAAGCAGGCTAGACTGACAGTTGTTCAGGGTCCTGCATGAAATGAGCTGGTGAGTTCTCAGCCCAGCCCTGCAGTATAGCACCCTCTTTGAACAAAGCCCTTATATCATGTAAAACATCACAAAGGAGAGACAGAAGAAAATGGAGGTAAATGGGTGACAGGAGGAACAGAGAAGATAGCATAACAAAGAAAGATCATGACCTGTGCTTGTTGCTATAGTGCAGCAATACAGATCTGCATTTCACAGCTTGTAGTCTGTACCCTGGAGCTGCTCCAAAGGCCCTCTCCCGCTGCTGTGCCATGATGTGCCATGTCCTTCCCTGTGCACAACGGGGCCAGGAGGGAGCTTTTAGGGAAAAGCTGCTCAGCACTAACTATAATGCCTGTGCTCAGCAGAGCAGCGTGGACATCGCCTCCCTGTCTTAGTGAGGAATGGCCTTAACATTGCGACCTCCACAAAAATGCACTTGCCCGCATCTCTCCATGGCACCTCACTGGCCTCCAGAGCCTAATTCCTGAAATTAGGTACTAGGGCAGAGGTTTTTGGTTTCCAAAACAGACAACATGCTGGAGAGTGGCCAGAGGCTGTGGGTATACGGAGCGAGGGTGGGGTAATTTGGGGGGAAGCTTTCTGCCTGCAGGGAGAGCAGGATGCGTGAGAGCAGGTCTACAGCACTCAGCTGGAGCAAAATTACCAGCAGATCATCAGCTCGATAGCAGGATTTAGTGCAGGGAGGGCCAGGCCAGGCCAGGTGAGTCACCATGCTGCTGCTGCCAGTCACTGGGGCTGCTGATGGCTGTGATATCCCAATGAGCGTGGAGTGGGGACCAGCAGGGAGATCGCCAGGTTAGTTACGGAGCTGGGCACTCTCAAACATTGGCAGCTGCTGCCTGTGCCTGTGCCCCTTCACAGCGCCAGATACTGGGGAGGACAGAGCACCAGCATCCAAGACTTGCTGGCTTTTGCCACTCGTTACTTGTGTGGACTGCAGCCCGCGCATGGCGCAGCCGTTCCTCCCCCAGGAACTGGGTGAGGAAGCAGGTTTTGCTCCACCACGAGCTCCTCCTCTAGGGTGCACATGAGAAGCCGACTGTGCCCAACCCCAGCGTGCCAATAGCTGAACTTTGCTTGCTGAGCCATGGTCGAGCACTGGGGACCCAAGCCTGTGGCCATGTTTCCGGGCAAGTCCAGACCAAGGATCTAAAAGAACTAAAGCAGAGGGAAAAAACCAAACCCAAACCCAAACCCACCCCAAAACAAGAATCAGTCGCTCTGGTCATCTTCAAGAACACCAAGCCCTGGTGTGACAGGCGGGTCTGGGCTCTGCTGTCATCAGCTCCATCACTTGCCACAGCAGACGAATGAGCTCAGATACTTGCTTGTTACTTCAGACCTTGCATAACCAGCGCCCCGCTTACCCCTGCAGGTACCATCACATCAGCTGTCATTTTGAGACAGTGGTATCTTACCCTTTCTCTGTGCAAGTCTAAATACCACTGGCATGGGCTCCCAAACAGTCAAGCTCAGTCTATTAACCAGGGATCACGTCGCACCAGAGGGTGTGGAGAGGCCCTTGACACCAAAATGTTTTGACAATCAAACATCCCCAAGCGACTCTAGGCATTGAGCACAGCTGGTGCACAGGTAGCCGAAGCAGCTTTGAACTGTCTAGCCATGCAGCCACATAACAGAGAGCTCAGCAAATCCTTCCTGAGAAGCTGGGTGAACCCTTGGATTACTGCTACACATGAAGCCAGCTGTCCTGTCCGCACATCCAGCGCTACCTATGCTAGCTAGTCTGAAGGTAGCTCCAGTCTGTGCAAGCTGATAGCCTGGTGCAGGCTAGTGCTGCTACCTGCATGGTTTTAAGGAATCGCATCCACCCTATAGAGTACAGTAAAGCCATCACCTTTTGCATGTCCTTCCACATGGCCTCCACTGCACCCACCAAGCCTTCCCCACGGCAAAACGAAACACAGATTGCAGATACATGCTGCTGAACAGTATCTGTAAGCATGAGGTTCCACAGACTCACCACTGTAACCAGTAAGGGATGGAGAGTTCAGGTTCTCTGGCTAACACTACTGCAACTTCTCTTTAAGAGCAGAGATAGTTACTTCTCCCGCTTTGCAATCAGGATCTCTGCCCCACGGATGCAAACTAAGCCCAAAGACGTCATCTACCCGTTGCTGGCCCCCCCACCCCATTCCCTTTGCTCCAGGTAGGGGTGGTGACTGGATGTGACGAGGTGCTACTTGGCCTGAAAAATCTTCAGATGTTGCAATTCGGTGCTCAGGGGCTGCAGCTGGACTAGATTAGGTTAGACTGGGCTAACCAGAGGGATTTTTGCAGGGTTTCTCCAGCACCATGTTAACCACAAATCATGAAGCAGCAAGAAGACCTAAGAAAACGTTCACATCTGAAATGCTTTCTCACAAAGCAGGTCCAAAAAATTAAAAAATCCCATGAGGTCAAAAGAGAAATGAAAATTAATCATTGGTGTCTGAGGTTCTACAACGCATAGAGTATTGAAATGACTCACCCTGCCATAGTCAATCTACCAGATTTCCTGTTTGCTCTGCCCCAATCTTTGGGTGTTTTTCAGCAACTGGAACTATGAATTAAACTCCTACACTAGAAAACAGCTGGTGGCAATGGAGGTGGGGTAATTTCATGAGGTAACTGTGACACACCGATATGAGAAGGCTTGTGATCCAGTTTTGGTTTAAATTTGGAAACTAAGGTTCACCTCAGTCCTTATTTTGTCCAACTGGCTTATTCAGCTCAAGAACATATTTTGCATCCCTGTTTCCCCTGCTGCACAATGGAATATGATGCCACGCACTCTGCTTGTCATAGCTCAGATCCTGTCTTACATTTCTCCAATGCCTTGCATGCTGGAGAGTCTTGGCATGTTTCACAAGCTGCTGTATACGTAGCCAGAATCAGACATGCGGCCACTTCTGGGGTGGAAGACAGCAATAACTGCATGTGCTGCACTAGGAAGAATAAGATTCTGTCCCCGGGAGAGATACTTTTGCATAATATGTCATTAACATCAACCTCTGAACATCCAGCAAGCTGCTAGCTACAAGTTTGGCTGCATCTGAAGGACTGGAAATATGGATGGGATGTGAACCTGTGGTTCCAGGCACTCTATTTCTGCTTAACCTGCTAGGCTGTTGGTAGCCATTTTCATCACTTAGATACACTATAGACTTGTAATAGGTAAATATCAATGCAGATCACAACCTTCTGTCCCTTCTGGGAGGGGTAATGCCCTCTCAAAGGATGCCTTTGAGAAAGGAGCCAACACCAGGTGGGAAAGGAGTCAAATTGCCAGAAAAAGGTCCTCTTCTCTCTCCCACCCCTCATCACCTGCAGGCCTCTCTTCTCACTCCCCTAAAATGTGGAGCTGCAGCCGGCAGAAGAGGCAGCAATGCAAGAAGGAGACAAGTCCCACAAGTTGGGAGGGCAAAGGCAGAGATGCAAGGAGGGAGGTCGTGGTCTGGGTTGTGAGTCTCTCAGAGTTGCATTAGCTGCAGAGATTGAGGAGTGCATGGCAGTAAGGGTGTGACGCAGGCTCTGTCCTCCCAGTGCCTTCTGCAGCCCTCAGGGTCCTGCACATCGCTCCCCTGGTTGAAGAGAGAGCAGTGTGATAACTCAATTGACTATCACAATGCAAGTTTGGTGCCTGGAGCTAGCATGTCTACACTGAACACACTCTTTAATTCAGGGTCCCAGTCCTACTTCTGCGTCAGATGCCAGACTCCAGGCATCCTGCAGCTTCCGTAACACCTGCAGCCATTTGCCACAGCCTGCCCACTCATCTCCATCCCCTCTCCCAAAAGCCTGGGTGCCAAAAGCATGTCCTTTTTGTCTGAGGGAGAGGTTCCAGCAAGGTTCTTGTTGAGGTACCTGCTAGTTCCCTTGCAGCACTTGGGATGGTGCCAGTGAAAAGGCAGGTGATGCTTAGCAGAGAGCAAGTTGGCCAAAGGCACCTGTGACCTGGTCATAATACTGCTACCAGCTCCTTCCTCAACTGGGCTTTAATTTACTTGCTGTTCTGATTTTTGGCAGACCTACAAACTGGCTATTCTCAGAGAAGGAGAAAGAGAGGGAACAAACCCCTCCCTTTCTCCATGCCAGCCTTTCTTAACATCATCCTGGAGCTAAAGAAGGGAGAGTTATGCCCCTTTCTCCCACGCCCTGAGAAGGTACAGAGGAAAGAGCAGTTCTTGTGGCCCTGAGCGCTGCCTGGGGCAGTGGCTGGCAGCTGAAGAAGACCTGGTTTCCAGCCGCACACTCAGCTGCTGCGGTGTGCATCCTACCTCAGCCTGAATCACAGCTGCTGGCGGGAGCGAACACCCGGGTTTGCAGGGGAACGCTGCCTTCAGCTGCACCCAGCTCTGCGTTCAGGAAACCACAGCCCTGGTTTAGTGGTGTAGCTGTAATGTGGGTGAGTGTCTTTAAGTGCACTCACAGCGGGCAGACTACGGCTATTTTTTAGAAGGCATTTGCATTTTGGTGGGGTAGAGGATACGAAGTGATTGCCTAAAAAACAGGGTCTAGCATACTGAAAAAAACGACTGTTGCTGACACACAGTAGCCCTGAGCCAGTCAATCGATCCCTGGCTCTCCATGGCCACGTAGCCACAACAGCCTCCCAAAGCAATCAACTAAATGCTCTGTGTGCAGTGCAGCAGGGTTCTGGGTACCACACAACATCTGGAGTTTGCTGGAATGTTACTTTAGCTTCCTTGAGCAACTGTGCAGAAACAAAAGGCTGCTTAAAGAGAGCATAGCCTCTGAACACCTTACAGGTGAGATGGACAATTTGAACTCATTGCTCTGCAGGCAGAGCAACTCCGTATCACACACCGAGAGCAGGGGCAACTGGGCATCCTGCACATCCATCGGCATCTGGTCCTGCAGTTCTGTTCCGTGAAGCACAACGTGGCCTCACTTGTGGCTGCTGGGCCCAGCACGGGGCGGGCAACATGAAGAAGAGTCACTGCGATTCTGTATCACCAGCACAGCAGGGAATTTTGACTGTGTCTATTCACCCAGCCACTGTGCAAGCCCTCCTGAAAACACAGAAAGTGTTATATCAGTCAACACTGGTCAGCAGCAAGCACCTATTTTACTAGGCACTGGCTACTTAAAAGCTCTTCCCATTTCTCTCCAACTCTAAATCAGTCACACTCATTGCTTTACCCAGGTAAAGACTTTTGTCTTTACACCAGGGCAAGGTTTGCACTGATGTAGGAATGAGAGGTCCACTGGTGAGCCCACGTACCAGCCCGTCATTATAGGATGCTGTGGCTGAATAGGGCTGAGGCCTCACCTTCACCGAAGCTGGTGTTTGGATGCTGAGCTTGAAATCAGCAAAGAAACAGAAGAAAATCAGAGTCATTCCTGGCTCTGCCTTTCTTTGCCACCATGTGCCATCCCGGATGCCTCCTGCTCCTCAACAGCATCTTCCACTTTGTAACACAGACAGTGTTTCCCTTCATCTTAAAAAGCAGTGTGTGGGGCAGAGAGACAGCAAAGCTGTTGCCTGATGTCTCACAGCCATGGCTCTGCCTTGTGCATTTCTGCGCAGTGCCAAAAAACATCGGGGTGGGCAGCCCTGGAATAGCCCGTATCTTCAGCCCTGCCTCTTCTCCCTGATGACGTGCAAACCCGGCGCTGGTTCAGACCAGGATGTCTGTACCAGCCTCCAACAATGTCATATCTTCCATCACCTGGACCTGTTGTTTTCAAAGGAGCAAAGGGCCAAGGGATATATTTGTTGATGGTGCGTATGTTGGTTACTACCAGGATTGGCAGTTTTAAGGATTTTCCATGTATCGTGTGTCCCTCCGTGTTGCAGTGCACTGACCCAGACACAACACTGACAGCTGCAGGGTAAATAAATAAAAACAGAGTATTTTGATCTTGGAGGGAGAGGAGGTTTGGAGGGGAAGGGGGGGCCAGGGTGTCAGCCAGACAGAACAGGGTGGCCACAGCTGTGATGGGAACAGATGCGGCACAGGGAGCGGGAGAGGGGAATAAAGTTCTGCAAATGTAAGCAATGCTGGAAAGTCTTGGAGAATGGCATGCATATTTGGGACAGGTGGGAAGTGTTTACATTGAAATAAGAAGGATGATGGCTTGACAGAATGCTGGTCGCGTTTCCTGTGACCCAAACTGACCGACCGCAGCCCTCATGGGCCCAGAACATCCAAGAGCACCATTTCTCTGTCACAGCAGAGCCCAGTGAATGCATGTAGGGTCCTGCCCAGTGCTATGGGTGTCCAGTGCTCATAGGTGTTCTGTCTCTCTCACAAGCAAGCAGATGTTGGCTCTAGGCCAGCCTTTATCCCAGTCTAGCTTGTAGCAGGTCTCTGTAGTACCCCTGTGCAAGCCTTGGGCCAGGTGGGTACGAGAGAGTGTCGAGACCAGGCTCACCTGAGCCAGCAAGCCTGCCAGTGTGGTCTCCAGCACAGCTGGCAATGCCTGAGGACACCCATCTGGCTGACCCCAAACAGCCGCCCTGCCGTGTCTGGGTCCCAAGCTGGGTCCAGTGGTTTGGTGGTTTTGGTTTTCGGTATTTTTGGTTTTTTAAGTCTAGCAGAAGCTATTTCTCAACTGATGTTTAAATGATGAAACAACTAGAGTTGCACACTTTTTTAGTTCTCGGAAGCAGCCCTGCTGTCAGGAGGAGCTCAGCGAGGCTCTTGTGGGGCAGGTAACCTGCTGCTAGCCCCTGGCTGACTGAACCAGCATTTTGGTACAAAGCAGTTGTGGCGTGTGCTCTCTCTGCTGATGGTCATTAAAGATAAGAGGCTATGGGGCTTGTTGCAGGGGATCTTTGCAATGCTTCAGTGAATTGCCTCCATCCTAAGGACTCATCACAACTAATTACATGAACAAAATCCTTCTTTTCTCCTGGCACGTTATACCCTTTCCATAAAACATTAAGGGCAGGATTTTTCAAGAATCCTAGCGGCACCTGTGTCCCCATTTAATATTAATGGAAAGTTGGGAACCCATCTCCCTACGGTGCTGTTGAAACACCAGCTAAATGAGTTGAGTAGAGCCCAACAAAGGCATACAGTGCAGCTCTGGCGTAGCTGCGAGATGAATGCTTGCCTCACACCTACGTTACCCGAGAGTGGCAAGGAGACTTGTCCAAGGTCATTTCAAGCAGCAGTGGTGCACTGAAGAACAGAGACCAGGGGCTTCACCTCCTAAGCCTCCGGTCTGCCTCCAAGCTTCCCTTTTGCTCCCGGCTGATTGCTGCCTCATGTGACCCATGGGAGAAGAAATCCTTCTTAACTGCAGCTATTTCACCGGAGGATGCTCAAAGGCAGCTTGCAAGAAAGTTTGAGCATTTCTAATCAAGCTGAAGGAAGGCTCACAAACACAGTCATGTTGAGAGACATTCTCTGCATTTATTCACACCCTAGCCCCTAGATAAAAATAGCTTTATATGTTAAGTTTAGGACCACAGAAAGCCCAGAGGATAGCAAGGGATTATCACAAAAGGGCAGCAAGGCAGTCAAAAAGAGCCTGAGGGACATCTTGTACAATTTCCATGAAGGGAATAATTAATTCAAACTGTATACAGACAGCTCTGGGAGTGTCCACTCTGGAGATGTTCAAAGAGTCCTTTGCTGCTTTGGGCTCACTTTAAATCGAGTGTCCTAAAAAAACACTTCAGCTATGCATTTCATTTCGGTTATACAGGGTGTTTAAATGCCAAGGGATCAGGGAAAATTTTGTTATTAAAGAGCTGCAAGACTTTAATAAGGTACACCGTCATTAGAAAGTTGTTGAGTCATGAAAATATTCTCAATAATTTGAAATTAATGTTTAGTGTATGCTGTACCATAAAATGCTTAGATGTTGTGGCCATGGATACTAAAGAAAAACCTTAAGGCCATGACTACACGAGCAAGTTACCGCAAGGTAAGCTAGGGTGTAATTTTAGAGCACACCACTTACAATAAGGTAACTTCCCTTTTGCCAGCTCTCGTCCTGCAACCAGGGGAGGCAGCCAAGTCCTTGCTGAACATGGCACAGGCTGCCCTTTGAGGGCTGCTGGCATGCATGTGGCTGGGTACAGTAGAACAGATAAGGTGTAGTAAATCTGTGCAATAGCTGATCTTTTAGTACCTTTGCTTTCCAGCACAGATGCAAGGATGGACGGACAACGTGTAGCAGCCAATGCTGTAGAAACAGACACAATTAGATAATCAAGAAGCCAAATGGAAAGGGCTGGAACCTAATGTGGAGGTTCTGTCTCATGATAAGAATAAATACATATATTAATAGATGCTTGCAAATAATAAACAGGGCTCTATCATCTCCCCTATACCAGTGGCTCTATTGAAGACATAAGGAAAAATTATTAACTACCAGGAGTTTCCCTCTCTCCTCTGTTTTCCAGAAAAAGACAACTATTTGAATTCAGACTGCTTCTGGTGATCTGCCCTTTCTTTTCCACCTCTGGATTCTGCCAAGCAAAATTCATCGAGTTCCACTTATGACTTTAATAAGATCAGAATTTCTTGATGTAGTTGTGGAGAGTGTTCTTGATAAATCATTTAAAACCAGAATAACAGGGCTCCTATCCCAAATGAAGGATTCATCCCTGAGCCTGCTCTGAGCCTGTCCAATGCTAGGTAGAAAATTGCTGTCTGCCTAATTTTTCTTTTCAAATCAATAATGATCATTGCAGGACTTTTTCTTTCCTCCCACTAGTTATTGTAATGAAGGGAGAGCTGTAAGTGTATTTCCTCTCCAAATTTTGGAAACTGCTTATACGTCCTGTTGTAAAACAGGGAATGGACCTTCACCAAGAAAGCCCTGCTGCTGCTCAGGTGAGTGGGAGGAAGCTCCCGAGTCCTCCAGACCAGCCCTCCAGGGCAGGTGAGCAATCTTGATATTCAGACCACCTCTACAGTCTCTTCTTCCATCCAGGCAGATGGTATAAATCTTTGGGGAGTGAAAGAAAGAGTCTACAAAGGAAACCATGAGCCTGGTGAGTACAGCAATCAATTTTCATTGCCTCCTACAAGGTTAAGACTCCATCAGATGAGAGTGCAGCTTCCTTTGGAAAGGTGCATTATACTCAGCAATGACATCTATCCATCCTGCACATCCCTCTTGTTTCAGATTAAGAACTAATGATCCCATAATGCAGGCTTGCCTCTTTCCCTTGTGGGCTGGCCTGTAGATCAGGGCTGTAGGACTCTCACTGGTTCACGAGCACCTTACCCAAAGAAAAACGATAAATATAACCTGCTTATATACCAAAAACCAAGACAGAACTAAAGTACTTTTGCAAAGCCTGGCCTATGCTACATAAGTTTTGCAGGCATTGCATACCACTTTGTGTTTTCCAGGTGGGGAAAGTGGGAGACAATGAATAGGGAGAGGAAAAAAAAGGTTTTTTCCCTCAGATCGATTGTTTTCTTTCCTTGTACTCCTACAACCCTCCCCCTGCCCCCAACATGACCTTTCTGCCCAAGGGAAGAGGGATGTATTTTGGAGCTGTCACACCTTACGCTGCAGAGGAACAAGCCATGGTGGGTGCTGCTCAGCATTCCTCATACGCCTCATGGAAGCAGGGGGCAGGATGCAGATCCCAGCCAGCATACAGCTTGAAATTACACAGAAAATTAAGCAGAACTTGTGGTTCCCTTGCCAATAAGGAGTAACCCACATTCCTACTGTTGCCCAGCTCTACAATGAAGAAATACTGTTCTGATGGAGCACATAATACTTTGACTGTCCACCACTGCTGTTGTCTGTAGGCATCTGTTTTCTTTAGGTACTCACTATATCAGTGTCTCAAGAGTTAAACTACCTGGAAGAAGGGGATTTTAGTAGAAGATCCGGAGTGGCAAACATTATCAGCAGTGTTAATCTGTCACATCTTTCCTGGACTGTACATACCACGCTCCATCACTCTGGCATGTCATGGCCTGCATTGTTACAAGATGTACTGAAGCTGTAGCCAGCCATAGTTTGGCATCTCAGTGAACCTTCTGATCCAAGAAAATACAGGAAGGAAAAAATAATGTCATTAAAAAAAAACAAAAAACAAAAAAACCCAACCCCCTACACAAACCAACCCACCTCTCTAAAAAGCAACCAAAACTAATCCCAAAACTTCTAAGCAAATACTAAAATAGAATTTTTCAAATACAACTATAGAACAAATCTGTTTGAATTAAAGGTGACCTAGACCCTTGAATGCACACCACTAAGGGATGCTGGATGGCTCAAAACCTAGAGATTTTCTTTGTCATGTTTCTCATATTCAGACACATACAAAGGAAAAAAACAAAAACCAAAAACCTAAAAACATTTGTTTTCCTGGTTCCTGTTTCCCGATTCTGACAAGAACCTGGCCAGCAGCCAGGCTGGCCTGAAAACATCCCATGTTATCTGAGCTTGGAAATGCAGCAGACTCAAGCTGGACTAGTCCTTGGAGTTGACACCACCAGAGTGCCCGGAGCCGACACTGGATTGCAGACACCAGATGAGAGGCAAGGCTCTTGGCTCTATTGTTGTTGTTGAGCTCCTGGAAAGGAGCTTGGGAGAGGAAAAATGTTCTGGATAGGATAAAAGAAGTCTCAAAGGAATGGATGATCTCACTTGTCCACACACACACGCCCAGATGTACAAATATATATAATTAACTGGAAAATACTGTGTGGTACAAAGGTTACTTCAGCTTGGGTTCATCACAGTTGGGCTAGTCAAGGTTGGTACAGCCATAACAAAGAGTACTTCCCACACACCTCCTGCTAAGAGCCCTTCTACCAACCACATCATAGCATTTTAGTATGCATTTATATCTGTTGATAGGTACCTCTATGCTTTCTACACACAGAAAACTAGACATGTAATACAATTATTAAATGTATATGTAATAACTTATATAGTCATCAATAGACTATATGGGCTCTATGTACACACATGTTCTTCTACAGGCAGTTTGTTGACCCCTTTCAATTGTCACAAGGGTTTATAAGGGGCAGGAGATGAAAGGATTATCCCATTCAAATACCATAAAGAAGACAACCCAAAAGAAAGAATAAAACAAAAAACTGCTAAAGGCAGTCTCTCCATCTGCTTTTGCCCCTGTGCAGGGCATCTGTGGTGGAACAGAGGGAGAGCCACTGTAGTAGCTGGCAGTATAGCATTTGGGGGTTTCTTAAGCAACCCCACAACAACTTGGACAAAGTTGCAAAAAGCAGCCCAACTTACAGCCACAAATTACCAGTTTCAAAGGTGTCACAAAACATCTTCTGTATCCCTTTCCCCATTTCCTGGACAGTGCTTCCTCAGGGACACAGCAAAGAAAGTGCTCCTCAGAGCACAGCTTAGACCCTCACCAGCATGCCAAAGCAGCAAAGTCATTTCCATGCATTGCTGTGATGCCATATTGCATGACAAACAAGTCCTTGCTCTATTCTGTTCCAAAGTGATATTTTTTAATCTGGGCTTGTTTGCTTCTTTGTTTTAAATGAAGCACATACGCATCTTTTTTTTGGGGGGGGGAGGGGGTGCTGGCAGTTTGGGAGGGGGATTTTGGGGTAGTTTTTTTTTTTTTAGGAAATGCTATTAAGCATTCCAACATACTTTCCGCCCACCCTGCAGATGAAGTTGTGTCCGTGAATACAGCTAGTGGTGCCCATTGTTTCCACTGTGGAGGTGCACAGGTTCCCACATGGGCATCCTCAGCTCTGACCAGGGCATCCTTAATCCTCAGGAGCCACAGTCTGAGAGAAAACCCAAAACTTTTCCTTGCAAGAAGCCCTCACATAATCTTCTAAAATTTTGCAAAAGCCAGAATTGTCTTAATAAAACCAAGGAATGAGAGGGGGAGAGAGAGAGAAGCTGTGCTACTACTGCTGAGATACCTCCAGAAGCCACTACATACTTGTAGCATTAAGTGGAAATAGCTCACTACTTCCACTGTCCCTCTAGAGTAGGAGCTGGTATGTTGTTTGTCTTGCACTGAAGAAGTAGGCCAGTGTTTCTCAACAGGAAGGCTCGTCTGAATCCCAGACAAAGAGGTCTCAGGAAGACCAGCCCTCAAATAACCTAACCACTCGCTCATCCCGACCCTTTACACGTTCAAGAAAACTCACCACCACAGCTGCAGGTTTGCATCCAGCTTCCCCACAAAACAGTTAACCTAATCCCTGAGCAGAGATACTAGTGAGAGAAGCCAAGAATGGTTATTTTTTAGGTAACAAGAATGCCCCAAACATTACTGGCCTTACATGACTTTTAGCTTCTTGTTCCAAGCTCCAAGCTACTGAAAAGCCTGTCTGTTTTTTAAGACTCCAGGTCATTCCTTTCTCTGTGTCCAAGCTGTTCTTCCAATATCTTTATAAATCGTGTGCTTGTTTCCAGTGAGTGGACTTCGAGCGACAGGAAAAACTCTGTAAGAGAGATTGTCTTCTTGCATATAAATCTTACTTTGAAAGGAGACAGTATTTTTGGAATTCAAGGGCTGGTTTTGTTTGTTGTTTTTTGTTTTTTTGGTTTTTTTTGTTCCCTCTAATATTTTTTGTTCTGCCACTTACCCATGTCTCTAGAAGGAAGATGCTTGTTCAATAACCTGAAACAAGGGGCACAATGTAAAAATCTCCTTTCTTAAACATATTTTCTAGATGAAGGAGATATTTTCTTCTCATCTGCTCAGGCCTTTCTTCACTTGTCTACATCCAGGTGTGCAGTATTTCTAGTAGGCAATGTGTCATCCCCCTAAATACAATACAGCACAAATTTTTATTTTTTGTCTCACTCTAAGATGTCCTGTCTGCTCCATGCTTCCCCTAATCATAAATCAGCAGCAATGGTACTCACGGTACAGACAACTCAGAATGTGTAGCTGAACCTCAAAGCATCTCTGAGAGTCTTGACCAAAACATTATTTATTACTGGTTTCTCAACAATAACAGCAACAACAACAACAAATGTAAGCTTGCAAGAATGAGTTAGGAGTGTCAAAGGAAGAAAAGTACTGCCCCAAAGGCTTATGCTTTATACAAACATGATGGCCAGAAAGAGCACAACACAGTGAAGAGAAGCTCAGAAAATGGCTTAACATCACAGGCAGTGGACAGGTTTCAGATGCCTGCAACTATACTCACTAAAGCCAGCTCCTTACCCTTGATGACTTCTTGCATCCATCCCCTGGTCTACGCACCACTGCTCTGACAAACTGGCTGGTAGGACCTCTGCTGAATGCCCATGTCTGTCACCAGTGTCTGGAAGCAGCATAAAGCTGGAGAACAGCTAGCAGGCCCCCACACACTTCAAAGTCAGTTAAAAATCCCCCTCTGTGACTGAAGCCTGGTGCTATGGGCTTTTCTTCACCATGGGACCCAACATCCCCCAGCACAATAGGTTTTAGCACGGTCTCATGCTTGGGCAAAGGAGATACCAAGAGATTTGGGGACTTTTGTGTGGAACTGATGGTAGCTCTCAGTAGAGTCTGACATCCTAGAAAGAGGAAAGACAATCATTACTCAGCAATGTGCCCAGCTGGTTGCACTAACCATTGAGGTACACCTCCAGGTGTCCAGTTCATTGTAAGACGAAGAGGGAGATATAAAAATGAAGGTGGGGCATTGTCTTATAGCTGCCTGTTCCTTTCTCACCCCCCAGAGACAGCAGAAGACCTGGAAGACATGGACAAGGGCAGGACAAATCAGCTTTCTCATCTGTTAATGCTTACATGGCCACAGTCAACATAAGAACAGGGATTCAGCTTGCCTTACAGTGCAGGTGTCTCCCTCCGACCTGAGCACTCTGGGCTCACGTCACAGCGACTGGAGAAAAACAGGCATGTTCTTAGGGGAGATTAGCCAGGCTTGTTTGGGCTATCAGGTTAAGGTGACTCAGCCCCTAGACATACCTCTTGCTTTCTGCTTGTTAGAAGGGGTGTCTAGACAGCTCAGGTGTAGGTGTTTCCGTGTCCACATTCAGTGGGATGAACCCCCCTCGAGAACCACATGCTGTGCCAAGGAGGCCCTCTAACACCACCTCGGTAAGCAAGGCAGAGTGCTACAAAGAGAGAAAAGAGGTCTAGACCCCCACAGGGATTTAGTTGCCTCACTCCGGGCTGACTTGCACAGTCATGCATGGGCTGCGTGCAAAAACCAGCACCCACACCCCAGCTCTCCTCTGCTCCCGGTGTGTTTTGGTAACTGCTGCTCCCCTCTTGGAGCTCTGCGGAGACAGCAAGGAGCCACGCAGAGAGGGGGGCAGGTGCTGACGAAGCTCTCAATTAACCCGCCTGATGGATGGGCTTCTCCAAGCAACTCACAGCATCCGGATGCAAACAGGCACGCCGCCCTCGCTGCCGCGTGGTCTCCGGGGCAACATCTGCGGGTGTGTGCACAACAGGACCGTCAGGTAGCTGCTTGTGGGCCACCAAGCATCACCACAACCTTTTATTCCTGGCACGAGGCGCAGAGAGATGAATGAGGCCGATATGAAAAATGACACCACCCTGCTATAACGTGTCTAATTCTCCAGTGTCATTCTCAAAAGCTGACTATGTGTCTACGTACATATATATACAGGCACATAAACACACCTCACTGCTCTTTGTCACAATACCACTCAGTTGTACCAGCACTGCTTACCTTAAAAGGACCCAAGAAAGCCCCAAATCGGTATCTAACACATTCCAAGCCACCATAATCTCTCACTTTTTTTTTAAATTTATTTTCACTACTCACGGTCCAATCCTAGTGATGTCCATCCGTAGCAAAGGACGGCAATCATCATGTTTGTCTTTGGGAGTAGGCTCAAGTAGCTCAGGACTGAATAGTGGTATGTGATTAGTTTTCATAAAAATGTCTAAATACAAACAGAAATTTGGAGTCCAGTCCTGCTTCCATTTGCAATCAATTCCTTAAGCAGACACATCCCAACAGTAACTCTGGAGATATCTCCAGTGAGAGAACAAGTCAGGTCTGGAGGATCCTGCAGACAAGTTGCCTGGTCTAAATGCAAAAAGGACTCCAAAGAGAAGATTTAATGAATGAGATTTACTGCCTTGCACAGCAGGCATTCACGTGAAGAACTCTAATCTCTACGAACCAGCTACAGCGATTTCACTGAGTGCCCTGGTGCTCGTCTGATGGGCTGTAGGTTTCCAGTTCTCCAGACCTTGGGAAGCACTGTTAAACAGCTTATTTTATTCTTGCCACGTCTATCAAAGTTCAAATAGCTGCACCTCTTTTGGTAACTGGGCCTAGAATGATGACCATGAACTTAACCAGTCAAAGGACTTTACAACCACTAGGAGCCTTCCCAGAGGCATGAAGAAAAGGCAGCCCTGGAAGTCAAGGGACAATGAATGCATTGATAAGTAGGTAGAGAGGGATTTGTGCAAAAATATCTGCATGTGCGTGTGTGAGGGGAAGAGACGAGGTGAACTAATCCCTCTCCTTGAGGCTATGTCTTTACTCTTTCAGACTGGCACGTGTCTCCTTTGTTTTCAATAATAGCGGTAATTATATCTGAAATGTTAAACTGTAAATCCATCACGCAATTAAGGGAATTCAAACTGCACAGAACTGTGGGAACATTTAAGGATGGATTATGGACAGAGATTCTGAAAATACAGTCCATGTTTTCTATCGCTTGACTGACTCAGGCAGTTTACTGCTTTCCACAGGGACTGTCTATCAGGAACCACCACAAGATAAGAGAACCACACACTGATTCCAGTGAGAATCAATAGTGTACTGTGGTAGAACAAGAAAGCCTTCAGAGAGGGGTTTATGGTTTGGGTTTCCTTTCATTTTTTTTGACCCTTCTTATCACTAAACAAAAGCTTGTGGTCTTTCCTAGATAATCAACAATTAAACTCTTCTAAAACCACATGCCCAGATAAAGCTAGTCTTATGCAACTTGGATGAAGCTTTTTTCCCACTGTAATTATTATTGAAGAAATCTATCATTATATTTTACAGGGAAGCCTAAAATGCAAAAGCACTTAGTTAAAAATACAGATGAACCAGTGTATTTCCAAGTCCTCCCACCCTCTACCACCTATATTTGAAAAAAAAAGAAGAAAGAAAAAAAGAGTACTGAAAAAGATGACTCGTTCTTTCCTCATAGGATCACCAGTGACACTGACCTTTCGTGGGCAGTGAAGGAGGGAGTGCCTGTGCTTACCTTACAGTTTTGTCTGCGTGGAAGCCTCTCCCGTTCAGTGCTGGTGAAAGCACGGATCCAAGGGTGGGCTTAAATACAGGGTCTGGTGTCCTTCACAACTCTCTGTATTGGTGGCTGCCAGCCTTGCTCAGGCCCAAGGCATCAGTCCTTGCTTAGGAAGAGTGAGCTTGGACTTTCTGCTGCTGGGATGGTGCGCAGCTGTTGCACAGCGCGCCTGAGCTGCCAGGCCAAATGAGGGGAAGACACTGTGTTTTCCCCCTGGGAAGGGGGCTGCCATTTCGGCGCTTCCTTATAGGAAAGGAAGAAGAGGGCTGTTCGAGCACAGGCTTAGATGTGGGCTTCACCAGCAAAACAGAGGCAGAGATCAGGAACCGGAGATTCCTCAGGTCCTGCTGGGTCTATTTGGTTCTTGGTGCACAGGTGAGCTGTATCTGACATTAAGAGTAGAGACAAGAGTCATCTGCACCTTTCTTCCCAGCAGTTCTTTCCCAATGTGAACAGTGTGTGATTTTTTGGGGGTGATCTTTGGGTAAGGAATGCCATTACTTACACCACAGTCACTTGGGATAATATTTATTACCGATAGCCTTTCGTGGGGCAAGCTCAGGCAAGAAAGATCAAATCTTTGCTTCAGGGCATCCACTGACTTATAACTGCAGAAATGCCAACAACAAAAAAAAGTCAAATGCAAAATGGAATATGAGTGTACAGAGGTTGACTCAGAAACCAAAAGTTTTGGTGAGGTTTTTTTGTTTTGTTTTACTTTGGGGTGTACTTGGGTTACATTCTACATAAGTGTAAAGGCTAGAAACACATTTTGATTTTTTTTTTTCTAATGACAATTGAATTTCTTAGATAATAACAGATTATTTTTTCCAAAAGCATCACACTGCAAAATTCAGGATAAAATTATGAGAACTGGCTACATAGTAACTACTACTCCCACTTCTGCATGCAGCATTGCAAAAATATTGATTAAAAAGTAGACAACTTTCTTCCACTCACCACATCTGGATTGTTAAACAAACCAAGTATCTTCATATTTTGAGTATCATCCCATCTTACTTGAAACCTTTTGACTGGCCTGGGTTTGTTTCTTTGCTGGAATGAGTGGGACAAGTACTCCACCCCTCCTTTTAAATAGACTTAAGCTGTATCATTCAAGTTACTTGGAACAGGGTGCAGGGACTGTCAGGAAAGGATTAACTGTAACAAAATCTTTGTGAGGTTAAAAACTGGACAAGCTGGACATTTAAACTCTGTGATGGGCCATTTGCCTGTAGCAAACCAACCTTCCAAAAAACAGCCTAATTACATGCGTCTGCCCGAAAGGTGATGTGTGAGGGTTTCTGTTGTTACTGGAAGATGCCCCAGTGGAAATGTCTCCATAAAGCTTTTAAGAAGCCACCAACTCGGACAGAGCGGACAAGTGGACTACAGACTAGCATTTAATCAGTGAGAGGCGTGAAAAGCCAGCAATCCAGCCCAGCATTCCCTGGATTTCGTCTCTGGCACAGGAAGGGTTTGCATGTTTCCCGCTTGTGGCTTCTATTTTAGCCTGTATTCATTGCTGAGATGCTTCGACACAGCTGTGCTGGTTCATTAACTGCCCAGCATGTCACTCAGCTCAAGCATATGGCTTTGGGGAAGTGTTTTCCAACAGCTCGAGGGAAAGGTAGACCTCTGTAAGGAAAGGAAGGTGTTGGTGTAGGAGATACTTGAGAATCTCATGAGATACATTAAAAATGAAGACCAGAGAAGACAACTCAAGCAGAAGCAAGGCAGCTTCCAACAGCAAAAAGGCTGGGACTCAAGTGGAGATTTCAGGAATAATCCTCAGCTGTTGAAACCCTACTGAGACACCAGTGACCAATGAACCAAGATCTCCCTTTGCGTTACTGCTAATATCTCCAGTAGAGAGCTCACTGCTCCTGCGGCTTTCCTTGAAGGCTCAGAAGTGAACACTTTGCAGGCACGAAGTAGACACCAAGAATAAGGCAAATGGAACCGTAGCATCCCCACCCTCTTCTGCTCATTGCATCCTGCTCTCAGGCGAGAGCCATTCGCAAAATTAGAGCACGCTCAAGCCTTGCCCTTGAATGCTTTGATTAGGAAGGTGCCCTGCCCTATTCCAGAAGCTGCGTCAGAGATGTGCTGAGCAATGCAGCTGCTAGTTGGGCGCTGTTTCCAAAGAAACGGGGTCCATATCATGCCACAAGTTGACTCATGCTGAGATCATCCCACTCAGGAAGACACAGAAGGAGCGGTCCCACCTCTTCCTTCAGGGACGCTTCACAGCATGGAGGAGCAAAGCAGGTGCTGCAAGCGGTGGGGTTCGGGGCTTCCCTCTGCCTTCCTCCTTGGATCCCTGTTTGTACAGAGGAGAGGGAGATGGGCCATGAGGAACATGCTGTCTGCCAGCCCACGCTATGGCATCCATCACAGTGACAGCCCTTGGCCACAGGCAGCCTAGGAGAAGCATCCCCGGCACATGGCCCCAGCATGCTGGCACGCCTCCGCTCCCCTCCCCAAGCCTTGCTGTAACCACTGTGCTGCCCCACCATAACACAGTCTCCTTGCGCCTGCCTCACCATGTGCGTTAATGCAACCCCCTGTAACTTCTCGCTTCATCCTTCACATAGGTAGTCTCTGGAAGACCACTATGGGCCCCAGTAGAGTAAGGGACTGTGGATACTTGGCTTTAAAGGCAGAAGATTAGGAAATCCATGGCACCATGACAAGCACAAAGTCTCCATGACTACTGCCATGCTGGTACTAACCCTATCTCAATAACCAGCTGCAGGGTCACTCATCCAAAACATTTCCCAAGGCATCTAAAACTAGTTTAGAAAACACTAGTCCTATTCTAAAAATCTGATTCAGTCTCAGGCAGCTCAGCAAGAAGGGAGCCCAGTAGCCCTAAAGCTGTCACTCCAGTCCCCTATCGTGGCACAGCATTGCTCAGCAGGAACCATTGCCAGGTCTATCATTATGGCTTTAAACTAAAAGAGGGCAGATTTAGGTTGGATATAGGGAAGAAATTTTTTACAATGAGGGCGGTGAAACCCTGGCCCAGGTTGCCCAGAGAGGTGGTAGATGCCCCATCCCTGAGAACATTCAAGGCCAGGCCGGATGGGGCTCTGAGCAACCTGATCTAGTCGAAGGTGTCCCTGCTCACCGCAGAGGGGTTGGACTAGATGGCCTTTGATGGTCCCTTCCAGCCCAGGCTGTTCTATGATTTATACGCTCACATCTATATCTCTAGAAGCATGGCTGCTTAAGAAAATAAGGACTCTGTAATGGTACTTCCCAATCCATCCTGCACTGCCTGTCCCTGGGTTGTTTTAGCCTTTGACCTGCGCTGCTACAGTTCTTCCCAAATGGGTTCCTCTGGTAGTCACCTCCCATGCACATGTACTCACACATGTCTGCACCAGGCAAGCTGCTTACGCCTGCTCTTCCAGGCAGTCACTGCTGTTCAAATTGCCCATTAGAAACCCAGCTTGGCCCCAAAAATAAAGAGATTAACAAAAACATATTTTGCTGCTCTTCCTGCAAAACTCTTGAACTCCTGAAAGTTGAACACATGAAAGCAATCTGAGGTTAGCATGTAATACACAAACCACATAAAAGAGATAATTTAGCATTAGACACATGTTACCAGAAGCAGGTTGAAACTAATACAGGTTTTGCATTCAGGTCATAAAATACAGCACTTATATTGTCTTGTGAGGCGTCCCTACCTAGTGTGCCTTGATGGGGGAATAACTACAAGTGGTCCGATGCTGATACAAGCTGAATACAAAAATCACCCTTCACCTTCACCCTTTTCCTCCCTCCATGAGAGAGATGCTCACATCTGCAGGACCGTCTCTGAACGGTGACAGACAATGCAGGAGAAAGATGGGCCAAAACTATTTTCTTCTTTTCTAGTCCCATTCCAAACCTACCGAAAGGCCACACCAACAAGCTGAGTCCAAGCACTCTGGTTATCCTATAACACTATTTTGTAGCACTGCCATAATATGCCTTAAAAACCTGATGACAGTGATCCAACTGGAGCACTAGCAGGGAGAGTACATGGTCCCCAGCGCTGCCCACTGACTGTGCCTCCGGCATGGAGGGATGAGCGCAGAGATCAGCCTCCAAGCAGTATCAAGGAACCTGCGTAAGATCTCTCTTCTGATCCTGGGGGAAGCCACACACAACCTAATGTTAGCAGCTTTTGTCCACTATTTTTACGTAGCCCAGCCTCTCACTTTAAGCCAGAAAAAACAACAAATTCAACATATTTCAAACAAGATGAAGTTCTGAAAATAGACCTGTGTTGCACCTTTAAAAAGTATGTTGGCAGAGGAACTGGGTTTACTTTGAAAGTTAGTTTGGTATGAAAGAGCTACACAGCAAAATGCTAAATCCCTTTAGAGAACAAAATTAAATAAAAGCAGATATTTCTTTTCTTAACACCTTGTCAGCAAAATTCTCCTTCCTGGGCAAGATTTTTTTTTTCTTTTGCAAAATTATTGTGCTAGTTTGCCAACGATGCTTTTCTAAGAACAACTGCCTAAGCAACGTAGCTGCTTTCTCATCCTGCCTCTCCCAACACTTCAACACTCCCTCCTGCAGCCTGAGTAGAAAATTCTTTGCCTTGGGGCCTGCAATGAAACTCGTAAGTTACTGGGAGAAAATGGTGTAATGATGTAGAACACATTTCCCTCTTTCCTCTGTCCCAGTGTGTTTTTCTAAGGTCCTAACCCTGACTTTCAACTACTGTTCCAGCTAGAGTCTGAGAAATTGATTTGATTTGAGATATTTCTACCAATGTGTTTTAGACCCAAACAAACCTATCGAGGGGCACTAAAAATACGAAGATCTATCAACTCGGAGTTAGGCTGAAAAAAGTTCCAGTGTGACCAATGGCCTAACTTACCTTCTATTCTGAATAATGTGCTGGGCAAACACATCGATTCAACTGATTTTGCGGTCTGCATTCAACTTACTCAGCCTTTTAAAGAAAAACCTGGATGGAAATGTGAATATTAATCAAAACATACTATCACTGAGAATGTTTATAGGACCTTCCTGTAAAACTGGGCTGTCATTAAAGACTAGAGGAGAGAAGAGTCTACGTCCTATTTTTAACTATTTATTCACCATCCGAGAATAGCTAGAAGAATAGCAAAGTTATCACACGCTGACCTTAATTAAGACAGTGATTCACCCTTTGCTCTCTGAACACAAACAGAACAGCTTGGAGCTGGAAGGCTTACATGCAAAGAGAGTTTGGGTGAAGAGGTAAGAATTACCATGCAGGGCCTCTTTTGAGGGAGAATATAGGGTTCCTGAAAGACACATTAGCCCAGAGAACAAGCACAGTCATCCATCTGTTTTCTTCTGGAAACCTAGGGAAACACAAGCATGGAAGATACTGGTTTTTGAATGTCTGGAAAACCCAAGTTAACACATAACTTTATTCTGAGCCTTATAAAAACAAGGCCTTCATCAGTCTAATGATACAATATATTTATTTTACAAAAAAAAATTACAACATCCAGAAAACAGACAAGGTTTTTTTTATTCTTCCTCACGTCATTTTCTTGTTCCAGGTAAAATGCCCTTCCAGAATATCTCCAGAAAGAATGTTTGTCTTGTAAGATTTAGCACAATACATTTCATAATTACTTTTGCTTTGATTTGATCCTCAAAGTTAATTTCAACAGCATTTTTTTTCCTTGACTAAGGAGATCTAATATTGACAGTGTATTGGAGAAGGGAAAATTTCTATCTGTTTTTATCACTGAGTTGTTCCAGAGGTCTCCAACTGATCCAAACCAAAGGCACTTCTTCAAAGAACAGGAGATACCTTAAAAGGTATCATTAATGATATTTCTACTACTGCTCCAAAAATGTATTAAATGTAATCATTACACAATCTATCTTGAATATCTATGATCTGCCAATAACTAAAATATTCATATCAGTTGACAGTTGTGATAGTAAATGCCTTCAGACGAACTAGGGAACTACAGCTCTACCACATTCATACAGCACCTTAGGTTGGTAAAGAGCATTTCATTACCACATTGCAAAGCTCCCGGATTTTGACTTTAAAATAGATTTCAAAACAAGAAAAACATGGAAGAGGACATAGATAATTTGGTGTACAGCCCAGGTTTTGCAATCCAAGAGCAAGTGTTCTTACAATGCTGTTATACCAATGGCAGGGATAGCTGACCGTGGGCTAGAACACTTAGCACAAGCGTAGAAACTGCAAACACCAAGTTCACAGCTGAACCCTTCCAAAACTTCGGCACAGCACATGCCCTGGACAGCTTCCCCATCAGTCTGGGGTACTGGTTTGGACAGATTTCTATGAAGAGAGGAGGGAGCATTTGCAGTTGACCAATACTGAATGCATTAGGGATGAAAATCCCATGAAAAAATGTGTTCAGAGAGTGAAATTCAACCCTGGCCAGAAAGCCAGCAAAGAGAGGTCACCACTGCTCTTGTACGGATGCTTCCCAATACAGCTACAGGCGTGACCTCCGTGATGAAAAGGCTGTGTGCTGCCTTGAAAAGGGGTGTATTCCATCCTTAAGCATTCATAGAAATGATACTGTATTTGGGATTTAAAGAGAAAAAATGAACAAGAAGTATCCCTTAGAGTTCCCTGGAGGATGGGATTTCAAAAGCCCAGGTTTGCACAGGCAATTGAATAACCACGCTTGTTCCGATTCCCAAAAAAGGGCAAGAGCCCGGTGTAAGTGTCAGCGTGGAGTGGCTAGTGCAGGACCACAACCAGCACAGCCAAGTGCTGGGTCCTTGTTCTGGGCTCTCTCCACAGCCTGGGTGGAGAAAAGGAAAGGGAAGGGAGTTTGTCCAGTAAAAATGGGGAAAACTAAGAGTAGAGTCAACTTCAATCACAGCAGAGTCTAAGTCATAAGGGAGCTTCTGCAGAAAGCATATTGACATGAAAGTAAGCAAAAAAAACCTTGAAATAAAACATTTCAGATCAAGGCTTCAGCAAAATTTCCTTGCTTCATATCATCCTGGTGACAATACCTTTCTGCAGAAGGAAGCAAAGTGGCCTCTCTTTGGTAAACTAAAGGCTCAGAAATCAAAGCAGCCCAGTAGGGAAGTGGAGAAAGCCACAGGTCTGGTTTGATTTGAAGACTTTTAAGTGGTCCTAGAGAAGAGACCAGAAAGTAGTGTTTCTAAAATGGAAAGAACCCAAATCCAAGGCTCAGACGTCCTCCAAATTTGAGGTTTAATCACATTCAAAGAATGTTTGGATTCAATCTCAATTTAGTGAACACTGAGATGTGCCATGTCCATTTCTGGTTTTAAGGGCTGGGGAAGATTTCGGGCAGACTTCCTTCTCACCAGGCATGCACAGTACGGGCAACGGAAAGGCAGACTTCCTTGCTGTGCCACTGCCAATGTGCTTTTTTGCTGCCCAGGAGAAAATCTCTCCTTAGAGAGGAAGGCAGAATAATGGCCAAGGCCACAGGTCACTGCACAGACTGCCTGGTAGTCAAAAATGCAAGTTCACGCATTGTCAGAGAGAACATCAGGGTAGGACCTGGCACCAGACACATGGTTCTTCTCTGCTCTGCTCTCCCTGGACCATCTCACAAATGTTGGTGGATCCTTCTGCCAGACTATGACTTCAAGCCTTTGAGAAAAGGAGCCTAACTCTAACTGTTCATTCAAAACCTCCTGCCCTGCACCCTGCCAAAGGCTGTGTGCTCATATGGGAATTGGAAACACAGAGAAATGGTTTTAAAATTAACATTTAGTCTCTAAGCTTTTCATGTGATCAAACAAAATCTCACATATAAATACTTCCACAAATTCTTGCTCTTCCTATCCAGTCCTATGGTGAAGCTGGAGAACCGAGTTTAGGATCCAGATCAGACAGCAGAATTTGTATCTGAAGGATTTTGTGTATCTAGATTATGAACAATTTGGAGTGAGAACTCCAATTTGTAAATGAACAAAGCCAGAGAGGACAGCCATGGTCAGCTAGGTTTGACTTCTGAAAGGATGCTAGCAACAAGGCTGCTTTGAATCAATACCCTGCGTGAACCAGAGTGTAACTGATGGGAAAAGTATCCAATCTCTACTGCCAATGACAGAATAAATCACAGCCCTGTCTTTTGGACTAAGAATGGTTTCCGCTGTTAAAAGTTGAAGACTTATACACGGTACGAACTCACCCAACTTCTGACTACCAATTCTTACTACACTATTGTCCAAAGGAGCTTCTGTTTCTGAATTTCTCTTCCTTATATAGCATACTTGAAAACCAGACTTGAGCTTTTCTTGACTTGCTGTTTGGTAAGCTAAGGAGATGGGCTCCACTGTAAGGCATGTTTTCAATCCTTCCGTCATTCTTGTGGCTCTTCTCTGAAAGATCTCCAGTTTTTCAACATCCTTCTTTAATTGTGGGTACCACAGCTGGAAGGAGTGTTCCCAAAGCAGTTGCACCAATGCCAAACACAGCAGTAAAGTGATCCCTGGGTATATAAGCAGGGAATATCAAGTAGGCGTTAGAAAGGATCCAAGAATTGTTTTAGACCCTTTGGCTACAGCACTGGAGTGAGAGATGACATTCAGCCAATTATCCATTCAAACCCTCAGTCCTTTTCCAGATTCCTGTTTCTCAACACAGTCTACTCCATCTGGTATATAAATCTCAGAGTTTTAATTTCCTTTACCTGTAGCATCCTGAAAGAAAAATTATTTCCTATTTCCATTCTATCAAGGGATCCAAACTATGCTAAACCAGTCTTTCTGTCATTTGCTAACATCAGCAGTGTGGAGTAAACCTCTCCTTCCAGTCACTGCCACACCATTAAGGAACTCAAAGCAATGACTGGACCCCACTAGGAACACAGCTATTTGATGTGTTTACACTTCAATTCTATTTACAAATCCCACTTTGAGATCTGAAACTGAAACAGTCGGAATCCATGTACCATTTCCTATTTGATACTGTATCATTTGAGTTTATGCATGAATATGTATGGGAGCAAGTTAAAGCCTTTTAGGAAGTTCTTACATCAACGTTAGTATAATAATCAAACAGATATCTTTTTTTTTTATCCTGCTGAGGCTAACCAAAGTTATTTTCCAAATATCAACACTAGGTGCCTGTTCATGTGTTACAATGCTTTAGTATGCCATTCACTGTATGATTACCTTTGCATTTCCTGGAATTAATTTTGATGTTAATTATTAATGATCATAGCAATCTATTTAAAACACTGATCTAAAATTAGATTTCGTTTGCCTCTAGAACTTCTCCAGTGTTGTAGGCCTTATTAGAAATCCAAATAAAAGACCTAGGGAGCTCTTCAGCTTTGTAACTCTAGGATCTGAGCAACCTGATGTAGTCGAAAGTGTCCCTGCTCACCGCAGGGGGGCTGGACTAGATGGCCTTTGACTGTCCCTTCCAACCCAGGCCGTTCTATGATTCTGTGATCGGGAGTTAGGAAAACTCAGTTATTTGCATATGTAACCACAGAACCTGATTGTTAACATACTCCCAAGTTTCAATGAAGTGAAAATTATTCCATTATCCAGAGAAAACATTCATCCTTTGTTTATTCACAAGATACAAAGAAGGCTCTTTGTGTGCCACTATTGCCAATTCTATCACAACCAGTCAGCTAATTGAACTCCTATGGATTATTTAGTTTAAACTCTGTTATTTTCTTTACTTATCTGATTTTCCAAGTGACAATACCCTGATCAGACCTTCCGTGGGGCACCAGAATTGAACTCTAATTGGACATTCGTGGGCAAAGGAGCAGAGGCAGTTTTCATGCTTATGAAAGCAAGGAATCCAAGCATCCTGAAAAGATCTAGCACACAGTATTTTTTTCAGGCCACGGTCCTACTGTGAGTGTTCCCATACTTCCTTACTTTCTAAAAAGCTGTAGGTTACCTTCTGCCTCACTGACGGCAGACTCACTCTGCACTGGTTTGACTGCTGCCTCCCCGAAAACATGGACTTCAGATTACCAGCAGCTAGCTGCCAAGGGAGATGCTGTTTCAGAATTGTTAAGTTTGCGATTTTACTGAAGGTCATTTTTTCCCCATCTGCAGGCGAGCACGGCCCGACTGCCTGGTGCATTAGAATAAACAGATGCTATCAGCACCAGCAACAAATTATCTTCTGAGGCTTTGTAATTTCTAGAGAGTAGCAGGTTGTGGCAAGTCGATTTACATTTGGGATGGAGAGGGAGTGAAACAGAGGTTATATCAGCATTAATGCGTAATTCAGAACAAGGGAAAAGGAACAGTAAATTGAAGCTGGACAACTACACTGTGAAAGAAGCATTATCTGTGTACCCATATCACTCCTAGTGAGGTACACAGCAAACCAGATGTGGACATACGGAAGTTTTGCATCTGAAAAGAATTTGTGTTTTATGCTCAAGTAGTAAAAACCCAGAGAGAGCCTGTGCATATGCATATAAATGCTCCGGGAGATGCAACTGTTCACATGAAACACTTCCTTGCACCAGGACTTGGGGGTGTGCTGCAGTTGGCAGCTGGAGGAGAGAACTCACTGCTTGCTGTTTCCAGGAGAGCCCTTTTCCACAGCTGAGATCCCAGTTGCAAAATGAGAGTGGTAGCGTAACTGAATTCAGGAATCCTTTCACTTCTTCTCTGCAAGAGTGGAAGAGCAGACCTCCCTATATATTTTCAGATGCACAAATAGTTTAGCCTATAGTATTATGCATGTGTACTTGCACGTAAACTGGCAGAACCGGCTGAAAGCCACGGAAGAGACAGCGCGCATGCCTGTTTGTGCACAGAACTGCAAGCCTGTATTTTTGAATCTATGGAGTATATCCAGGCAAGGTTCCCTTTAAAGGCAAGTCCTACATCTCTGCTTTTAGCCATTGTGTCTCTCCACCCATTTCACATTGGTACGCAGTGTCTGCACTGCTTTTTCATAACATTTCCCTCCGTGTTTGAAGAGGAATTCATATTTCTGATTGGGACTAGGGAGCAATGAAATCATCTGCTGCAATCTTATTTGCAGAAGATACCAGACACTCATTTCAAAACTAGGCTGGCTTTATTATCACGGTGAAATACGCTATTTCAGCATTCTTATGTCAGAATGGAAAAGCAAAGTTTCCACACATCATCATGCAGGTGGCTGTTCCTGCCTCTGGACTCAACACATCCTGGGATCTACCTCCCTTCCCACACCAGCTGGCAAAAAGATTTATCCCAGCACCCTGGGGCTTTACCAATGTTGTTTTCTACCACTATCAAGAAAATATCTGCAGATATTGATGTGTTGTGATGTTTCACTCATATCAGTCCAGAGCTGCCTACACAACCTGGCTTTAGTTTTCATTTCCCCAGCCCCAAAAGGAAACTGATCTTACCAGTCCTGAAAGGCTTCACTACAAATGTAAGCCACACATGCAACTCAAAGATATAAAAATTCCTTTAATTTTTCTGTAACATCACATATCTATTTTTATTTTAGAGGAATACACAAGTTAGTCATCAGTGACCTTTGCAGGCTACATTAGAGTTAGAGGCAAAAAAATCCCCCCAAACAGCCACTTGCATAGCATTTCAAATATTACTCTGTGTTCCCTGTCAATTCTCTTTTTTGGACATGACTTTTGATCATTGTCACATGACTACAAGGTTCACAAGGAAGCTGTCTCAGTTGGACTTTCTATCATAAAACAAAGAAATTTTACACGAGGCAGTTCAGCAACTCAGATTCAAGACAAGACCACCATTGTTTAGGTACTTACGGGTTTCACCTGCTGTCCTGATTCATCATTTCCCTTACCTGACAGAGTACGCTGAAACTTCCACTGCAATTCTTTGCCTGGTGTCCAGTGAAGGTCTCACAAGGGACATCTGTAGACCATGGGTATCAATGAAGCAGGACCAATCCTTCCTTCAAACAATTCAAGGGATTTCTCATGCTTTCCCCTACTAAATAACCAATTCAGAACAAGGAAACCCATTCAGTAAGATGACTCAAAACTACGAGTTCTCAACCATTTCAAGTCAGTAGCCTCTCAAATTCTAGGGCAGCTATTCACATACAGCTGAAAGCAATCGGTACCAATCTAGATTATTCTATGCAGAGTCTGTTTGATGTCTCCTTTTCAAACTGCTGGGTGAACTGTAGTACAAGCAAAATCAGGCTGGTGATTCTATGATTTAAGAGCATTCAACATTAGAAATCAAAGAATCCAGTCTCCTGTCTCATTTGGACTGCTATCAAACCTGGAGTGCAGCATCTCCTATTTCTAGCATAATGTTTACGATATTCTGCTATTCCTTTCTCAAACACTGCTGAGGTTCCTTGATTTTCAATTCAGTTCAAAACAGGGGCAGTATTTTTTTCTTTCGCTCTCCTCATATCTGTTTGTATTTTAGGGAAATCCAGGTGAAATGGCCTGTAATTAGCTTTCAAGCAGCAGATCTATAGATATTACTATAGGCAAATCTCTACATCTCTCAACATTTTAAATGATGCTGAAAAAAAAAATCTCACCAGAGGAAGAAGTCCAAATATTCTCCCAGGAAAACTGGGCTAGCACACTTAAAGCCCAAAAGTTTCCATAGCCAAAACCATTCACATCTGGATGCTTTTAACATTGTCAGCATGGCCAGACACCCACTTGTATCTGGGTGTTGTGCAATTCCAGCATGAAACTCAAACTCACACCGTGAATCCACAAGCAGCAGCCTAACACTCTGCCATCACACCCTTTCTTGTAAATCTTCGGTCCTAGCGAACTTCTTTCAGCTCTAGGGTTTGGAATAACTTGTTTTCAGACCAAAGCTGTCTTCTCCAAACCAAGTCCTGTATCCTGGCAGAGTTAGCTGGAGTTAAATCAGCATAAAACTAAAATAGCACAATGGAAAGTCAGGCCTACTGTTAAATCATACTTCTATTTTTATCTGGCAAAGCACTTAAACATGTGCTGGAGATCCACAGAACTTAAGCATATGCTTAAAGTTAGTCCTGTGTTTACATGCATTGTTAAGTCAGAGCTTATAAAACAACTGATTTTGTGAATCTGGCTGAAGTTTTGTGATTTTTTGAAAGAAAACACACAATGCAGATCTCCACATAGGAAAAGGGATCCATAGGCTCAGGATGCAGAAACTTGCACATAAGCAGGAAAAGCTGAGCACTTGCAGTTGGGCCAAAAGCTCACACAAACCTAGAGAAAGGAAAAGGAATAATTCAAAGAGAACTGTGAGATGGCACAAAGCAGGAAACAAAAGTTGGACTTAAGCAGGTTCAACCTTAGTAGAAAAGGGACACAAAAATTGTGGTGTAGGTAAAGCCAAGCTTTATCTATCCCAGCAGTTTACCTGCAACCCTGTTCAAAAGCAGATACTTAACAGACACACAATGCAGGCCATGCACAGGACGGTCACAGTCTTCCAGTTTCTGGCCATCCGTAGTTTAGGGGCTTGAGGCAACCTTCAAGCCCACACAGGCCACTGTGTTTAGGAGCCTCTGATGAGTGGATCCTACAGGATTTTGGCTGATCCTATCTTAAATTTATTTCATTTTGCCATTTCCAGTATCCATCATCACTTCCACAATATAATAATGAAAAAGTACTCCTTTTATTCTATTCTACTATTCTTTTAATTTCTTTAGCACCCTAGTTCTTGTTTTACAAGGAGGAGGGAATAATCAGTTCCTCTTCCATATCACCCATGATTTTATGAGCTTCTGTCAAATTCTTCTTCAGTTTACAAGGCTGAAGAGCACTACTTTATTTAGACTCCTCAAAAAAAAAAAAAAAAAGGAGAGACATTTCACACCTCTAGCTACTATTACTGCTCTTTTCTATGTCTTTTCTACTTCTAACACATCTTTTCTGAAATTGAGCGAGCAGTCCTGTATGCAGCAGCCAAGATGCAGGAACACTACAGGAAGATCAACATCTCTGTCTCCCTCCTATACATACTGCAGTGGCATAAACTGTTTGTTTTATTCTCAGTTATTCCAAATAACTCCAAAAATTTCTCTTTGTCATTTATCGGACTTCTAGTACTGGTCTGATATTTCTGGAAAATCAGCAACAATGACCTTATCAATAGTTTTCCTGAATACAGAAACCATAGAAAATATAGCTACCTAGAGACAAGAATGACAAGAAGATTATTTTCCCCTTTTTTGACTTCTGTCTGCCACTGTACTGCCCAGTCTCTCAAGATCATCCTGCAAAGGACCAAAAAGCTTTAGTTACACTGTCATAGTGACTTTTTGGCATGAATGAACTTCCCTCCCTATTAATTTTTTTCAGGTAGGACTGTTGAAGAACACAGCTCCCCCTGGCCCAGAAACTCTACAAGGACTGTTGTGAAAATTGCCTAATTACAGCTATCCTTTTCTTCCTACCTTGGTGAGACCTTTTCAAAATCCACTCAAAACCCCAAGTACACTACATTAAGTGTCACATGCTTCTCCAGATGCTTATTCATTCCTTCAAAGAACTTCAGGGTTTGTAATGCATGCCTTTAATTTACAAAGGCCTTGTTAACATATCTGTAATATATTGTATTTATATATGCTGCCACTAAATCTGTTATTATTTCCTCTCAATTTTTCCTGGTACAGAAGCCAGAATTGAGTAGCCTGTAGTTTTTTTAATCCCCGCTGGAACCCTTTTTAAGACTGGTGTCACATTATTTACCTCATCTGGGATCAAGGCTGACTGAACCCAAAAGTTTCCTACCAGAGTAATTTAGAACATTTGAGTGAGTATCATTTGTCCTGGGGATTTGTTATTGCTCATTTCATGAAGCTGTTTTAAAAACTCTTCTATTAACAATTCAATTAGGGGGCATTCCTTGGGCTCAAATGTTGGAGGACTTCCTACTTGCTATGCAGTCAGTGCCTTCTGCTGTCTGCTATACAGTGGTCTTACTGACCTCAATTGCTCCTTTCACACCTCGGTTATTTGCTGAACCCACCATTTGCAGGCAGCCAGCCAGCTCCTGTCGTATTTGGAAGAGCTTTTGTTATTAGTTTTCATGTCTTTTGTGAGTCACTCCTCAAACTATTTTAGTTTGTGTTGTTATAGTTTTACATTTAACTTGTAAGAAATTATATTCCTCTCTGTTTTCTTTGCTTAGGCATGATTTCCACTTTTTAAAGGACACCTTTTAATTTCTAATAATCCCCCTTACTCCACTGTTTAACTGTAGTAAATTTTTGGGGGGTTAGGCCTATTTTGGGAACAGATGAGATGTTTTCTCCAGTTTACAGGGATGCTACTTACACTCTTAGCTTATTTACCTGCTCCTTTAATGTTATTTAAACTGTTTTTTAAAGAAAAATATTGTCATGGTCTTTGGGGTTTTCTTAATGTTGTTATTCCTACGAAAGTATTGGATTTGACCATGCAATGGTCACTACTGCCAAGCAACTCTTCTGTGCAACAGCTGTAGTTTAAACAAGGTCTCAATCAAGAGTGTCTTTCCCTTTTATTGGCCTGTTTAAAAAAGTTGACTAAAATTTGCTCTTTATATCCTAACTAGGACAAATCTTCTCTGGTCTATTTTCTCGCGTATTGTCTTTCCATTGCCTCTGATCTTTCTTAGTATTTCATGGATATTGTCACTGCCATGGTCAGCTGTTTAAAAGGGTAAGCTTATTATAATGTTTTTCTTGATTTGGCATGGCAACTTTCAATCCATAGAGAGTGGGTGGTAAATGATGATACAGATAACTGATTTATCTTATTGGACTCTGATTTCCAACAGACTGTGAGTCACTCCTCCAACGGCAAAATCTATTCTTGTCATTTCTACTTAATAAGTACCCTGATAGTACAGCTTCATACTGATTAGCTTCATTCAGTAAGATTTCTAGGAGGCCAGTACATTAAAATTCACCCATCCTCACTTTAAATACATTTAATATTTACAGAAAAGCATAGATACTTTTCGTCTTGCTCTAGCTGCCCATCTGCATGTGCCTTGCTTAACTGTGGATTTGCGTAGACTGTTCTATTTTATTTACAACCTGAATGTTATTGGTGGCTGTCCTATCCTGCCTTGAGGGCACATAGCTTTTCACACTGGGGAACTTGTCATCAGGATGAGCATGTTCTTCCCCAGGTCTTCATCTGAAATAATTTTAAAGATTCCTCTAGTATTTGTTTTCATTCCCAGTGCCACTAGCCTGGTTGCCCCCATTTGAGAAGAGACCATCCCTCCCAACCATTCTTAGCATCTCTCCTGTTTCTAAGAAGTCTTCTTCCCACACCACTTCCTTAGGCACACGTTGCATCTCTTCTTGTCTGGGACAAGTATTTCTTGAATGCTGTAACAGAGTTCCTGTCCTTTACCATCCTCTCCTATCAAAGTGTTATGTTTTGCCTCCTAGAGCTCTCCCTTATATTTTCTTGGTGCTCATACGACCATGACCAGACATGACGCACGAGCAAGGTCACCAGCTCCTTTCCAGTATCCTCTCAAAGCCTGCCCAGACACCACAAGATACAAAGCCTCCAGAGCTTAGGCAAACCACCACACGCTCCTTCCTGGCCTCATATAGCCAGCTATCAATCCCACGCAGCACCACAGCCTGCCTCTTCCTACCCAGCGAGACTGTTGTCCTTTTGGCACACGTCTTGCTGAAGTGGATACACAAAGTCGCCTTCCAGCAAGAGAGAGGTGTCACGCAGACAGTATCTTTTGCACACATTTACTCAGTCTGAAACACAATTTTACGATTTGCCTTATTGTCTCCTAATTCAAGCACCAACAGCAAATCGAGCCAATTCTCCCAACCAAATCTCTTCTAAATGTTCATTGTACATTCAGCACCCAGAAAACAGAAATCTTCTTTTACTGCAAATCTAAAACCAGCACAAAAACAGGTGAACACGTGTTTTCCAGAGAGACAATTTGGTGCTTATACTTCCTATCACCACAGTCCTCACTCTCCTGCATTTAGGAAAGTTTTCTTCTATTTAGAAGCCAAACTTTTTGGGAACGCAATTGTGGTTTTCACATTTATTTTATTTTCTAAAGACTGACCCTGGGTCTAATTTGCAGAGACCACATGGTATATAACAGATCAGGGAGTCTGGCACAGAGACAGAGGGTACCTTCACCCCTTGGACAATTAAACATGAAATGTAAAACCTGGCAAGTCTTGCATTTAATCCTCTTTACACCCCTTAGCCCCCTGCCAAAGATCAGAAATCCTTCTCCTCTTAAAAAGAATAAAAGATTTCAGAACATATCATCAACTCCTCCCTTCAGCCCTCAATACTGACAGTTTTATCTCTATACACAAAGCTTCTCCCCCTTTCTCCAGCTTGGCAACAAAACCCAAGCTCAATGAATATTTTATATGTGTGTGGTTAATGGAGCATTCTGGCTCCAGTCCATTAGGAACCTTACACAACGGTGTATTAACTGCTTCTCAATGTAACATTTTGAGCCTGTCCAAAAGGGATGCGTGTTTGCCAGTTGAGCCAACACACTATTATTGGGTTGTCAGCCTAGTTCCTGTCTTCGGTTCAAGAGCAGTGTCCCCTGCCACAGCAATTTGCCACCATTGTGCTCCCAGCAGCAACCTGAGAAGATTAGCCCAGCTCCAAGCTCTATTTTTCCGCTCTATATTTTGATGTCTGTATCTCGTGTGGGGTGGGGAATGCCTGCAGTCTTTCTCATTCAAAGATGTACACAGGGATAAGCAATCACATCACAGATTAACACAAGGGTAAATATAAAGCAGTTGAGATCTTTAATTTTGATGGAAACCAGGCCTCCATATTCTTTCATCAGCTCTGAAATTTTGGTCTTAAAATCCACCCGATTGATTGAAAAATTGATAGCAGAATGACAACATTTGACAAAGTACTTATCACCTTCTCACTTTATAAACCTCCTCTGTTCCTCAGGGCCATCACAGGCAGAGCACTATCTCCATCAAAATCAGCACAAAGTCATCTCAACAGACAGACAGGCACAGATCACTCTCCTTAAAATAAGGGACAGTATAATTCTACCCTGCACGTAGACAACATCCACAGTAAATGTAAAAAGAAGATAGCTGCTGGATTTCTCAGATGAAGAGCTCTGTGAGAGTTAGGGGTCCAGATCTGAATGCTCACCTACGCCTCCCTGGCAGTTTGCGGAGAGCACAGAAGCTTCCAAAGCATGAATCATCCCAACCTAAGGCAGATGTCTAAAATGGGTAAGATGAATGGCATGGGCTGTTTATCACTCCTCACCAACCAAAGAGGGAGCCTAGATGACAATCTTAGACTTTATGTCTACGTTTTAGATAACTAAAATCAGGTGAGATGATTCCCAGCCCCAAGGTTTGCAGACTCATTACCAGACGAGCCACAGACCCCGACAGACTTAGGGCAGAAGACAAGAAGATAAAGAAAATGCTGATGTGGAAGGACTGATCTCATTCCTTCCCTGCCTGAAAGCAGAAAGAGCTAATGTTTCAGAAGACAAAGCCCGTCCTTTGCTCTCACGTCATTGCTGAAGCACAGTGGAAGAAAGGGAACACCGTTTTTTCATTTCGCAGGACCCCACGGTGCTTTCTACAACATCTATGTGAGGTACTCACCATCCACGAGGGGCTTGGGTATTACAACCCAGTAAGCAAAGGCCCAGAGGAGCCAGGAAAAGACTGTTGGCCAAAGAACAGAGGAGGTGGAGGCTTTCAATCGGTAGGGATGACCCCTGGACAAATGGTGCCTCCTCACCCAGTAGTGCTTGCACACCCATGACTTACCCAAAATGGGCAGTGGTGGAAGGGTCTGGAGCTGAAGGATGCGGGGAGGAGGCTCAAAGACACATGATTAAGGTAAGCCCCATGCAAAAAGTTTCCTATTACAAGAATTTGGGAGAAAGAGCAATAGTTTCCCCAAGAGCACTGACAGGATCACCATGTCTCATATCACACTTGAGAAAGGACAGGCACTGCACAAACATAATCAAAAGCTATAAATCTGACTAACCAGAAGCTCAGCTGCTCTGAATACAGCTCTGAAGGCAGGTTGTTACTCTCTCCTTGAGGCACATGCAGCAAATCATTCTACCAGTAGATAATCCAGTTACCAGCCCTCTTTCTTCTCCTTCCCAGATCCCTCAGCTCCCCTCAACAGTTCTGAAGGGGCAGGGGGGGTGGGGGGGGGGATATCATCAATGGAAAGTTTTGAGAATTAGCCGAAAAAACCCAAAGCGCCTAATTGACTGAAGAAGGGAAATGGCAACTTCCATCATCTCAAAAAGCTGCACCTTTCTCCTACTCATCTCAAAGATGAATAAAGGAATTAAAAACATAGCCTGGGGCAGCCAGCAGAGATTTACAAGAAGCAGACATTAGTTCTCACTCTAAAGGCTGGGCGTGTGCCTGTGAGCCAGAAGGAGCAAACACAGAGAAAGGGAGCAGAAACATAAAGCGTTTTTGCATTTAAAGAGGACGAAGGAGAAGGAAAGGGGAAAAAAAAAAAAAAGATAAAAAGATCAACAACCTTTAAACCCTTCCTAATAAAACAAAGATCATCCTGGCAACATGAAATGCTACCCTACTTTGTTTATTTACCGACACAAAGAAAGAAGCAAGTTGGCACCTCAGAGGGTATTAAATGCTGGTTTTTTGCTGACTGAATGACCTCAGCCAAAATATTTTCCATGACAAGAGCCCAGAAGACGCTGGCACAGTGTCAGACAATAAGATTTTCAGAGTGTATTTACATTCTATCCATGGCCCCAGGCTGTTCCAAACCCATAGGCAGGTGCTGCCTTTATCTGTTCTTTGCTCACCTGGCTCCCTAGCAAAATGTTCTGAGGCCTGCGGCTCAGCTGCCTTAACTGTTTGCTGCCTGGTGCCCAGAAAGCTTCAGAGACATCTGGGATCCTGGCAAATGGAGATGGCAACTCTGGTTGCCCCTCAAAGCTGACCAGTGAGTGGCGTGTAAGGAGTTTTTCCAACAAGCAAAGGGAAAACAGTGGTGATGCAACGGTGAAAGACAACTAAAAACCAGAAGAATTCATGCTGAGAAAAAAAGATACTTTTTAAAAGAGGAAGGGAGAAGGTGGTTCTTTCAGGGGTGCACTGCATTCTCCATCACTTGGGATCTTTAAGCTAGGTCTGGATAGCTCTCTAAGAAGACACACTCCAGATCCTGCAGAAGACCAGAGGAGAAGGCCACAGTCGCAACTTCTAGCCTTGAAACCTGTGCAGTACGATATGCCACTGTCAAGCAGGGGATGCTCACCAACCCACATCCCCACAGCAGTGGACAAAAGGGAGGGAGTCAGGCTGAGCCACACAGAACCGCAGTGCTCTGTCTTCCAGCTGCATGGCACAAATTCCCTACATCACAGGCTTCCAGCTACATATTCTCTCATAGACCAGCTCCTGACCTGGTCCTTCAGCAAAACAGTCTGTTCCATCCCTGCGGTGGAAACAGCCTTCTCTTTGCTCAGTTTAATTTGGCTTCTAGCGCACAACTCCTCTCTCTTGAGCAATAAGCCTCCAGGAGATGCTGCGAGAGGATACGCCCTTAACACCGCGCAACCAGGAAGAATGATAATTGCACTTTTAACAGCACTATATACAAGGCAGCCACCAAAGCAGAGGAAGCATGGATTAAAGCAGGATAAAAAGGAGGGGCTTTACCATCTACCTAATAAGGTATTATTCATGCTTTTGGAAAGCTTTCTTGCAGAGAGATAGAGAGACATAATGGGCAGTCAGAAGAAACTGCTTCTGGAAAAGGAAAGGCCCGGCTGCCATCTCACATGCTGGACTCAGCTTCTACCTTCCCAGCCTTCAGCTCCTCTCCCTTTCCTATCTTCTTGCCATGCATCCTTGTTTAACCCATTTCATATCCAAGTCAGCTACCCTCTTCCCATGTGCATGGCTCAGGTCTGTCCCACTCACACTCGCCTTCACCCTAGTTCCCTCCAATCCCATTACCTTCACCCAACTAAGGAAAATTTCTTTTTTTCCTTTCTTCTTCCCTTTCTGTTATTCCTGTCTTCCCTGCAAAGTTCTTCAACTCAAATTCACTCCAGGCCCACTGTGTGCAAAGCATGTCCCCTTTCACATCCCTCCTCCATCCTACACCTATCAGCTCACTAATACCGCTCCACATCAGATAGGATGCAGACATCTGCTAACTGTGCTTGTAACTGTATTTATGTTCTTGTCTGGCCAAACTTTTCACCCAGGAAACAAAACTGTGACCTTACCCTCCAACAAATCTATCATAATAAACTTTTGCTCATGAGCCCAAAACAATGCTGAAGTTTAAACACCTTCCCAAAAATAAATTAACCATCGCTCACTTGCATAATCTGTCACTGTCCTTTTCAATCCTGTCCAATTGGTTATGGTAATTTATAAGTATCTTGCAGACTCTGCCATTTCTGAAGCTGTTTCTGTGTGTGCTCGATGACGGAGCTGTGCAGGACTTGCCATGCCGGGAAGCGTACCTCCAGGAAGACTTTCCTACCAGGCAGAAAAACAAATAAATCTCTTTATCCACCCAGATCATATTTCATAAGGCTTTTAGGTGTGTGGCAGACGGACCCCTAGTGGGAATTTCAAAGGATCCTGATAAAGTTCGACAATTCAGTCCCATCAGAGTCACAGCAATTTGGGTATCCAATGAGCCAAGACCCTGCAAAAGCTCTGTATGCATCTTCAGGGACTAAAATACCTCTGGAAACTGGAACTAGGTGTTAAATGTTTAACCAGGTCTGTGGGCAGCTCTTTGGTGCCTATCCCTGGATCAGATCAGATGCATGCACGCACTGGGTAAGACCACCACACAAGTAGATGTACAGAGAACACCTTTTCAAAGCTGTCCCTTCCCTAGCTCTGCACTCCCAACCTAGCATCATTACAGATTCATTTAAAAAAAAAAAAACAACAAACAAAACAAACAAAAAAAACCCCAACAATGCACTCAATCAATCTGTAGCCCTCCTGGGATGAAATAAACATGTTATGAAGAGCTCCTCTCAGCTGGAACAGTGAGGATAAAAATGGAAGAAAACATGAGACTAACCAGGTACTGCCCATGGTATCTGCCACCTCGCACTCCCAGCAGGAACTCTGAGTAATGCCTGTGCACAATGTTGCTGCTACTGTCCAGCCCAAGGACATCTTTTAAACAATGCCTCACTGATAATTCTGTAAGGATTTTCAACTCTGTCCTGTATAGCATTTTAATTACTCGCACTGTTTCAGGAGCTCAATCATTTTGGAAAGTATTTTCATCCCACTAATTGTAGGTTTCCCAGAGGACTCAGTACAGTATTTCATGTCCTCAGTGCTATTAAATGCTTTAGGAAAGCATCCAGACTTCCAGAAGTTAATTTTTTTTGTGTGCATATGGTTCTCGGGAGGAAGAGGACAAATCAGGGAAAGGAAGATTTTTAGGCCTTAAACAAAAAAAAAAAATTCTGGCTGTCAACTTTAACGAAAAAAATATTTTAAAAGACCATATTTCAGATAACGTTATAACAGCTTCATCTAAGTCAGCAGCAGGTCTGGAACCTGCTATTTCTAATGCTAATAGCATGCAGCTATACCCCTGCACTGCGAAAAGTAATTTCATGAATTAGTAGGTAAAGGTTATATCTATATCATTAATGGCACCCACCCCAGGGAGTGACTGCCAGCCTCCCAGGACAGGTAGTACAGAACATCTCATGCTGACACCACCCAGGGCTAGCTTGGCTCTGGAGCAGACTGGCCATGCCCATAATGCATGGCACTTGGCCTTGTGGCCACAAGACATAATAGTTGCTTGTGTGTGTGCTTGAAGTCAACATGCCTAAAATAATTTGAGAGTTGTGTGGCAGCCCACGAAGGCAATTTTTTTACAGCCTGACGCTGACGGGCTGTGTTGCATGCTCTGCAGAAGGGGGGGGTGGTGGCAGGGTCTGGCCAAGAGCAAATATAGTCTGAGATGTCATGGAAGGACTGCAAGGGGCAGAGGGAAGCCAAACCAGGCACAGTGCTGTGCTGCCTGCTGGGAGCAGTCCCGCAGGTCTTCTCCCGGTGGCGTGTAGCTGGTTCACCCCAACACCAGACATAAAAATGGGCTGGGAGGCTGAGGTGTCTTGCAGTGTAGGTACATCTACTGCAGGCTGTCACCCCTCTGAGCAGGCAAACCGTTAGAGTCAGAGATCCACAGCCTCCAAATGCATTAACTACAGCCATGTATTTTGAAGGAAGAAAAGAATGGAGATTTCCAAGTGTATCTGTATAGCATATCTGCAAAGCAATAATTGTATGCTACTGCATTCCCTGGAGTGGTGGTAACATCATCTCTTCCCTCCATGCCAAGGAAATTTAGACACAGCCCAAGGAAAAAAATGCAATTCTAGTGGAAAAAGGGCTGAGACCTGCCAACTCCCTGGAGCTCACAGCAGTGGGAGGGAGATGGAGATACAGCGGGTGGGGGTCTGTAGCCTAAAGGACAGCCCCTTTTTCCAGCCCCTTCCTATGGAGTACAAAGTGCTCTAAAGTGAAGATAATGTTTGGCTGTGTTTTCCATGATCCTGTAATGGTCGAAAAGGCTCACAAGTGCTGTCCCACAGAAGAATACGCTTGTGCATTAGCTGAGTAGTGGTAACCCACCGCATGCATGCTCTTAGTTATGTGAAAGGTAGGTTTGGCACATTGGCTTATAACAGGGGCTGTGAGCTGATCAGCAATAAATTATTAGATTGCTGTACCTCAAACGTGACCTTGAGTCTCCAAGAAAAAAATCTTCATAATTATGATCTCTGGACTGCTGTGGTATGCAGATCCCAGGAGGCAAGTCTGGTTTACTCTGGCTCTTAGCGAACGAGAATCTGCGTCACAAAACCCATTATCACAGTTGGCATTAACCAGCAAGCATCTTGCTAATTATTCTCCGCAAAAATACCCAGTCGAAATGGCTTGGGCAAGCCAGAAGACCCCTACCTGCATGAGAAATGTCCACGCCGATGGGAATTGGCAGCTCACGACAGGAGAACATACAGCAGCTCTGCCAGTGCTGAAGAGGAGACTTCCTCCAGCAACTCCTTTTGTAGCTCTTTATAAACATTTTTCAGTGACAATTAAAGGTGATAGATCTTAGCACTGGGTGAAAATTAAATTGAATGGAGCTCCACCAACCAAAAATAAAAATAAGGACAAGACAATCCATTGGGAACTTCTTTGGACTTTAGGTGTGTTTCCACTCAGACAGATGACATGAATTGCAAGGACAGGACCACTAAACCAATTACCTGAAACAGTGACCTGTGGGTCCTGTCCTGACAGCAATTTTACCCTGAGAGAATTCGCTCACACTACCCACAACCCTGCACCCCGGCACTCTCACCTGGCATATCTGACTGGGGTGGACCAAGAAATATTCCAAAAATGGAACTTTTACATCCCCCGCAGGGGTACAAAGCACAGAGCAAATGGCATGACTCAGATACTGCCTGGAACATATAATGAGCATATTAAACTAGATCATCATTTTATAGGTTACTTTATTTTTAATTGAAAAAAAGAAAAAAGAAAACACAGAAGCCAACCAACCTACATATTTGGCCTTCAGATGAATTTTTGGTTTTACGTGACAGCTTTTTCCCCTACTTAAAAATTTGCATAAATACTGTCAAGACAGGACACGCATGGTAAAGAATATGCAAAAGCCAGAGCTAAGCCCAGCTGCCTGCCTCTCCCACTGTGCTCTGCCAGGACAGCGGAGATCAGCAGGGGCTGGTACTGGGAGCAGCCCCCGCTTCTGCGTGTCACTAGGTCAGGGACTTGGTCCTGCTGGCACACAGCCTTCCCTTTAGTGAGCCTTTCTTGACAGACCGTAAATGGAGAGCCCAGTTTCAGTTCACTCAGCCCTTTTCCTGCCTAGTCACTGTGACAGTGGAGAGGAGGGGGTTGCTTATTTTCCTGTGGGAACTGAGAAGAATAAGCTTCGATGTGACCTCCCTCCCAGGAAGCTGCTGCCATTCCCCTGCCAAGAGGGGAGAGCAGGAGCAGCACGGCAGGGAAAGACGAGGATGTTGGAAGGAAGATGTCAATGTAAGGTTGTGTTTACCCACACAAGAGCACCCTGCGTGATTTCACACAGATTTAATTCCGCTGGTGCAAACTCCCGTGCAGACACTTACTTGAGGTTCAGGGAGGTTTATCTCTGCTAACAGGATTAGGAGAGGTTTAATCTAAACCAAAAGAGAAGAACGCACACAAATGCTTTCACAGCTTAGAAAATAAACAAATACAGAGCAAATCTGACTTCAGACATGGCCAAAGCAACCAGAGCTCCCTTCCCAGCATCGCTCCTTGCAGAGAGGATTTTACCTAATGCCATCCTCTTTGCTGCTTTTCCTGCTGCAACCCTACCTTACCACCCACTCGGTACAGAAAATTGCTGCACTTTACACCTACATACTGCTAAATAACTTACATCATTCCAGAATTTGGCCCAAGTAGCCACACTGGCATATGAAGAAGTGTACAAAACAGCTAAGCAAATGGTTTTTGTCCCTCTAAGATGGCACTGGGCAGCAGAGTGTGCCCGTGCTGTGAGAGCCTGGCAATGTGCTGCAGTAGGAAGAGCCAAAGGCTAAGCAGAGGGAGGCTCCAACCGCTATGCCGCATTCAGCACAAGGAAGCTATTGCTCAAACCAGGTCCCACCAAAGCTTCCAAAATCCCTACTGGTGGGAAAACAGCTCCCATTTAAAGTCCCTTTCCAGCAAGGACACTTGCACAAGTTAATTGAAGGGGCATTTGCTGCCTGCCTGAATAATACTGCTGCCATCTGTACTGAGCTCTGCAGCGGTTCAGCTGGAGGTACAACGTGACCGAGCAGTGAAAGCAAAGTTTACTGCATCCTCCTGAAAGGGCAGGGTGGATCTCCATCTGCAGGGTGCGGTTGCCTTGAGATGGAATTTGGTTGGGACTCAGGGGTAATAGCAGGAGTCCCGTGATGTTCACTCTCGAGAGGTGAGGATGTTGGTTTTACATTTTTTCCAAAAGGTTAGGAGTTGTGGTGAGCCTAATCATTCTGGCATGTCAGCCTGTGCTATCTAGGGGGAAGAGCACCACCTTCTGAATTACCAAGTCAAATTGACTGTAGCAATCAACTTTCCCTTCTAAGTCCCCATCCAAAACCAAACAGGCCCAACCCTGCTTAAGTTATGAGATCATAGCCGAAGGCACTGTAGCTCTCTGGGACATCACTGCCTCACCCATCATCTACAAACATCAGTTGTGCAGGGATGGTATGGATCTCTCCCAAATTTTACATACACAGAGATCTCCGACCAATGACACAAGCCCACTAGAAAGTGCCTGCAGCACCTCTCCGAGGTGGTAGGTAACTGGCAGAGCCATGGAAATAAGGACAAAGTGGTGGATTCATCAGGAACATGTACTGCACAGAGCTCTAACCTCTCCTGGCTGGCTCCCAGTGAAAACCTCTTGCCCAAACTGGTGCTTGTCATTCAAAGGCTGCCTTTTGTGAACCCTGCCGCACCAACGCTTTGCTGCTGCTCAGCTCCACTCCAAGTAGCATATTCATCTTCCCATCATCACTTCAGAACCTATTTGCATTGTTAAATCACTAAGAGAAACTGTTTTTCCCTTGATATCTTTAAATCAAAGCTGCCTGAGCTACAGATCTTTCTTTTGTTAAAGCATATTACTACCTTCAATGGGTTTCTCAAACGCATAATCCATACCTTACACTTCAGAAGTCATAAAGTCTTATTGTCCCACAATTCAGGCCTGGCCCAATACCTCCTGAAGCAAAAGCAAAAAGTTCTCATTGACTTTTTCTTGGATCTGGCCTTTTCATAGCATTAGCTCTCCGACCTCAATGTAGAAACCTTCACTACTGCTTAAAGAAGTAACTTCATTCATCCACACCTTACATGTGACAAAATAGAGGCATGACAAGCTGCAGAGGTTTGTGAAAGGTCAGGCTGTGACTCTAACTCTGAGCAGAGATCAGAAGGCCTGAACTCTAGATGCAAGATAGCTCTTTAACCACTACCTACCACTTTCCATTAGGTGCTCTGCAACACAAAGAACCACGAAACACAGAAAGAAAAGGAGAAAAAATAGCTATTAATCCTCTCCTAGGTAAGACAAGAGTGCTGCTGCCTGAAGTATGTAACTGATATATCTGACAACCATTTCATAAGTCTTATAACCTTGGGCGTTCTGCTTGACAGCCTTGTACCTGGGAATTAGTTCCGTTCAATAGTTTCACAAAAAAAAAATCAGATTAAATAATTGAGAACATATAAACTACTTCTGCAGGCAACAAAGCTAGGAAGAGCTGACACTATATACAGCAGAGGACCAGAATTCAAAATAATCTTGATGATCTGGAAAAATTGGGGTGGGGGGTGTTTAATTCAGTAAAAATCAGTGCAAGATAGTATGCTTGTAGAAGCATCCTTCCTCCCTGCTCAACATAGGTAAGGTCTCCACTGGTGGATTGCCTCTAGCCTCAGACTCACCCTTCAAGAAAGACACAGACAGACTGCAGAGTCCAGAGAAAAGCAGAAGGCTGGGAAACACCATCGCCAGCAACCACACGATCTGGGGTGTTTAGGCAAGGGGAGAGCTGGTTAAGGGGAGCAAGAGAGACATCTTCAACTGTGCAAAAGGCCATGTGAGAAATGGGTTGGACATCAGAGCTTCCAACCAGCCTTCCTTCAGTGGCTGTATGATAATTTAACTTTTGATTCCTGGTGCCTTTCTGTAACAATTATATGCTTTCTGGATAAGAAAGAAGCTCACAATATAATTTAAGGGTAATCTAAAGGTTAAAAAAGTTGAAGTTTAAAAAAAAAGTCTTGAAAAAAGTTTGTCTTATGTCATGATTTGGCTCATGCTGGATGAGAAGATCCAGAATTTTTTATCACTTTTTGGCAATGCTTACTTGCTTCCCTAAAGGGTTTTAAAATGGCACCAACATTGTATCAACCATGTTACCTCCTCCCATTGTCCATGTTTTTACTGACGTGGGTATCTCTAACCTGATGCAGCTTTCCAAAGCACCCAGACTGCACAGGGATGTGGACTCCCCTCTCTCTATTATATTGCAACTTAGCACCAAATTATTCCTTATTTTTCTGCAGAACTTTCGAAATCTCCATCTGATTTGCTCTGCACTGACCTATGTAGGTCTTGCAGCACTCTTCACCTCCCAGATTTTGCTCTCTGTGCCCAGCAAGCATTAACATTCAGAGTAAGTTTTCCCTCCAGGTATGAGCTTGGCTTTCTTTCAGAGCAGTCTCATTTTCCTACATTCATGAACACTTGTATTTCCTTAAAGAGCTTGAACTCCCATTAAATAGGAGAGTCTAAATGACAAGTGTTAAAATAATTTTTTTAACCTATTCTCATTCAGTAGGCGCCCTACTTCCCCACAGACTGGGCACCATCTCCAGCCTACTCAAAAATCTGTGCCCTTACTGACACCAACAGCTCATTTTTATCCTGATTTTCAGTTCCTTGTAGACAACAGAAAACATAGCAACTTCAGTGGATCACATCTAAAACCACGTGCATAAGTTCAAAGATAATTATCCTTTTAGTTGCTAAATGCTGTGCAAAGCACACATTTAACAGCTAAAACTGATTTTAATCTTTGCTTAATTCTTTTGCCAGAGAGTCCCATTCATGGTGAGGCAGCTGTCTAAATATCTCAGCCCCTTGGGGCGAGGAGACAAAGGAGCTTCTTGCAATGCTCTTGAGTGACCCCAGCTGGTTTCTCCCCCGGCAGCACCCAAGAGACGCTTCCAGCTCGTTTGGGGCAGAGGATGCCAGTGGAGCTAGACCCCCAAAAAGACGATTTATCTGCAGAGTGCAAAAATTGCCTCTTTCCTCAGTTCAGGTAACTCTTCTCAAAGTTGCAAAAGAAAGTTGGGTAGCAAGAGTGGTGAGATTAATGCAAAGTAACGGCCTTACTAGTGAGGAAGTACATGGATTTACACTCCACTGCCTTCACGCTGGCTAGGCACGAAACCATCAGTCACGGCATCCTTTGCCCCATATGACAGTTAACAGAGTCTCTCCTTTGGGTCAAAAAGGCCCTGAACAGCCCGAGGGCAACTGCAAACGGTGGGACTGCTGCACGATTGTTGTACCCCAAACCACAAAGCTGATATCTTTTTCTTTCATAACACCTTGTCTAAGCTTTGCCATGCTATGAGCATCTTCTTGTAATTACACTCTTGAAAGCAAGTAAATGGGGTATTTTTTTAAAATCATCTCAAACGGCCTTCTGCAGAATGTGATTGGACATTAGTGCTTTCTACAGCCAGGCAGTGTACACACATCCAGAGAAAGAGATGATGCGAGGACACAATAACAACAAAAAATTAATCTGCTCTCTGCAACAGGCAAGTAGCCTACACCAAGGTTTATTTACTCCAGTGCCTTTACGTCCTCCAGTATTTAGGGAACCAAGACATTACTGCGTAACCAGATGATTACCCCTGTATGCGGGATACGTAATGCACCGAGATGGGAAGGAGCTAACTAAGGAATATGCCTATGCCTGTGGTGTGATAAGAAAATACGCTTTGCTCCTTCTCAAAAAGCTGGTGCATTCCTCCGCTCCAGACCAAGGCTGACTATCATTTTAGTATTAAAATGCACATTATGTTTTTTTTTATTTTTGCTTGGCCAGTTTCTCTCTTATTGGCCCTTAGGTTCTAAAATATAGGGAGTGGCATAAAAATTGCATTATCTTCAATATGTTCCTGACATTGAATCAGGCAAGACTTTCAGTTACAACCACTTGCTAGTCCTTTCCTCCCTCAGACCCCAGGAGCCCAATGTGTTGTGTGAGGAACTGAGAAGAGACCTGGGAAGCAAAGCTGGGAGAGGAGAGGACACAGACTGCAAGAGAGGTTTGGAAAGCAAACAGCCACCACAAGGCAACATTTTACTTTCAGAACCATGTTCAGACAGTCTAAATTGTCAGTCAATCCCTCTGCCAAATATTTCCTGTTGGGTGGCTTTCAGTGGCTCCCTGCTCAGCTCCATACTTCGGTCCCAGGAATGGCTCCTCAGGGACACAGTGCCGATCGGGAGGACTAAGGGCTTAGGAGGAGTTCAAACGCCCTCCAAATGGCAGGGAATTTTATTCACCTACTCATTTACCTAAGCTGTACAGTTAGCTCATAGCTTGCACAGCACTTTGAAAAGGGAAATCTCTAGACAGAGGAGTGTTAGAATTAGTCATACGAAAGCTATCATGAAGAAAAGACCAGGTTCCCTATAAACCCAGTATCTCCAGGTCTAAAAGAATATTAGTTCACACAAGAATGATAAATTCCTCATCTTGAATAAAGAGCCAGTGAAGCTCAGAAATCACACTCAAGAAATGATAGAAAGGATTACCTAGAAACTGAGATTTAAAAAATAACAACAAATCCATTTGGGATCCTTCAGACTTGCCTGCCAGCCTTGCAGTCACCTTCATAAGAGTTCAACACCCACACTACGATTATACAAGCACTCTTCTCTTGCAAAATCAAGCAGAAAACACAGTCTATCACAAGAGAGGTAATAAACATGTGAGACTGACAGCTTTACCCTCAACATTGCTACTATTCCCAATTTGAGATACCTTTTCCCAGCTTTTATCATCCAGGAAATGCTACCCCCTTTCCTTCTCGTGTGAGGTTGGTGGTTGCTGAGGGCCTCCTACAGCTCACCAATGGGCTCCATGCTTGGAGGATACAGCTTCAAATCAACGTTCTCAGCTGGGTGGATAAAAACACAAATAAATCAAACTACAACCAAAAAAAGCCTCTGGCAACCCAGAAGAAAGCCAATAGTTGTTATATTCATCTGCAGGGTGAACTTCCCCTGTCCTTACTGATTTCTCTTATTAAGCAGTCATCAAGCACTGATAGGAATTTTTTGCAGGAAACAGGAGTACAATGTGTTCATAAGAAAAACACCAATATAGCAGGCAGCCAATATGGGCCACTTGACATTTCAGGAAATTAAGTTATACTGTGGTCCCAGCTTATAAGTTCAGCAAGACCCATGAGGGAACTCTTTGGAGACCTGCTGTGCTTTCATTTCAAATGTGACGGCCACATGGGCTAATTGAGGGCAGTAGCCGTGTGTGCTCTCTCACAGCCGTCCCGCTGCCCTTCCTCTCTCCCAGCAGCTCCTACACTGCTCAGAGCCTGCGTGCCCCAGCCAGCTTTGTCCTTTAGATGCTGAGCATGCTGTTCTGGGGGTGAGAAAAAAAAAAGAGGATTTGGAAGGTCAAAAAAAACAGTGAAAACAATAATAGTTTCAGAGAAAGCCTCAGATCTGTGACAAACAGAGCTGAATGTATTTTTTGGGATACAAAGTTCAAAGCCCGAAGCATCTCACCCTTGGATGACAGATCACTTGGGGATTGCAGGTATTGCAAGTACAAGCTGGGGAGCCAGGGTCAAGCACTGAAGCTCACAAGCTGAACAGATTTATAGGTTGCTTTTGTCCACATCATTGCCAAGAGGGCAGAAAGGAGGAGGTTGAGCAACAGCAGTATGTGGGCCAGGTATGTGAGAGACGGAGAGACAACCATCCTGGAATGAAGGGCGCAGCCATCAAGGCTGGTGTTTGTTCAGCCATATTCCTGGGAGAGCTCCCACTGATAGACATGGGGACAGGTGACAGTGAGCCACCCCATACAGAAACATCCTCTTCTTCACCTGAGACACGGTTGAAGCCACCTGGGGAAGCTGTGAGCTGCCACCCATGGGCCTGTGTCCCAACAGGCTCTCACCGGCTAAGGTGGCAAGAGAAAGACAGCTATAGCAAAGACAACACACCCTTCCTTTGTGAGGAGGAAACTCTGGAAGCTCCCAGAGACTGTGCCCCGGCAGCCCCTCTCTCAGGGGAGTGCCACATACTCTCTTTGGGTCAAAATTTGCTTTCGGAGACCGAGGGCTGCACAGGTACGAACACAATTCAGGTCCCCAAGGCTCTTGGCTGCTCTCCACGTTTTCCCATCTGAAATGCCTGGACCATCTCGGAAAGCTTGCAAGATCACAGCCTGTACTGCTACTATTCCCAGTTAAAGGTACCTTTAAGGTATCGCATAGGAAACTACTACTTCCTCCTCCCGTTAATTTGGTGGATGCTGAGGGACTCCCTTTCAGCCCACTGAAGTGATCAGTGCTTGCAGGATATGGCTTTAGACCAATTTGGGAGGGGTAGCTGCCCCCACTGCTGCCTCAGTTTTACCCTGTGCACACAGCCTGGCTAAGAAGGGCTTCAATACACAGCTCAGCTTTCAATTTGCTGTGCGACATCAGGCAAGCAGACAAAACGGTGGCCTGAGGAGCTGAAAAGACCTGCTTGAGATCACCCAGCTGGTCAAGAGAGGATCAAGAAGCAATCAGTGCCCCGCAGTCCCCATCCTCCTGGCAAAGCCCTGCTCCTGAAAGAGGAGCAGTCAGGGACAAATCAAACCCAGCAAACTCCACCCACTGAAGCATTATGAGATTGTAAAATAACACAGCTACAGACCAACCTAACCAAGGAGCAGCCAAAACCTTTTGGGGAAGGGGCATTCAGAATCCCATCATCTTCCATCCCCTGTAACATCTGCTCCATCATTTGCAATGGGCTCATACAGGGAAGTCACACAAAGGTAAAACACTTAATTAAAACACTAATGTTGCAAACATTCACCTCCATGTGGGCGTGGAAACCTTCAAGTTTCCTTTTTATTATACGGATGGGATCCTGCTTTTCATTGGCACAATAGAAAATAGCCACAAAAATTCCACACACACAGCATCAGACCCTGCGACCAGCCTCGACACGCAGAGCGTCAGTAATAAAACACACCCCTACAGGGATTTAGCACTTTGGCTTGTGCTCAGCTGGGGGACTTGGGCAGGACTTTCACTCTTCAGACATAAAAAAAATATTAATTATAATCAGCTCTGTCATTATTTCAACCCCCGCACCCCCCGCTTCCCTGTCAGCAAAGGGGAAAGGAGCCATGTGCTGATAGGATTGTGGGTTTGCATGAACGAGATGGGGCCACGTGCGCCTGTGTGTGTGCGCGTACTGCATCTGCCCTGGAAATCAAACAGCAGCTTTAGAAAGCGCATCCTGGGAAGGGCCCTCGGGTGCCAAAGGAGAAATTCAGGGAAATATTCTTTTATTAAAACAATTACAACAGCTGCTGCATGTACTTCCTTACGCACACATGCAGGCACGCTCCCCTTCCTGTCCATCACACACATCCCCTCTGCCACAGACAGTCCTGCACAACCAGGTGACAAAGTAGTTTTCAACTTAAATCTACGCAGGAGCCACGGTCCTTCTCTTGGCAACATGCCATACACCCTTGGTGCATTTGTCCCCCTAACACCTACCGTTCCCAATGAATGTCCTGCCCTGTCCCACCAGAAGAAAGTGAGTCTCCAAAGGGTACATGCAGGGCAGGTTTTGCGCTGGCACCGCAACAGTCACTGCAGCCAAGAGGGCAGGCTAGAGAGTGCAGAGGGCCTGAAATGGCCAGCCAAGGCAAGGACTTCCCAGGGATTCCTCAAATGGTCTTCTTTCCTACAGACTCCCTTTTCCTCCTTTGCTAACTGTCTCTTCCCATGAACTGAAGTACTAGTGTCCTGTAGCACTTTCTAATCAATGGTTAAGCGAAGGGTAACACACCAAAGTTTGAGACTTAGCTCTTTGCCAAACACCTCTGTGCTCATTCATGTGCATGGAGAAAGAAAACAACAAAAAAAATCCAGCTCCCCATAAAAATTTGCAAAGCTGCTTCCACAATGCCTGGAAACCTTCTCCCCTAGGGTCCTGGTTAGACTAGTTGCAAGGTGCAATTCCTGATTTTCCACTACACCCTTCCATTGCATTGTCACTTTCTCCTTCCAGCTCTACTCCACCCATGTGTCTGAGCTATCCCGCTTTGGACTTTTATCTGGTATCTAGTCTGGAAGCTTGACTGGGATGGTCTCCTTGCTAGCTGTCTGTGTAGCACTGTCCTGATTTCAGCTGGGATAGAGTTAGTTGTCCTCCTAGTAGCTGGTACAGTGCTGTATTTTGGGTTTAGCAAGAGGAGAATGTTGATAACACCCTGATGTTTTCAGTTGTTGCTAAGTCGTGTTTAGACTAAGCCAAGGACTTTTCAGTTTCTCCTGCCCAGCCAGCAAGAAGGCTGGAGGGGCACAGGAAAGGTG
>JAVKLA010000084.1:30090264-30131998 GCA_034782735.1 Sagittarius serpentarius
AAAAAGAAAAAGAAAAAGAAAAAGAAAAAGAAAAAGAAAAAGAAAAAGAAAAAGAAAAAGAAAAAGAAAAAGAAAAACAAAAAGCCTTCCCTATAATCACTTCAAAACACATTGATTTGGAATCAAAATGCAGAGAATAGATTATTCTCACATGCCCCAGCTCCTGCAGAGACCCATGTAAACCCACACAGCACCCCAGGGCTAGTGCAGAGACTTGGGAAATAGTCTGAATCCCAGGGGCCTTGCTAAGTATCACAGACAATTCTCTTTGGTATCAGTTGCAGCAAAGGAATTGGGGAAGATGACACATTAAAGAAGGGCAATAGAAAAAAAAATGTTTTTTTCCTCTCATTACACACTCCTGGAGGTGGCACACTGCAGAGAGCAACTGATTTAAGCAAATGTGTTCCAATGTTTTAGACGTATTGATTACTTGATGGTCTCCTGTTAAATCAGTAGCTTTAAAAGCTCTTCTGTAAAGGACATAGCTGAAACAGATAGAGCTCAAGTTTGGATACAGTCTGTGCTGGCATAAATCAAAAACAAGTCCACGGGTAAGAGCAGAATTAGCGTGGATACAATGAGTACACAAAAAATACTCAAAGCAGCTTATGAATTTAATGCATTCTGCTGGTAGTGGTAGGGGGGAAGGTTTATTTAATCTATATAGTTTTAGGGCATACAGAAAAACAGAAGTAGGTAAGGCTAAACCTAGATCCATCCTAGATGCAATTTGAGGAGGTTTGCTTATCAATTTCTAGCGCTTGGAGCACTTGCTTCTGAAGGCAAAGTTCAAATGAGTATTGCCCAGGTGGCACCATACAGTCCCCACTTTGCTAATCTTCATGCTGGAGCAGCCAACAAATTGGCAAAACTAGTTCGGAGGGCAGTCAGGGGAGAGATGGAAGCAGCACACGGTTGCCTTGGAGTTATCCAGGGTTATCTACACATCACACCGTACGCTCCCTGCTTCTCATAATTAGAGTGTCTAGACAGGAGATGATGCTGGTGAAGCAGCAAGTAAAAAGGTTTTGCAGAGTTTTTCAGAGGAGCCCAGCTAAAGCAGTGATTACAACAGAAGGACAGACACAAGACTTGCAGAACCCAGCTGAGATCAGAGCCAATTTTGACCTGCGTAAAGGTCCTTTCATAACCCTTCACATCCCGGAAAAGTTGCTGAATCAGAGCGCTGATGGCTCAAGCACTCAGGAGGGTTCAGAGCTTTTGAACAAGCCTCAGACTGGAGGTTTCTGCAAAAGTAATTGCAGCTGTGTCTCAGCTTCATCCAGATGCTGGCATTTAGCAGCCTCAACTTGTGTAAACCAGCTTCACTCCACTGAAGTCAACAACAATTGACACCAGCTGAGAATCTGGCTCTCGGTGTGGTTTAAATATAGTCTAAAGAAGGAGAACTTACAGAAGGATTGCCCAATTCCTCATGTCCATTTCCCCCTTGGGGTAGGGCTGAATAAGATGATTTTTTTTCTTTTTAATTTAGCTCCAGTTATTTTTAAACAACAGCATTATGAGCTCACATTTATTACAGCACCTTCCATCCTCCAAGAGCCAGGCTGCCTTTCAGGCTTCACCAGGAATCACAGAGAGAGACAGACACGGCGTTCTGCACAGCACCGGGATGGAGCCACCTCGGGATGCAACACAGCGGATGCTCAGCGTGCACAGAAGCCTGGCCACAAACACAACAAATCGTTAAGGGGACTAAAACAATTCAGCTTCAGCATTGCAAAAGCAAGCCCCAGCCATTTGCACAAGGAAGCAATCCAAGCAGCAGTTTCAAATCCTCCCTTGAGCTGGCCCGAAGATGGACATGATGTTTTTACAGCCATGCAGGGTGTCATGATCACACACTGTGGCCCTATACGCACAACACGAGGCCAGATTACCACACATACTGCTGGGGAAAGGCAAACATGAGTGACCTTTGAGAAAGGAAGAGTAGCTGGATCACTCCTACTGTGACAGACCAGGACTCTGTTGGCATCTCTCTAGCTCAAACATCCCTCCGAAACCAAGGGATATGCCCCTGAAGCCAGTTAAATGGCGATCTCTGTGTGCAGCATTAAGAGGCTGCGATCCTCCAAAACTTTAGCCACACTACAGTGACACTTACGCTGACTGCTAACCAAGGCAGGGGGGTCACTGGCGCTACTGGCAGGAGAGAAATCTGCTTCAGAAAGCTCAAAGGTCTGACATCCCTGTTCGGGAGCAGGTGGGATAGTCACCAACCCTTTTTCAATACTAGACAGAAACTGGGAAAGTGGAACAGGAAAAATAAGTTATCTCATGGGCTTAAATCTGTGCAGTTATGCTAGAGGTAGAGTGACACCAAGTTTTGTCAGCAGTGGTATGGTCCCTTTTTTCTGGGCTCAGAAAAGGAAACTAGGGCCCACTCAGATGCTACCATATGGGAACTGCTCGAAAATAGCATCTTCCAGACAGTTCCCCTCAAGCCACCACAGAGCTATGGAAATGCAACAAATAAAAGCTGTGGCCACCACCCAAATACTCCATCAAAGACATGAACTCTGGCCTCTTAAAAAAAAAAAAAGGAGAAAAAGAAAACCAACACAAACAAAAAATCCGAGATCCATTAATGAAAAATAAAGCACAAGGCAAAGGGTGATGAAAACAAATAAGACTAAGGCTGTAAAATGCCTGGTATGTAAGATGTGTTGAAACTTGCTGCTGACAGCAGCTTGAGCAGACATTCACATGCAGCCATTCATAAGATGCACAGTAATTACCTTCTCCGGGAGGCTGTATTATGATGATTTCTTTAAGCAGAGCACAATATCTCTAGCAACAGGATATAATTACAGCAAAGGATATGCCTCTTAACCTCCTTCCACCCCCCCCAGCCAGCTCAGGGAGAGAGCTGGGAGCCAGGGGCTCTGCGGGGAGGGTGAAAGTAGTTTACCCTACGCTACTGCACTCGTTACCTAGAGCCAAGCACGCTTCTGATGGGAGATTGCGGTGGCATTGCTCTCGCAGGAACCTGACCTCTCTCCCCCTCGGCTTAGGGTGGAAACACGCCCAACACTGTGGGACTTTGACAGAGCTGGCAACGGCCACCAGGCCACCAGAGGAGTTCGGCACAGCCAGCCTGCTCGGGGCTGACACCTCGGTGGTAAATAAATAAATACCAAAAATAAACAGGCAAGGGAATGACTCAGAACTGGAACGTGCTGGCAGTGCTGCGAGGTGGCAGGACTTCCCACCTCCAGAGCAGGACCTTGGCTGGCCCCAAATACCCCACTGCAGAGCCCCTCTGGAGAGCTAGCATGCCCTAGGGAAAACCCAGGGCTCCCAGATAAGGACTGGCACCATGCCCAGCATGGGCCGTGGTGTCTCCAAGGGATGGATGCCACCTCCTGGTGATTACCTGGCCCACCTGCAGCAGCCAAAATGCCAGAGTTGGTCCTCCCAGCTCAGCTCCCTGGGGCTGGCTGTTCTGCTCCACTTCCACAGCCCTCCTGCAGAGAGGCACAGGAAATCCTATTGCTGCAGCTGTTGGATTAATTCATGTAGGATCCAGAAGTAGAGAAAGATGCAGGCAATGACAGAGCCCTAATAGCTGTGTGCTCAGCCAAGGGACCCAGTCTCTCACATTGCCTCCATCCACTCCCAGTACCAACTTCTCCAGATTTCTCTGGGATGGTAAAGAGGTCAACACAGTCAATGGTTATCAGTGAGATTTGCTGCACTGGGAAGCAGCTCAGTGTGGTGAAGTTCCATTTGCAGACCAGCAGATAGGAGGCTGTGAGCACCATGACTTGTTACTTCTAATTATTTCAGTCATCAGTCCTAGGGGGAGAAGCAAAGGGTTAACCCCTGGCCCCATGCCTCTCCACCCCAAACCAAAAATGCAGTGCTGCATCTGACCCTAGGCTCTGTTGTTTCTAGCCCACACACTGATTATCTGAAAATCAAAATAGGAGCTTAAACTTCATTTTCCAAAAGCATCCGGAGTAGCAGTGCTCAGTGGCTTGGGCTGTCCATGCCAGATACTGAAAGCAGAGAGTCTGGGAGGTTTTCAGAGCCCTTTTTCAAGATCCAGGCAGGTTTACTTCCCGTTCCAGGAAGTAAAGAAGAGGATGTTCTTTGTAGATGAGAGACTGGAAAGCTTCTTTCTCTAATATGAAACAATGAAAATTAAAGAATAATCAACATTTTCCTCACTGGTCTGGAAACTGCGTTACAAGCGAGAGCTTGGTGCAAGTTTGCAAGCTGTGATATCAGAAGGAGAATTTCCCTTCCCATTTACAAAAGGAAATGAATTTTGCATCCACCGGATGGCAGTGTAGGGAGAGCAATCATATTGGTCCTAGTATTACTATTTTCCTTGTAAGCCTCTCAAAAGTGATTGCAGACACAGCAATTCATTGCTTATTAAGATCTCCCTGCATTACAACCGGGGGAAAAAAAAATCTAGGTCTCATTAATAAACCATCCTCTAGGTTCTTTATAAGAAGACAGACTCTGATTAGCTGAGATCGTTCAATAAATGATTTGGCTTGTCTGACAAAAATAAATGATTGTTTGGAAGGGAATGTGCTTTAAATAGTTCACTCTTTATAATAAAAACAAAGACTTTAGATAGAAATACAAATAGTAAAAAGGCAGTATTTCTGCTTCAACAGAAGATAACTTCATGCGCCGGGCTGGCAGGTGCTGGCAGCACACACAAAGTTCACTTCAGAGTTCAGACTCGGCAGGACTGAATTATTTTAAGCCTGAAACAGCAACATTTTCTGCAGTTTCTGCTGTCAAAACATTTAAATGAGCAGGAAAGCCTACTCTCAGACATGGCAGGACATTAGCTATCGACTGCAAATTTTTGTTTCATGCATACCACAAAGCTTTAAATAATAAAGCTGCATGTTAAAACCCAGATAAATAATATTATTGAAATCCAGCATATCAACAAGACAATCGCCCCAGAGCAGTAAGCGGTGGAAAATCAGCAGAAAACAAGACTTGGGAAGCCAAGCCACAGGCTATCCCGTTGCCACTAGAGGGCAATAGCAAACAAGAGACAAAAAAAACCCCAAAAAACAAAAAACCAAAAAACCCCAAACACCCAGCTCGAGGCGAGGCAGTGGATTGCGAGGAACTGGCAAAAAAACCGGGCAAGCGGCGGTGGCTGGGGCCGGAGCGGCGGCGCAGCCCCCGGCTCCCCCGGCCCCCGCAGCCGGCAGGTAGGGCCGGCCGGCGGCTCCGGCTTTGGGTCCGTCCGGGTTAGCCAGTGGAAAATATGCACAGATGGTTTTGGTCTCGAGAACAGCCACAAGTGAAAGAGGTACTTTTAACGGCATGTATTTAAGCACCATCAAATAGGTGGTCAGATGCCGCTCTGAACAGATGATTGATCCAACATAACACATCATTCAACTCCAGATGTTGCAGAGAGCAAGAAAGGGAGATGGAAAGACTTCAGCAGCCTGATCTATTTGGCTTACCGAAGGGAAGGTTTGGAGGTGACTTGATCTAAATCTATTAACATTTCTCAGTGGGGGACTGTGAGAGATGCTAAAGGACTCCAAGAATCTAACAAACAAAACTATAACTAGATCCAGAAGCTCGAAGTAAAAGCTGAATAAAATCAAACTGAAAATAATATGAGCATTTAAAAATTAAAACTTGCAATAATGCCAGTAGTTAATCACTTGAACAAATCATGTAGGGGAGAGTTTTATTCTCCACCCTTGGAGCGCTTAAAACAAGATTTGCTGTCTTCCTAAAATATGTGCTGTAGCTTAACAGTGAATTATTAGCCTTGATGCAGACATTACGGGTACAGATCTCATCTGGATGAGGCAGAAGGTGAGACTAGATTAGCAGCATGGCCTCTTCTTGTAATTACAGTCTACAAATACCAAGGTTCTTGTCGCAGAGAATTGTCTTTCAGCTGTAGGGGCTGACTCCCACCTTTGCAAACTCATTTCCCAGGCTGTGTCAACACAGTAGTGACAGCAGCTCCAAGGACTCTGCCACACAAGGAGCAGAGGTGGCCTTCAGCTAATGGGGCAGCTTCTGTTGCCCAGTCATTACCTGTCTCTTCAGAGAAAAAGAACATGAGCCTAAAGAAACTGTTCTCTACACCAAACTGTCCAGGGCCAACAGCCAGGTCATTCCGTACCCCAGCTGGGGTACTGGTTCCTGGGCTGTGGTACCAGCTGAGAAAAGGCTTGGTCAGGAACTAATATGTGAGAGTGATGGAAAAGAGGTGTGGGCCAGTTTCAATGTTTTGAGCCTCCAGAGATGTTAGTCACACAGAGGTCATTTAGCACAGAAAGTAATGTCTGCAGTGCCTACCCTTTTCCTCCCCAGTCCTGGGCAACAGGGAGATCTCCAGTGAAGGAAAAGGAATTTATAGTGGGTACAGCTCCGTACAGCTCCTTGGGAGCTGCATGTTGCACAGAGAGACACAGACCTGTAACTCAAGCATCCAAAAGCATCCTACCTCTGAAACACCCCCCGGCCTCAGCCCAGCCCTCGTGCGCTGCAGGACAGACACCACCAACATGAACAAAAGCTCAGCCTTTCCCACCAGAGGCACACAGCAGTGCTATTCCAGCTGTAAACTGTTTCCAACCTAACCGAATGTCAGTGCTTTACAAGACTGGACAGTTACAAAACAGACAGAATGCGATGACAGTGCATTGGCCTTTGCAATAACTCAGGGGCACTTCTCTGCGGAAGCAGCATGGGGTGGTGCAGGAATAAGGCAGGTAGAGAGCAGAAGCACGCAGCGCTCAGTGCTCACTCTCCTCTGCAGAGGAAGGGCTTGCAGACGCTTCCGAGTGCTTTGTCAAGGCTGAAAGGTGCTGTCAGTGAGCCGAGGGAGCTCGCCAGGAAACAGCCCAGACACAGCAGACATGGTACGCTGCACCGGACAGGGGACAATGGCCGCCTGTGCTGAAATGGGAGTGCTGGCCCAGGTGACAACACCGGCCAGGCCTCCAAAGGTCTGCCTGCCATAGCGAGGGGGAGCTCAGCATGCTGGGCTGATGGCTCAGTTTTCCAAACTGGAAAAAATGTCCCACCGAATTAAAGCAAGAGGATTTGCTGTGAAAAAGAAGGTGATAAGAACGTGTTTGGACATTGTACGGTTTTGTAGGACAGGATATGCCCTGGTCCAGCCTCTTCTAAGCATTCCCCCCCGTGATTCATCTACAGAAAGTCTCTCCCTCTCCTTCCCCCCACTAACCCTGGTCCCATGTAAGAACCCAAAGATGTCACTCCTGCTTTCTTCAGGCTTGATCTCTCGTGTCTGCTCACACGTGATGTCTCTAATGTCTGCAGCTTACCCCGATAAAGAAAGCAGGACTCCTGTTTAGCCAAAGTGATCAGCAATTAAACCCCATCTCTTAGGATCAGCCCACAATGCCTTTCTTCTTCTGGAGTGTAACTAGAGCAGTTCTACAAATCAACAAGTTGCACTACTTTTCTGGGCAGTTCATCTCCACAGCAGGAGGCCTGGAGTGACAGTGGCTCTCCCCCTTTCCAGGGCCAATGGCATATGGGGTGCACCTTTATGCACACTCACATACACACACACAAATCAAACATCACGACCTTTACAGTAAATGCTGGAGCCATGATCATGCCCCTACAGTCTCCTACTCAATTTGCAGAACAGGAGAGAGGAGGTTATGGGGCAGCAAGTCTGATACAGGCAGCTGTCAGACTGACACAGTGCTGGTGGATGTAGGAAAGTGAAAACATCTAGGTGGGAGTGCACAGCCGAATTAGGGGTCAAAGGGTTAAGAGAAGAGAGCCCATTATTCATCACTACCACTATGTTCCAGGCATAAGCAGCATTTGGAGCTAATTAGAGGGAGAGCAGAACAATGCACTAGAGAAAGCAACAATGCCCTGGTTCAACCCAGCAGATGAGCTCCGTGCTCAGAGCAAATTGGTCTAAAATGAGTATTGCTCCATCTCAAAACCAGAAAGGTGTGACCTACTTCTCTGACCCTGGCATCAGCTGGCAGGAAGAGAATTGACAGAATGATTCTTCATTCCACCATGTGGAGACTGAGCATATTCAATTCTATTTCAGAAATAAAAGCCATCAGCTTTTCCAGCTGATTTGGGGTAACTAATAACACAGAACTGCACTCACTAACTAAGCTGGCTTGTATTGTAAAGAGTTCCAAGGCAACAACTAAACGGACTTGATACAAACAGTCATGATAACGTCTATGTGACTTAGGAGCGTCAAATAATAGCCTTAACACTTTCAAGTGTAAAGTATATTCAGTTTTTAAATTATTTCAGTGGACTTTTGTGAGAGTTTTGCTCCTGAATAGTGACAATTTTAAAAAATGAGACTACAGCACCTGAATGCTATGCTCTATGCAAGATCCGGGAAGCACTTGGGACCCTCTCAGATGAACGCTCCCAGAGAATCATAAATAATTAGCTGTAATTCTGGAAGTTATTTTCCAAAGCCACTTAGAAGTTGCAGTGTCAAACTAGCTTGATTTTATTGTGAGCTGATTACTTGGGTGTCATCTTTTAGTGAAGCCACTCTCAGACACTCAGCTTGCTGATCACAGGGTTCATGCTATGAAAAAGAGATGAATACTTCAAGTTTTAATGTCTGGGGAAGGAGGGAAAAGGTTAAAGGCTGAAAATAAACTCAATTACCAGTGGAATTGTGGGTTACAAGCAGGTATTTTTAGGTAGCCTGATTCCCTGGTATTTGTCAACAAAGAAATCTCAAAAGCCTCTGAGTCCCAGAGTGTCTCAGTGAAACCTGCATGGGCACTATCTGTATTTGGTAGCCACTAGACAGGCAGCTTTAAAACCTTCTGTCTACAGGCAGAAATTAAGGCATCAACATTCAACAAACGACAACTCCTCTTTATAACGAGCGCCCACCAAACATTTTCAAACCTTACACAAATCACCACTTCAGCTGAACTGGCTCAAAAGCCACTTTGACACATCTTCACAACATGCCACAAAGCACAGGACGTGGAGGATGGCAGCAGGCTGTCCCAAAGGGAAAATTGTCACAGGGGCCAGCCTGACATCCTCAGCGACTCAGCTACACTTCGCATAAGGAAGAGCAGGTCACATTACATCTGCCCTATGCCACCCTCCTTTGCTAGATGGGCTATTTAAAAAATAAAGCAAACATGCATGATTGCCAGGACAGACAAGTGCTAACTTGAGTATCATTGCTAAAAGGAGGTATTACCTCCAGTGGTCCAGGAAGAATGCGGAAGGAGCTGACAGCGTCAGGGCATCACAGCACCATTCCCTACCCACAAGGGACCCGCACTTACTGTTGTCTCCCGTTGGCACTTAGCCTATCATTAGGCTAAGCAACCTGAATTATTTGCTCTGTAATTACACTGCCATGGCAGTCTGCACCCAGCCATTACAAGATAATTTCACTGTAGTTACCAGGATGCTAGAGGCTTCAGTGTATGGATGGTGTCCCCAGGGCTGCCACTTGCCAGACCAAACGCCACTATGACAGCGCAGAGTTGCCACCTAACTAATTGCATCCTTTAAAAAGTTAACATCCCCCCACTCCCCAAGAAGAGCCAGAAGTGAAAGCAGGAGGTGGAAGTCAATAACTGGGATAAAATACCAAGAAAGAGAGCAGAAAACTAGTCTTTGTGTTTGGGGTACTCCAGAGATCTGGATTCCTGTCTTCTGCCAGAACCTCCCTGCATCTTAGGGCCTATCTGGTACAACAGTATAGATCCTGGGGGCAGACATTTGAAGAGATGCCTGTATTGAGGATACTGTATCCCCAAAGGAGGTGGAAGAAGGCTGTTGACAGTGTATCTTCTTGTTGCCAAACGATCAAATCAATTGTTGCAGGAATCTGGTATATACCCTCTGCTGTCCACAACTGGATAGCAATGTTTTTGAGCGCAGATTCCTCTGTGCCCACACCAGCTTAAAACTGGCTTCGGAAAAAGAGCTTCTCCATCCCTGCTTTGTCTGGTCTGTTCCAATCATAAATTCTTTGGAGAAGGGACTGGCTGAGTCTCAGGACATGTGCAAACATCACCCAGCACGAGGAAATGCAGCATTACTTTTGGCCTTTTGCGGCAAGACCACATAAAAGGCAGACTTGGCACCTTCAACCTGGGATTTAGCAACAAGAAGGTATTTCAGTGACATCTGGGAAGAAAGCTCTCTGGCCACGTTATAATGGCTGTCTGCTGGGTTTAAAGATCTTAATATTGTTTTAGCAAGACCAGTCTCTATAAGTGGGAGAGCCATTTACTCAATCTTCTCTACCCTTTTCTGCCTTCACCTGCTCCACTAAGATCAATTGATGCTTCTTGCGTAATGTGTCACTTCCTGCAAAAGCAGAAAGTGAATTTTGGTTATGGACTTGGCCTGAGCAGCAATCAGCTGCAAAATGGACTGGTCCTGACTTCGGATCCAACCTTGGAGAACAGCGTGAAGCATTCACTGGCACAACACTGTCATGGAAATGGATGCCTTGCAGTAATTCTAACCTAAGCTATCTCCTCCTTTCAACAGTCTTTTCAGGCATGTTGAATAATAGTAGTATAAGAGTGAGATAGCATATCAACGCCAGTTCTCTATCAGTGATGCTGGCTCCTCCAGCAGCTATCCATTCTCTTACTGGTATAAATAAATGGTCACCTTCCTTCCAGCCACATTAACCTTCACCAACTCAAGATCAGCTAGGGACTTCTTTTCTGCTCCTCTTTAGGATGGCAAATAGATACATGAAAAGTTTTTCAGAAAGTATCAAGAGGGGAAGCAGTATTTAAGACTTGGAAGAAGGCCTTCTTTCAATGGATGACATTTCGTGGATGATGTCTCAGGCTGATATACAGCTGTTTAGCACAAAATGGCTTTCCAAAGCACCTAAACCTGATCCTGCCAGTATCTACTTCTGCACTTTTCAAATGGCTTTGGGAGACCTCAGAATTGTCGGGAATGGCAATAGATGTTATCCTTATCTCCACTAAATCCAGGGTGCCACCTGCAAAGATTCTTAAGTAGAGAACATTTACACTCCCAGACAAGAGTGATGTGCCACCTATTAGACTGAAGAGTTGTCATTTGCCAACTGCTAGGATTTTCTTAACTAGAAATAGGCACTGCAGAGAAGCACGAAGTTCCAGCAAAAAGAAGAGCTCTGGCATCAACCTTTATTGTTTCCTTTAAAGAAATTGCTAGCAGAGACCTTTAAAGTGAAATCAATAATGATTCAAGTTCCCATCTCCCCTTGCCTGCTCTGAGCAAATCACAGATTCACTGACTTTGACATGTCCGTTGTTATTATTATCTTGTCTACACAAAGAAAATAGTAATAACTACAAAAATGCATCCAGAACTTGTAATCCGTAGGCCTCCAAGTACTTTTCAAAAAGGACAGTGTAATTATCTCAGTTTCATGGGTGACTATCTGCATTTTAATAGCGGAATAACTAAGGCACAGGAAGAGGAATTAACCTGCTCAGCTGGCCCATGAGATGCCAAGGAACAGAGCCAGATATCCTGAATCCCCATCAAATGCCCTCCCGATAACACTCTTGCTAATATAATCCATTAGAAACATTACATATCACCCATCTTCAAGGAATTTCACAAACAGTGAACAGACATCATCAGTGTTAAACCGCACTGTGCATCTCAGTATCCCATTGCACCACCTGCTTTGATCATCTCTGCTCTGTGCCTATAATTCATGTAATTAATAGCTCCCATTCTAAGAGGAGTGAGATAATTGACTTATATAGCAATCACTTCAGAAAGAATATTATTGGAAATAGGTCTGCATTCTAAATATACACCTACCTCTAGATGAGCTAGGCCAAATTCCAGCTCCATCCGAAGCAACGCTAGCACCAAGGCCCGCATAATCCAACTGCTTGGGCATTTGTCCTGTGCCCACACAGCTCATGTGCCACTGTGCTGCACCTCTCCCAGCCCACCCACGCCTTCTTTCCCACAACCCATCACCCACACCATCACCACAGCCAGACCACACATGCACCTTCATGACCTCTCAGTCAAAATCCAGAAGCTTGAGAAGTTTCCTCTGTACGCTTGATGACATGGACCTTCTATGGCTTGGTCAAACACTCCTAGCTAAAATAAGGGAACACTGCAAAAGAATAGTAAAATAAATCTGACAATAAAAGACCACAGCTAAAATATAACTACTTTTGCTTCATTTCCAGATCATCAGATCAATGTCAAATATGTAGGTGGTGCCTTCATAGAAAGCCATTAACGTTAGTTTGCTTTCAGTCCTGTACTCCACAGTAGACAAGTCAAAGTTACTCAGCTAGCCAACCACCTATCCTCTATCTGGCTTTAAAAAAAAAAAAAGTGTCCCAACATGTCTCATGCAGATGGCAACAAGGCAACCATGACATCCCCACTGTCTGTCATAGGATTCATCACAAGGGAAGACCTACTAGCTCTCAGCAAGCAATATCTCAGTCACCAAAACCAAAACATTGAAAACTACCAAAGATCTTGAGCTGTTACAATGGAACCCGAGATGGAAGCACAGGAAGCCTCATGGGTTACTACAGTCATCTGTTGGTTTATAGAAGTTTCCAACAGTTTTAAGTAGATACCTTGTTGCACGCATGTTATTTCAGCAGCTTTCCTGAAACTACATGAAATTTAGAGCAATGTTAAACAAAGAAGGAAAAAAGAAAAAAAAAATCTGGCTGATACTGTATGAAGCACAAAAGACAGAGCTGGAGGGGAAAAATTGTGTAGCTACTGGTAGTCTTTCCTGAGATATGAGAAGGTGTAAGAGTTGTGTGAAGCCCCCAGACCTCACATATTCCTCTGCCTAGAAAGCCCACAAGCTTCAACACGAGCGGCTTTTCATGTCAGTAGCAAAATGCAGAACGAGAAGCATTTTAGATGGTTTCAGCCTCCTTAACATTCCTCTTGCACAGCTCTGATTTGACTGTACTGATCATCATTGCTCAGAGGAGATAAAGCTGCTTTCCACAGAGAAATGCAGAGCAAAAGGATTAGACAGAAAGTACCATAATTAACAAAGCCAGGTATTTTTTCTACTAGCAAGTAGGATTCAGTTCAGCAAGTTACTGTCTATACCTTTAATCCCCAAAGCACCTCTCATCCGCCTCCCAGCACTGGATTCAAAGCCAGTAAATAGTGACTTTCTCACATAATCGTTACACTTGGGGTTTTAACTATCTGAGTATTAACCTCTAAAATGAAGGCTTGGTTATGAGTGTGCTTGCTTATACGTTTGATTTCATATATTCACGTTATTATTTGACTCATACAGGCAGAGTATTATGTGGCTGAAATCTCCAGATTAGTTTCTGGGAGTATGTAGCAAGCCTGAATTGGAAAGATCCAAGCCTAAGCACAGGGAACTTGCCTATTAGAGTTTTGCTGCTCACAGCGCAGTGCAGGCTATGGCACAGCAACAAAGAGCCATTAATTAGACAGTAACGATCCCATGGGTTTAGCTCCATTCCTCTATACATCACATGTTCTTAACTGTCAAATTCAGGGATAATTATTTCCGCCTCCCCTTTGTCTTTTGGGTACAATAGCTCATGGACAGGCACTGATGGCAGCTTATAAATATCCCTGCTGATGAGCATGGCTCTCCTGAAGTGGTGTTTTGGAACAGCAGTCTCCAAGAAAGAAGTAAAGACCACGTTCACAACATGTCACAGATTAGTGGCTTTCAGTGCTACTTTTTTCCTTCCAGAAAGCCTCTCTGCCCATCCCTTAGATTGGTACAGAAACTAAGGACACAGCCTTGCAAGGTGCCAGGCAACTTCTGTCTCAGCGAAGGTAGCAGGAGTTTAAAGCACTTAGAACTGAACCCTTGCAATAAATGACTGACGCAATAAATGGAAGTGATGGACGAAGCACACCCTAATACCATCCTTGTACATTCCCATATTACATTTACCACTATCAAAGAAGGTGTTGCAGCTGGTCACTGCAAGGTAATTTCAGTCTCCTCTACCGTGCTCTGCTTCCTAAGCATTAGGGAATAAACCACCACCAATATAACAAATTAGACAGCAACATACGTTAGGAATTTGCTGCAACTCCAGCCCTCAGTGACTAGCACAGCTTCAAGTGTAAACAAACAAAAGCTGCAATTTGTGCCAACTGTTTACTCTGTTTTTAAGTCAGGGTTAGCGTTGCCAGTACAAATTATGCCTCCCTTTGTCTTCAAGAGACTAGAGGAATTGAGACAAATTTTTTGTATTAAATGAGCTGTCTGACTAGATAGATCCCTTTTCACCAGCTTATACTTCTCTCTCAATGACCAGGGATTTTACAGCATTTATTATATCCCTTGCCTTCCACCATTACTCAAATACAGATTTAGCTTGTATCCTCACTAGAAGTTAGAGAGACAGAGATTCATCTGCTGGTGCAAATCACAGCATGAATGCCAGTGAATGAGATCAAACTACTGGGCACTTCTTTGCTCTGTTAATGTAAGTCATGAAACTCCAATTAAAATTTGGGGTCGTTAAAGCAGAGTGCTTATGATTTTCTTGGCCCTATAAAAGCTGAGTATTCCAGATAAGACTCCAGCTCCCAAACAATTCTCAGCATGGATGGACTAGTGAACAGTGAAAATAGTTACTGGCTTTGCTTACCCTGGTAATGAAGAACTTCCTCATGGAATGCTGCTTTGCACAAGGGCTTTCACAGAGAGCAGGTTTGGAAGTCACAGGTGAGGGCACAGGATTCCCAATCAAGTGAGAATCTGAAGCTTTCCCATTACCATCTTTGTCATGTTCCTCTTCCAGTTGCCCCATCTGGAACGCTTGCTTGTTTTTACCATCTGACATTTCAACAGCCTAAAAACAAGCAAAACAACCCCTTTAAACAACAAAAATGTTTGATCAGATCTTTTATATAAACGAAATGCTAGTGTATGCCAGGCATCTGAACTTGGTAAAAATAAATGAGTGCTTCAAACCCACTATTGTTCTCAAGGTCTCTGACCTTCAAAACATCATTCTATTCTATTTGTAAACAACACAGACATGACAGAACATGTGAATACCACTTCACCCTTTGGTAGCAGCATCTATCCCAAGACCTCAAAGTGTTCTGCAAATATTAGCTAAGACTCTCATGCCTCTAAAGAACTCCTACTCTTCTACAAATATTAGCTGAATCTCACCCCACACCACTCAGCTCATAGAGGTTAGTACTATTCTCCAAGTTCAGAAAGGTTAAATGCTCCAGCTAAAGTTATTCAAGAGTTCTGTAAAAGACTCAGGCAACAGAAATACAAGTTTAAGACTTTCATGTATGCCTGAACCTTTGGAAGATTGTCCAGAGCATAATCCACAATGCCACTTTTGACAACTCTAGTAACACTAATCTCAAATCTAAACCAATCCAGATTTAATTTATACAAAAGAAAGCAACCAGCAAAACTAAAACGCTAGTTTAACCACTCACTTTCTCTTCCCCATCTTTTAAAGTCTCCTAGTCACTTATCCTTTTGTGCACAACCAGGTAAATAGGAGGCCTCAACTTGCATTTAGCAAGGAACAAAAAGTGGCGTGGGGTCTGAGAGCAACACACTGCACAGTTAAAGTGAGTGGTGATGAACGTTAGTTGAACTCACCCAGGTTTTAGGTAAATACCAGTTTAGCACAGCTGCTCTGGTACAGCAGTTGCTAGCCACTGATGCATGAATACAAAGATAAGGCCATGATAACTTCTACATGGTAAACAGCCTAAACTTCCTAGGAGGGCTCATCGGAGGCCATTCATTTCCAAGGCACAGAAAACACGACTGGCTTTCGCTCATGTCTCTCTTTTGTACCTTTTGTAAAACTGGTCATGGACTTTTATTTAATGGAAGTTTTCAACACATCTTGTCAAAGGGCATCACTCCAAGCTCTCGCCAAAACTGCAGTTCGCATTGATTTTGATTCCCTCTGGGCTATGCTTCCATCAAAGGGTAGGAACACCTTCCCTCTGGGTTGTTTTGGGTCACCCAGACTTCCCAAGCTGCCCTTTTACTTCAGGATTACCACAAAAAATCAGTCTCACAAAGTTGGAAGCTCAGAGCCCGCATGTTGCGAAGATGAAATACAAAGCAGTTCCCAAATATGCTTTTCTTGCATGTAAATGACAGTTTATTTCCATTAGGGAATCAGTTAAGATGAGTATCTTCCCAAAGCAGTGATACTACTTTATATTACAATAAAATTGTACCCAGTCTAAGATGATAAATATGATGCCTAGCTTATAGATATGGATATATAGATAACACATTATAGATTATGTGTTAGGGGGTTTGCCGCTCAGAATTTTCTCTTCTATATTTTATGCAGTCTTCAATCTACATTGAACCTAAACTGAAAGAGCTGAGTGATGTTGACAGAGAAGAAAGCAATGATGATAGCAGTCAGTATGAGGTTAAAGTTCTCCAGGTGGTTGCTTTATTGTTGGATAGAAAGGGCCAGTCCACATGGGTGTTGGCTTTTGGCCTTTTTACAACATACTGTTGGCTCTTGGAGTGCACTGTGGCCATTACACAACACTGATAATGACTGTTCCCAGACCGCTCCAAGCACTGCAGGAGCAAAAAGAGAAGGTCAATGGACAACTTCATAACAGCCTACAAGTACTATCTGGTTCCCTCAATAGGGAAAACTATATGTTACTGCAGTGCACTTAAAGCCACAGGTAAAATGCAGGGCAAAAAGTGGAGAGCTAGGAGCCTGAGCTAGCCAGCCAAATTCAGAAGGAAAACAAAACCGGCATCATTAACTTGGGGTTGGGTGGGAAGGTCCAACACAGGTGAAGTGATGGATTGTTTCCCTGAATGTCTGCAGCTCACGACTGGCTGCCTTTCTGGAGGCAGAACAGAGGTCCCACCTTTTGGTGGAAGGTTTTGGTGGTGTGACTTACGGAGTTGATCAAACTAGAACAGCCAGCCTCAATCTTTGATACAGTGGTTCAAAGTGGGGAAGAAAAAAAACCAAAAACCAAAAACCAAAAGAGGTCTGAAACCCACCTTCCTTATACTGTGACTCAGGTTGCTAGAAGGAAGAGAGAGTTCTTCAATCAATAGAAGTGATTTTTCAATCAGCAGACTAACACACAGGCCGAAAGGGTTGAGAAACACTTCTGCTCTTTGCAAGAAGCCTGCAGGACTGTCCTCAGAATGGCAGCCAGATTCCCTCCTCCAAGAGGTTTGTCAGAGGTCATGCTCTCAAACTGGTAGTTTGCTCACTCCTCAGGTACTTTGGCCTTGCCTCTTGGCCATTATGTGCCCTGCACCCATCTCCTCACCACCTCTCTCTTGAACCTGGGTGCGTGGTTAAACACTGTGCACCCCTGAACATGGTTACCAATTCTCATGCTCTCCGAAGGCTTGAAATGCTTCTGAGGCAATTCAGTGGGACAGTCTCACAATCCTGGGGAGTTTCCCTTTCTCCAGAAGTAGGTTAGGAAAATGAATCTGCCTCCTCCAATTCATAATTCCCTGGCTAAAGAGCTGCTCTCAAACCTCCTCTTAGCCAGTATGATGGAAAGTTGACATCTCCTCTTGCTGCCCTACTGCAGATGGTATAGAAAGGTGCTCAGCTGGAATTACCCTGGCATAAAGCACAGGGAGAAGGACAGACAACCTGGTTTCTGTATCGCTCGCCTCGCTGCACAGAGCCCCAAAGGCTCCCCGTGCGACTTGCTGAGCTGAACTGACTCTGGGCTCCAGACTTGCCAAGCGACTCCCCCCACCCTCCCATACACACAGGTTACAATCAGCACTGCCAAGAGGCCCCAGTACCATGGGCAGATTCCCATTCTGCAGGATACTGTATAAGTGTAAGCTAAGACACTCTCTGCCCCAAAACACTGTAAGTGGAAAAAAAACCCCAAAAGATAACAAAATAAAGGGGTGGCCTTAACGAGTGCACACAGTTAATCCAGGAACCTGGGCTTTTGTCGCAGAGCAACGCAAGGTTTACCACTGATGCTGCTGGTGGTATTTCTAATAGACCAGTGGAGCCACAACACACCTGATGTGTCTGGTGCTTCCCACAGGCTGTGCACGCATCTGGGGAGTGCTTGGAGCTGGGCGACCTCATCTTTGATGTTGGATGTCAGGATGAACAGGGGATGAATCTGTCTTCGAAGTGATGTCTTCATACGTATCAACTGGTGCCACACCACAGACGACTTCTTGAAGCAAGAGCAGTTGCACAGCATTCTCATCTTCGCCTTCCTGCTGCCCCATCCCTCCGTCCGCAAGGAGGTCACATCCCCTCTAACAAATTCTTTGCTTTGCAGCTTACTTCTGCTCATTTCAAAGGAGCTGCCAGTGTTGTGTTCTTTTCATAGAACGCCAGGGAACTTCTAACCTCAAAATTAAGCAAAATAAAGTCCTTTGAATATTTTCCAATTAACCCGAGATTGACACTAACGTTTTTCTCTCACTGTTCCCGCTATTGGAACAACTGGATTTCTCCTGTATGCCCCAGTTGCCTGGTCTTTTGCAGCATCAAATATCTAGGTAATTCCTTTCCCAAAGATCACTCTGGTTTTAAAACAGAGACACTTTTTTGCTAAGTTCACTTCTACATTGCACTTCTAGGTTGCATCATTTAGCGGCAGAGATCAGAGAAGCCTTGCAGCTGCACAAATCCAGGGTAGATATCAAAGAAGAGACAGCATGGCAGGTTTCTTATATACTAACAATGAGGGCGAGTTAACACTGCTTAAAGCCTTCAGGGTTGCATTCTGATCCCAGTCTCACAGCATAAATATCCAGAGAAATGCCTTGCTGTCATGACAGAGGGTTAGTTCTGGACATCCAGAGCCAGCAGAGAGCATAATTGCCATGCCATAAAAAATGTCAACATTAGTAATTCATGCAAGAGGCTGGAGGTAGCAGGCGCTGTCCCAGTCTGGTGCTTGCAGAAGCATGCTGGCCTTCAAGAGCCTGAGGCACCGCAGCCTGTTAGCCAAACTTCACTTGAGCTGATGGCAATGCTCGAACACAAGAACCCTCTCACTTGGCTGAAAAGTCAGTTCTGCCAGCAAAGTCACAGGCAGCTTGTGTGCAACCCAGAACAAAGGGAGGAGAAGGCTCCCAACACATAGTAAAATAGCAGCACTCCCTGCAGATAACACAGACCACGCAGCACCTAGGGAGCAGCCAGCACAATAGACACGTGTTTATACCGTGTATCACCCACTGTTGCTTAGGTAAGGCACATCTAAAAAGCTACTGGGTGGATTGCCAGTGTGTCCCAACTGCTGAGGTGGGGAGTTTCTGAGCACTTTCTGCCCATTAGCTTGCAAACGTCCCTCTGAAGAAGGTAAAATATTGTCACCCACATTTTATAGACAGGAAAAGTGAAGCACAGGGAGCCAGCTATCCCAGTTCTCCCTCCCTTCTTTCTAAACCATAAATAAAAATAATCCTTCCCCCACTTACTGGAACCAAAAGGCTCTTTCAGAAAATAGGAAGCTGCCCCTTGCCTGGAACCAAGTAACCAAGAGCAGCTGGAAGTAGCAGCCTGAAGCCTATGCAGTGCCTGACATGGACTTACCCTGAGATCTTTTCCTCCAGCACATCTCTGGGATCCTTGCTTGTACTCAGGAAAACATGCCGTGCTCTGTATGCTCAAGGAGTTCACCTTCAATAAATAATCCAAACAAAGGGAGTCAGTGCTGGCACAGTTGCACAGGTTGCTGCAGGGAGAGTTTGCAGCAATGTCAAACTCACCTTTGCTGGTGGCTGCTGCTGCTTGCTGGGAAGGAATCCAGCCCCTAAAGGGGAACACTTAGGAATATCAAGAGCCAAGAGCAGTTTCACCCCCATTAGTTAATATCAAATGTAAAGGACACTTTCCAGCACATAGCAAGCAGTCATTGCCTCCTTGAAAGACAGTTAAGAAAGATCTGGGGTTTAGGATCCTTAAATGATAAAACAGAAATATATAGAAAGAATTTTTTTGCAGAATAATTGCAGGATAATATTGCTCAATAAGCATCAGCAGCACTCAAATTACTGCCTGGAAAAGTCCTGGGTCAGAGGCATATTGTTGACCTAACCCAGAGAGCAAGCAGTGAGCCCCATGGGCAGTACTGTTCAGGATGTTGGGCAAAGTGGCCAACAGCATCCTTTCTGCTTTTAATAAAATGAAGCAGCATTCATTCTCCCTATCCTGGAAAAAACAGAGAAAACAGCGGGTGGCAGGTCATTCTGAAGGAAGAGCAGGATCCAGGATTAAACAATGAAGCCATATCAAAGTGCTGCTGAAAATCCCAGAAGTAGCTAAGCAGACCCACACTATGAAGCAGGACTACGCAGCTTTCAAGCCCAGATGCCTCAGGGCACTTGGGGTCCCTTGCAGCCCAGAGCAGACTTGTTAGTGTTGGGTCAATGCACCAGCCTGAAGGTGGTCCAGAGAATGCTGTTTAGTCTACAAGTGTAATACAACAGGCTTCAGCAGCAAAGGTAGTCCTTCCCAACACTGAACTTAAGAGGATGAAGGAAAAGACGCATTCACCTCATGACCCTTGAGAGACGACTGCAGCCCTACAAGAAAGGTGGTAAAAGGAGCATGAAACTTAATAAGGACAATGAACATTGAGAAGACCAGTAGTCAGCTTGTCTAGGAACGTAAGTTTCCAGTCTGGCTAGCCCAGAGCTGATGGCCAAGATCAGGCTCATCCTTTGACTCCCCAGGCCCTCCAGGGCCAGCAGCTGTGCTGCAGCACTAGACCCAGCCCTGAGACAGCACACAGCCTGCCTTCGTTTGGGCCAGGTTGGAGAAGAAAAGCTGGTTGAGGGGACACGTGAGGACGGTCAATGTTCACAGAGCAGGGACAAGGGACCCAGAAAATTTCTGGCTGAATTTTGTTCTCCCATAGATGCTCTGCACAGCCTTTTGCTAAACATCTGCAGAGGACAGGACGACGAAGAAAGGGAGGGCAAAGTCCTTCGTTTCTCTACCTGGAAAAACTGTGGAATAAAAGAGCTTTCCCCTCTTCTGTGAGTCAAATACACCAGTGATAGCAAAGCATAACAAAAGATGAGAAAGAAATTCTCCCTCAAGGTCCCCCCTACCACCATGCTCCTGCTACAGTTTAAACGCGAGAATTCCTGGCAAAACCTGGGTCAGAAACCAACTTCACTGCTAAATAAGTGCTAGTAGAAATAGGTAAACAGCCTTGCACTCTGTCATACTCCCTGAAAGACTGAGCATGCCAGCGAAGGCAGCACAGACTCTCAGAGCAGTAAATACCCAAGTAGGCAGAGCAAACAAACATTTGAAACTCCATATGGCAGAAAACCTCTCTTTGGAAGGAGGGGGCGAAAACAATTTTGTCAGTAAGGAGGAAGTTTTCTCCCCTTCCCTTCTCCCCACTTCCCCCAGCCCTTCCTTTTCTTGTTTACTTTGTTTCCTTGTTTCTAACCAAGTAAAAGACAATCTGGTATTTGTGGAACTGGGCTCTTTCTGTTTAACTCCAGCTGTGCCCACAGCCCGCATACTGGCTTGGTAAAATTTGCCCAGTCTGACAAAGTGGTTTCTCGAGCTTGAAATAAAACCATAGTGATTTTTACACTACTAAAATGACTGGCCCTTGACGGGACTAGCAATTATCTACAAATTCCAAAGAAGCAGCTTGCTGGATGGCACAACACCGTGTCTGGGGATGCAGGGGCTTCCTGTGCTTTTTGCTCTAGCTTATCAGCCTCTTTTGAAATATGGCAGCACAGGGAGCTCCACAGCAAAAAAAAGAAAGAAAACAAAAAAACAACACAGGAAAACAGCTCAGAGGATTTTTACCGGTCACAGGCGTGGGGTTGGAGGGACCTCACTGTTAGTCTCAGGTCAAGGAAGAAGCAGCATTCAAATTCAGAGAAAAGCTCTTGCCAGGAACACCAACCATGAGGCTCCTTGGGGGAAGCGGCCTCCTGCTGTGGTCCCCACCACAGGGCAGCTGTACCACTTTCTTTACGGGGAATACCTGCATGCATAGATCCAGAGATGAAGAGGAAGGCAGTTGGTTTCCTTATGTTTGATTCAGGAGGAGTGGCTGCTTTGGGACCTAAGATCCAGCTCTTATCAGAGAGGGTCTGGGGCCTGCAACTGTGTTATCTGGTATCAGAAAGTCCCCTTGGGCAGGGACTGTGGGAGCAGATGCTGACCTCAGCCAGGCAGCGTGAAAACAAACCTCAGCACAAAAGGGCACGATGTCATGAAATAAGAGTCCTTGAGAAAGGAAACAGGGAGAAAACATAGCTGAAATCTTGATGCTTCTAGGAGACATGGGGATGGATAACTGAACAGGACGGGACACGGCCAGCACAGGGTTGCACAAGGGCAGGCTGAGGGTCTGAGCAGGGCCAGCAGCCTGGGCCAGCTGGGGAAGGAAAGAGCAGCAACACCTCTTCTGCAACCAAGGGCTGCTTCCAGTGCGGCAAGCAAAACCTGTCAGTGCCAGCCACGCTGCTGCCTTCCGTTTGTCTGCTCGCTGAGGTCTGGCAGACTCGCCCTTCGATGTCTGTCTGGTCAGTGCCCAGCATAGCACCAAGGGCCTCTCCGTCCGGCCTGAAGGGAGAGAACAAATCCTTGCCCAGGATAAGACAGGCACAGGGAAGGTAGGTGGCAAGCCCGTCTTGCTTTCATGCCTTTTCAGACAACATTTTGGAAGGAAAGCTTGCCTCGGACTGAGCCTCTGTCTGGGATTAATTCAGCTTAAATTTGTAGTCACCGCAGGCAGCAGGGAAGCTGCAATAGCTATTAGAGAAAAAGCCAAAGAAGTAAAAGCAAGCAGGGACAAAGAGTAGCCCTGGCCCTCCCCTAAAAACAGAAAGGAGGCACAGGGATCCAAATTAAAAAGCAACCACTAGTCACCAGTACTAGCAAGTCACTGTGGGCTGGCCAGCACCAGCACAGCCGCCCTGGCCAGAGCCTGTCTGCCAGCAAATGGCTCTGGCGCAGCAAGCGTGGCACACCCTCCTCAGGCGTTCAAGCCCCAGCCCAGCAACCCAGAACCGACTGGGAAGGCCACTGGAGTTGGGAACGGCCACGAACTGCGGCCACTCCTTCCACGAAGGAGGAAGAGGAGTCCTGCCCCTCGCTCCCCGCTGCAGCCCTGCTGCAGGGGATGGAGAGAAGCGGACAGCTTGCCTCCTCCTGCAGTTGCTGCTGGCCTCCAAGATGTTGGTGTTGGTCGCTCCTTGGCTGGGGGATCCGAGTGGCCAAGATACCCAGCAAGAACAAACTGCAAAAGTAAACGAGACCGTTGCACAGCGGAGACAGGAAAAAATGCAACGAGAGAGGTCAGCACCCAGCAATATCACCCAAGACGACTGACATCCTCCCTGCCCTTGCACACATAGGCCCCACTGTCAAAGCCTCAGGGAGACGGCACTTTCCAGCCTGAAGGCTGGAGGTGGTTTCCCGTCCGCGCATCTTGGCTTCCTTGGCTTCGTGCAGGCGCCAGGCAGCGCCGGGCCCCCGCGGTCCCTCCCCGCATGCCGTCGCCTGCTCGGACAGGAGGTGGCAGCAAATGGCCGCCGATAGCGCCCAGCCAGGCCCGGGAGCGTCTCCCGGCGACACCCTGGTCCCCGGGGGAGAAGCCCACCCCGGCTGCCAGGGACGGGGCAAGGGTGGCAGGAGGTGCTGCTCCCGGAGAGCATCCCTCCTCCCCGGGGGGCGCCTTGTCCCCGTCCCTGCCCTGCTGGCTCTGTAGCCCCCATCCATTTTCACACATGCCACACCCTGGAAGCGCTTCGCCACAAACCGAGACGTTTTAAAAACAGCCCGTATCGAGAAAACAGATGGCAGCAGCTAGGAACCTCTGATTATTATTGATTAATGCAGGCTTACGGTTGGCGATAGGAGATACTGGGAGCAGCAGAAATTAGTGCAGATGTTACCAGCGGAAGGGGAAAAAAAAGTGAATCTAAAGCACAAGGAGGGACAGAGGCACACTGCCCAGGTCTCCTCAACAATCAGGAATCATGCTCAGATAACATCATGATCCACAAATGTTTGTCCCCTGCATCATCTGTCAGTCTTCACCAGAATAAAACTTTTTCTGAAGTTAAAAAAAAATAGTAACTGGAATTATTTTCCAACACTTTGAAATTTCCATTTCTATCTGCCAGCTTAGGAAATACCAATGGGCAATCAGACCAGCCCAGCTGAAACAGGGAGTCCCAGAAATCTGTTCCTTCTGGATCCCTAGGGCTACCTTCCTCAGACCTCTAAGCCTGAAAAACAGCTGGATTTTAGGGTTCCTACAAGCCATCTCTCCAGAGCTGCAAAGGAAATTTGAGGGTTTGGTAATAGTGTACTGAAACAATGACACAAAACAGCATGGACACCAGTACAAGGAATGGACTGGGACACCCTGTCGGCCAACCCCTACCTTTCATCCCAGCTCCACAGTCTGGTGCCTGGGTCACTCCAGCCTCTGTCCCCATTCAGATGCCCACTTCACACAGCCATCCTCCAGGCAGTGCACCACTGGCTTAGTTTGCTCCCCTGGCCCCAAGTGAAACTTGGTCTTTCAGGGAAAGCAGTTGTGATGATTTAAGTTGCTCCTTCAACCATCCTTTTTTATCTTCATGTGCTGGAACTCACCTCTCTCACATAGCATCTGCTTTTCCAACAGAAGACATTCACAGACAGCTGTCTGCCAGAAGTGGCATCAGACAGAAAGCAGCAAGCAGCTTTCATATCCTCTTCCCAGAAAAAACAGACCTGCTTCCTAGGAGAAACCCCTAGGAAACATAATGGATCATAGAATGCAGTATGAATGGGAATGCAAAAAGTCACTGACACCATCCTCGGTGTCTTAAGACATGATCATATCCACTTAGACAATTCCTGGTCTGGGTTCTTTGAGAATTGGGTTTGGTTTTTGGGGGGGGTGAAGGGTTTGTTTGTTTTAAATCTCCAGCAAGGAAAATCGTATAACTTTGTTCAGAAATCCATTCAAATCCTCTCACCCTCAGAAAATACCATCTCACATCTAGGCTTGATCATATTTTCTGTTTCAAGGTAAGCCCAAGACTTTTGGCCCTATCCACAGGCAATGTGAATGTTTTCTCTTCACAGTGTCTGTTTACATGTTTGAAGACTATTCACAGTTCCCTGCCTCTTCACCCGCAGAAGAACCCTTCAGGTAGAGACAACTTGATGGAACGGCAACTCGCATCTGCTCAAATTTATTGACTTTCTTAGAACATTTCAAACAAAACAAATACGGGGAAGCAGAGGGATAGATCTTCAACCCAGCAGCTCTTTAGTAGGAATGGAAATCACATAATCCAAAAGTGTAGTTTATTTTCTTTTTTTTTGTTAAACCAGATGTACAATCTGTTTACCGAAGACTGTATCAGAGTGGAAGATGTAGACTTGCCTGCTTTACAGGTTACTATGGAGACATTCTTCCTTTCATTTTTCTGTAAACAGACCATGTTACACAGAAGTGAGAAGTTCTTATTTTTGGCCATTCAAATGTTGCCCGTGGTTAAAGCATTTCATGTGCTATGAACTAGTAAACATCTCTGGTGAATTGGTTTGTTTTATCCCAAGTTTGACCAAGGGGAACTCAACTGACCAAGAGATGAAGGTCAAAGATGCACATTTTACAGCCTTACAATTCTTCTTTTGAAGTCCCATCAGAGAACTGATGGCTTCACTTGCTGCTAAGTTCCCAAAAACTTTGATATCTGTCCTCAGAATAACACAGCCAAATCCCATCAAGCATGAATAATCGCACCTCCTTCTCCTCAAGCATGTTTCTAAGGAATTATTGTAAATTACTTTGCACAGCATCAGAGTAGGAGAACTAAGAATAACAAACATTTGATATCAATAGCACAGTCCATTGATTCCCAACAGCCTTCGGGTCACAACTACTACATTTTTTTCTTTTAGATAATTACAAGTATACAGCCGTTTTCTGTAATCAACACCATGGCAACACCATTATGTATGATCTACGGGTCTCTAAAAATATGCCTTCAACTTTCCCCTTTTTATTTCACCAGCACTCTTGAAATGCTGAAGGTGCAGCACCTGTTAATCTTGGCCCTTAATACTGCTTCCTCTGTACCAACTTCTTGACAGTTCACTACAGTTTGCAGAAACTACAAGAATTTTCTTTTATTTCTATTGCTTATACTGCAGTTCTCTTTCTGTAAAGCTTTCCCAGAAATCAGAACTAGAAATAGGACAGTCAAAGCTGCAGTAATGAGGATACAAACCAAATGAGAAACAGGTAGCAAAAGATTAGCAAGGCCTAAGTAAAAGCGAAAAACATAATCCGTCGTGAAGGTGGCTCTGGCAAGAAACTCTTACTTGAGTCAACCAAAATCCAAGTCACAAGCCATGGTATGCGGTATCTCTGTTGGACAACCTCCTTTTGGAGGAATGGCCACAAACGGTGCTCCTATGTAACCAGGGGTCACTCATGTCAAAGGCACACAAAGCCCAAGCACTTTTGGTCATCAGAAGTGCTAAGATCACCAAGCTGACCAGCAGCGACAGGACAGAGGTGGTCTCCATCAGGCACCATGAGGACACTATACCTCTGCAAACCAGACCTCTCGCTTTTCAAGGCGGGGATAGCATTTAGGGCAGGGAGCCAAGACATCTGAAATGAACTCTGCCAGACTGAATCCACAAGCATTTGAAGGCTGAGAGATGTAGGTGTTTCCCCAGCACACAGTGGTATCAGTGCCAACAAAACCTTGAGCAGAACCTCATAGGCCTTTTCTGTCCTTGTCATGGGGCACCAAAGCATGGGAGCATAGAGGAGTGCAGCACAGCCTAAGGTCTCTGGTGATGGAATTCTCCCTTCTTCCCTTTCCAGATGCAGAGAGTTTCTGCTCAGTTATTTATTTTGCAAAACCACAGTTATTCCAATGCTAGGTGGTGTGTTTTTTTTTTCTTACATGGAAATATGGATGATTACCAGAAAAACAAATAATTGGGATGGAGCCCAGTTGGATATCACTGAGGCAACTAAGTGAGTATGCCTTGTGGAGAAGAAGAGAGAGTTACACAGTTAGGAACTGTCTGTTGTCACATTTAGGATAAACATGACAAGCAAGAGTTGCTTGTTCTCCTGCTACTGAGGACAAACTAACTACTCACAGTCAGGAAAAAACTGACATCCAGGTTTTCTCAGAAAGAGGTTTAAGCATCTGACTTAGGAACTTACTTGGAAATACCTCCTTTTCTACACATATTCATATAAGCACATAAATACACATGTTTATTCTTAAATTCCACATATTTTTCAGAATTTAAACCTGTGCTAAAATACTTTCTTGAACTGTATTTTCATCTTCCTGGATTAAATTTGGATTAGTCACCTCCTGGGGGAGATGAGAAGTCTCTTGGTCTACTCAGTTCTCACGATGGAGATTACCCTCTTTTTCACTAGCCACAATAAACAAATACTGCAGTAGCCTAAAGCTCAAAAATGAGACCCTCCTAGGTCACTCCTCACATTTTTAATTGAGGTAAAGAAAACCGAAAGGTGAGGTTGGATTGAGGCTGGAATGAGCACACCTATTTTCTGTCTCCTTGTAAAGCACAGTTGTCTCCATGTGAGCATACATGAAATATTCTAGCCATCTGGAACGGAGGAAGGTCCAAAGTCTGCCTCATCTGCTCTCTGCTCCAGGTCTTTCTCCTATCTACAGCCACCCTCTGAGAAAAAACTTCATTACCCAACAGCTTGTTTCTGTTTTTCTCACAAATCTGCCTATAGCTGTTGCCTTCTAAGATTGCCACAGCGTTATGTGTCAGGACACTAAAATATTCACAAAGTGATATTGCAGATATGAGAACCAATGACAGAGCCGGAGTTCAAGCTAGGTAATACACAGTTTCCTACATCTTAGCTCTACCAAGAAGTAGAGCGAAGTGTAATAAAGGAAGAAGCCGCTATATCCAACATGCATATTATTCTTATTTAAACATAATAGTGCCAGGAAGCACTTTGGGACGCTACAGTCACTGATAGCTTCAACCATACAGGGTTGAATCTTCCAGGATGGAAAAGTAGCCTTTGATCTGCTGCCACCTTTCCCTCCTACATCAGGACTTGAGGCTGTTGTAATCACACTCCTGAGCTACTGACACTACTTCTGTCTTCAGCTCTTCTCAACAGCCAGATACAGGCCTACATTGAAATAACTTCTACTCATAAGAAATTGTCAGAGAAGCGTCTAAGAAAAAGCAGGTGTTAAGATCAAATGCACCCAATAACTTTTACTTCTGACCTTAGCCCACAAACTTAACTCTGGGATTCTTCACACATCAAAGGCTCAGGGCACCAAACACAAATTGGTGGTTTTGCAAGTACCAAATAACACGAGTGTGCATAAGTAGAACAGATGCTTGTGGTCCTCAGGGTGGGATTCACCAAAGACAACTACAAACAAGACAGCACTGCGAGCTCGTGACTCAGATGCCCATGTCTCTGCCAGGCCACGGCAATAGATTTCTTGCCTCAAACCCTTCTCTTCAAATCCAGCTTGTATCTTTTTCACTAAGGCCAGAGCTCCGAGTGCCTCAGGGAAGAAGAGCCGAGGACATCCATCAGAGCTGACAGTGAGAAAACACTCTGAATTATTCATAACACTCAAATAGCAAAATTAAAATTAAACTACCTTACATGACAATGGGAGATATGCTAACACTGAAGAAATTCCAGGGCTACTTTTATGTGCCGTACAATGAGCTAAAGCTGGAATGAAATACTTAACGGCTAAAAGGCTCGCCTGTGTTTTCTCTGTGGATGGATATATTTCTTGTTTTGATTACATTTATATCAAGTCTTTACATAACCGTTGGCTTCATACCCAAGGCTATCATCCTGAATCACAATCTCCCCTATACTGGTAGCAGAAGAACAGACTACTTCTAGCTTTTAAACTTGTTAATAATGAACTTGCTCTTGTCTGATTCTCCTTGTCCCCTTCTCCCTGTGCGATACCTGCCTTGGGAAGTACACGGCTTTTGCATCAGTGTTCAAGATGGTTTTCTGTACTTGCTTAGATGGCTGTCAGGGCTAGTTTTTGAGGTACAGTCTCCCTTTGATAGCTCCCGACAAGGTCTGCTAGAGGAGAGCCAGTTCCCAAAATACATTTCTCTCACACTTGTTTTTCAGGGTTCTCCACTCTGCAAGGACTGACAGTGTGGTAACGAGAGGCACTCCAGACTGGATTTAATGCTACCATATGCTAGACAGAACGAGAATCCATACTGCAGGAGAGCAGCCGGTACATTTCCACGTTAACAGAAGCCTGATTGCAAATTGCATTTAGTCGCAACAGCTCAGTTCACTGCACACAGATGCCATGGGGGACTGTAAAGTTAGCAAGATGTGGGGGAGTATGGCTGAATTTTTTAAAAAGATCAGGCTGATCAGATGCCACAGACATTTGGAGCTGATGCCACGGAAGAAAGTTGCTGCTGCATTTGTTCTGCCAGAAATAAATAATAAGAATAATGTCATGAGCTGTTAGTCAAATTACAAACTCTCGCTAGGCTGGTGATCGTCTGCTGATACAAATGGCAGTATCAGCACTGTCAAACGCTGCTCTTAACTTGACAGCCAGCACGTCAATGAAGTCAGAGAAGAGGAATTTACGCTTTCAAAATAGGTCAGCATGAGATGCGATGGGTTTCCCGTCAGAGTGTGCCATGTCCCCCTGGGCTGGCAGCAAAGCGCACCTCTTAGCATTTACAACAGACCTCATGCAACTGAAGGTATGGCGAGATTAAATGACTCGGGCAGGTTTTTCTCTCGGCTCATGGATCCACTCCGAGCTGGTAGAGAACAAGAGCTCTTCTCTGCTTACTTGCGCATGATCAACCAGATCAACTCGGTGGCCTCTGTCCAGGGCCTCTGCCACAAAAATACTCAGCTCTGCTCATCCTAATGGGCCTTTTGATGAGCAGGCTGAACAAGGAGGCCAAGGACTTTTCACTCCCTGGCCTGAGCCACTGGGGCACAAATACAGGACAACGTAAAGATGCCTGGCAGTATTTTAATGGGGTGGTACAGGGGGGTTCATTATCCAAAGCTCCCAGGGCAGCACCAATGCACAGATAACTTGAGCACTTTTAAATACTAAATGGAACCATGGGTGCAGAAGTACTGCATGTAAACACAGCCCTTACGCTGCAGGATAAATGCTCTGCTCCATATGAATCAGGAGAGATCTCTTCCTCCCTCCTTTGCCCTACTCATCGGAAAGCATCACATGGTTCAGCTGCTTAGATCAGTGCTGGTAAATGAAGCAGACAATCTCTGAAAGGCCCCTTTTCCAGTCTGATATCTCTGTGAAGCATTCCCACATTCCTGAAGAATAAGGAAAAGCTTTCCCCACCCCCACTGTACAGCCAGCCTGCAAAATTCACTGTTACTGAAGGTCACCAAGTCAAAGACTGCAGCTGGGTCATTTTATAGCCATTAATAATCCCTGTAGCTCGGAGAATAAAGATAAAAGTGATCTAAATCCTGCTCTTTAGGACATAAGCCAGTCTTCCCCAGGGTCAGGAAGGAATTGCTCCCACACACACACATCACATAAGGGATTGCACTGTCCACCAGGTGCATAGTGGAGTTAATTTCTCCCCCATCTCCCACCATGTGTTACCAGAAACCACAGGGGCAGACAGGAGTGTGCTGTGTACCATGCTTCTGTAGTTTCACAGATGAGTGACCACCAGCCAGAAGATCCAGGGCTCCAGGTTGCTCAGACATGAAAGCATTCGCATGATTTCCTAAAGCCCCGTATCAGTGAGGTGGCAATAGCTCCCATGTGCTGTGAGCTGCCTCATGCAGTTCCAGGAATAAAGTGCTATGGCTCAGCAGTCCCCCGTGGCATTGGCTTTACATTTCTGGGCAACAACTTCACTGCTAGGCAAAAGGCATTTTTCAGAATCTCCCTCTAAACACATTCCCAGGAACCAAGCATCCAAATGAAGAGAGAGAAAAAGAAGAGCCAGTTTCCCAGGAGATCTCTTAAAGCCCAAACAAACAAACAAAAAAGATCACAGAGGAGCTTGGGATTTCAGACAGTAAGAAAAAGAGAAGCACTCTCTAGCTCTGCCCATGCCACAGGCAGGATGGGCACTACAGAGCAGCTGGCAGAGGGCTCCATATCTAGGGAGCTAGGAGGATTTCATGAGGATCAAGGATGGTCTAACACAGGCCTACCAAACATCAAGCTTCCCCAAGGAAGGCCTCTTTTCCTATCCACAAAGCATCTAAAGTGCATTAGTCACTTGTCTAGGGATGTTCAAGAGCCCAGGATAAAGCTCCCAGCAAGAGCTCAGCTCTCAATCCCAGACCAAAATACAGCAATAAGGATTGCTGGGAGAAGACAGCCAAGTGCCTCAAGTTGTTTGAACAGTCAGCAAGAAGCTTTACATCAGAAGCAAACCCACTCAAGCAGGTAGCTGCTGAGTTAGCTGGTAGTGAGCCATGGAGCTGGCTGCCTCTTGGGTGTCCATGCAGCTGAGCAAATCAATTTAGACCTGAAAAGTAGACATGAAAGTGGGATCCGGTTCCCAGCTGCAGCTGGATGCTCCCATGAAACTTGTTCTGTGCTTCCAGGCATCCATGATTCATCCCATGAAGGCAGAAAATCCCCATGCTTTTATGCATTTCCTGGCTTTGATTTTCCACTTTTTTTGTTATATAAATTGGTGGGTTAGGGTTTCCTTCCACTGCTTAGAGTTCTTTGTGAGGCAACTGACTCCTTTTTGCACTCCAACATGGATGGTTCAGTTGTGCTCTTGCAGCACCCCATTATGTGCTGAGCAAGCCAAAGCACAGAGTGATTCAAATGCTAAGGGCGTGCAATACTGAGTTTAGTGGTCAACTCTCATCATCAGCTCTTTCACTCAGTCACATCTCGATGCTCAGTCTTAACCACAGCTATCAGAGCTCCAACAAGGCACCCAGAGATACGACCCTGAGGAATACCAGCATTTCCAAGAACAAGCCCCTGTCCTGAAGTCCAGAGGCATGAGGGGAAGGTAAGCAGATTCCTGAAGCTCATAAAAGAATTATTGCTCAAAGCGAAGTTGTGAAGCTGCAATGAACTCTCAGGGACACTGCAAGACTGACTGTTTTCTTATGACTACGACCAGAGAAAATCAGGGCTCTACTAGTGTTGTCTGCAGTGTGGAGACCTCCTTTAGTTTATGCATTATCAGTAAATAAAGAAGCTAAGAAGTCTAACCCTAACCTCCATCATGGAGACTCTCCTAGTGATAGGATCCATAATTACTCCCTGCACTTAGCCATGCTTCCCCTCTTCCCTGTCCCATTCATCAGTCTCACCTGTGTTTTTATCAGTCTTCCTCAGTCTTCTCCTGCACAGGACTTTCCTTAAGACATTCAGTTGTTCCTGTAGTTTTTACAGGTTTGTTCTGAACAGCCAAACCAGGGAGAGAAGCCAATGACCCTGGAGACTTCCCTGTTCGTACCAATACCAGCAGCATAACTCTTGTTTCTGTCAGAACAGGAGCCTACAGAAGGGCTTTCCTTAGACTTAGGGAAGATGTGTCTAACATGATCACATAAGGGTGGTTTTTTTGGTAATGCATCTACTAGAAAGTTGAGAACTGTGTAGCTCATATTCAGTTTTTCCAAGCAAGATGTTAAGATACGGATTTTCCACACTTCGGAACAAGGCTCTGAAATCTAACTCAAGTACTGTGGTTGAGAATATCTGCCAAGTCCTAGCCACGTCCATCTGATTGACACTTACCATCTCCTAGAGCCTGGCCCTGCAATAACACCCTTCAGCTGGGAGAAACACCACCAAAGACAGACCTGCTTAGCCTCACCCATACTCCCATCCCAGCAGAGGAAATATCAGGAGGATTTGTTGGCAGACACTGAACACACTGAAACTGCTGGGGTTTTTTTTTTACACTCTCTTCCATTTTTTGAGAAAGAAGAGATGTATAATTTGGCAATACATGGCTTCCCATAGACATGTCATGCAAGGCACCTCCTTAACACCACGGGGACCCCATGAACCCTTTGTCCTCTAAAGCCCAAGATCCTGCTCTAAAATATGGAACTTGAAGAGAACAATTAAGGTTATTTTTGTTATTAGCAAACAATTTCCAGTGTCGTTCTCCAAAACAGCTGAACCACTTTAACTGGAACTTTCCAAAACACAAAGAAAGAAAATAAAAGCAAGACCAAACTCAGAGAGAAGAACGACCTTTTGCACAGTAGGCATCAGCTGAAGCAGTTAACCTCTGCAGCCTGTAAGCTCCTGAAAACAGTGGCTTCTGATAGAAAAGCATTAACCTTGGTGATCCTAACATCTTTACCTGTAATGCATACGCTGTAAAGACTGGCACTGCTCTTCTCTGAATGGCCTGCACAACAGGGGAGAATTACATACTCCTGCAGCATAAGGAAAAAGTCCTGGGCCCACCAGCATTCACCAGCTGGCTTGGCTGCAGATGCAAGGTTTGACTCAAATGAGATCAATTCTGCTTCTGCCCTGGACAAGGTATTGCAGCTTGTCTACTGCACAGTCACATCACCCCATTTCACACTGCACAGAGAAAAGCCACCCTAAAGATTACAGTGTGATGGGTCTGGGTGCCAGCCAAGCTGCCTCAGCAGGAGACAACTTTTTTTTCAGAATTAAACAAACAAACAAAAAAAGAAGTGCTGTGGTTGCTGCCACTGTAGAGGTCATCTCCCCATAACCCCATTACTGACCAGGCAGCATGCAAGAGCCATGCCTCAACTAGTTCTCCTGAGCATTTTCTTGGCCTCTTCACCTGGTCTTTAAAACTTCCTTGAATTTCTTGGATACCAAAACTTTCCCTCTGAGTTGTACTCAATCTCCAAAGGAAAAAAAAAAAAAAACCACAACCAACCAACAAAACAAACCCAAAACCAAGCACCAAAACCCAAACACTAGGCACCACCTACAAAGCTCTTATATCATCCAGCAAACAACGGCTGTCTACTTTGAGCTCTTGCTGTTTGGTACCTACAGGCAGCAGCTGTTTCTCCCTTTCCCTCCTTCCCTCCACACCCAGACATACTGGTGGGTCACAGTTATGAAAAACAGAGCAAAAAGAATGAACGACAAATTGTACCTGGATAGCTAGCAGAGATCAACTCAGACTGGATCTTTTCTATGACTTAAGGGTGATGTGCCTGCCATGCTTCAACAGGACAGCTCCTTGACATCCATTCTGGGAGCTTTTTCAACAGCAAGGATGCTGGAGGGGGAAAACAAACAAAAAGCCCACAATGCAGAAGTCATTTCATATTGTCCTGATTTAGGGACTGAACAGCTCAGTCCACGAGAGGTTTTAGTTCAGGTCTCACTGAACTAGTGGTTTTACACCACTAGTAAACCATTTGCTGTTCAACCTCCCCTTGGCGCGTTTTGTGACTTGGGACTTTGCTCTTAGCTTACTGCTGGCTGAGCAGGCTACCAGGTACCTTCCTGTCTTTCTGGGAGCACCAGGAACCATTTTCCTGCAAAAAATAGACAATTCCTGTTGCTTTGCGAGTGATTCCCTGGAGTAATTTCTCCCTTGTTGCTTCTCTGATGTCTAATTACAAGCAAGCAAATTTTTCGGTCTTTTCCCCTCTTTGGAGCTACTCAGTGTTTCTTCTGTCTCTGGCAACCCCTTTTTTTGAAAACTTGCAGGACTGCAATACCTTAGTTGAAGGTTCAAGACTTGTGCGATATGGGAGTGGGAACGTGCTCTGTAATTCCTTCTCTTCATATCAATTGCAAGTGACCCCCACAAACACATGCTTTCTAAGGTGCAAGCTGTCTGATCATGCCCCATCTCCAGAGCACCCTATACCTCTGTACAGAAAGTCATGTGCCATCCTAACAAAAAGCATACAGCTTGTGTCTCCTATGTGGGCTAAGCTCACCTGGGGGTGGCAGAGGACATTCCTCCTGGGATGGTCTCTGGCAGTACACCAAGACGACAGACATACGCTGGCCTTCACTGCACTGCAGACTCATTGCAAGCCCTAGACATAAAAGCAGCTAGCTAGAAATTCAAGGGAAAACTAAGGGTTATTCTGCACTTGTTTGATTGTCAAGCACCTGAGATATGACGACAACACATTGGCACGCTGTAATTGCAACATATTATTAAGTACCTTCAGTCCTGAAAGGCTAAGACACTTTTAAAAAATAATAAAGCTAATGCACATAATAGCCTGTGTCTTGTTATTTAAGAAACCTCTTCCCGGCATCGGACGTCGACAGTACGTGTAAATGCACTTTCTCCAATAACTATGCACAAGGAGAAGTCTGATGGAGTGCCAGAAAGCACAATGACTGTTCTACCTTAGCAATGTACAGAAGATGACACGTTCCCTTTAGAACTAATTGCTTTATTCAAAAAAAAGCTATTTACTAAATCCTAGCCTGGTCTCTTCCCTTGATGAGCAATTTCAGACTCCACATTGGAGCTTTTGTTTGTTGTTAAAAGACAGGGACAGAAAAGTGTTTTGTTGAGTCATTTTAATTTTCATATTTAATGGAAAAGAGTTCAGAAGGGTATTTTTCATTATATTATTTGAAAATTTGCATTATATATATTCTGCTGGGCCTTTTCTTATGTGACTCAAGGCTGACAAGTTCAGGCTGTCAAACAACACTTTGCATCAAATAAATTGCCCTACACCAAGATCCAGTTATAACTATTGACACAGACCAAGCTACACATCTGAAAGTCAGAAAATATTCTTAACTGTTATTATCCTTGTTCTGCATTCTCACTTGCACATGAAAGGACTTTCAGAACTGCTTCCAAAATTCACTGCATTCTTACTGTTAGACTGCTCCCCACCTCCCTATATTAAAAAAAAAAAAAAAAAGTCAGGAATTCCTCTTCTTATGCCTTCAAGACAGAAACAGCTGTAATGACTTCACAGACAAATCAATGCCATTTCCAACAGAATGATTTCATTTTTTTCTTCCTACTTTGAAAAATGAGAATTATTTCACAATGAGCCCTAGGGAATGAGCTCATGAAAATGCACAGAGCAGACAGCATGAGGAAAAGTCTTTGGTTGTATATTTCAGGAGGCAGCAAATGATCCTATCTGCTGCTCTGTGAGCAGTGAGAATAATTATGTATGCACTTGCTGCATCCCATAATCATCATCATCACGCAGATGACATTTCATAGCTGAGTTGGGAATCTGCCTTTCCCAAAATTATTTTTTGTTTGGAAGAAGAAATTATTCTAAATAATGTCTGGGGACGATAGATATAGGAAAGCATAGATTTGAGAGTCAGACACTCTAGAGTCATAATCCTATCGCCAGCTCTCTAAATAATTCGATTATATCATTAAGTTAACTCCACATTTGCAAAATGGTAACACATCTGTCCACGGCAGAGTACCAGGCTACCAGGAATTTCCATGCAATATTATAAACTGGTGCATTAATGTGAACTCAGGCTGCATCTGCATGGAGGAACTCCTTTGCAAGCTTTGCAAAAACTTGGCCAGATTTGGAAAGTGGGGGCACTCTCTTCATTGCTTTATCCTGGTGAAAGTGCTTCAGGACCCAAGTCATTGCCTTGCCATAGAACAGGCACTAAGGACAGGAAGCATCATGAAGTTGTGTTTATTAGTTGCACCTCTGCTTCCCTCAGACAACCTTCTCCTTTCCAGAAGGAAAAAGCTCATCTCTTAGCTCAGTGATGAAGGACAGGACAAGAGGAAGGACGAGCTTGAGGCACATCCCTTCCCCAGGACTATTTCCACCCACTGGGTCATGGATAGCGCCGTCAAAGATGCACCAAAGTCCTGTTATCAAGATCCAAACCAAGGGGTTGACTTACCCAGTTGCTCAGGCGGAACAAGCTGCTGGATCGCTATAGCATGGAGGAGAGGCCCCAGGTGCCACAGAGCCAGCCAGGCTCACATACGTACCCATTCCGCTTCTCCAGTATCCTGGCCTGCTTTCAAAAGAAAACCAGACTGTCTTGCTGGTTCCACATTAGGCCGCACTAACTGATCACGGAGACACATCTCATCGCTTTTTCTTACTGGGATAGTGCTAAACCTAACCCTGTTCCTTACTGATTCTCCAGCTTGGGTGAAATGAAGATCAGGACATAGCTGGACCTGTAGCAGCTCCTCCATGAGATAAACTGGATTGTCAGGTAGAAAGTCATGGCCACTTCTAACCATACGACCTTAAGTGAATTATTTCACTCATCTCTATTCTTCTGGTGGTCCTGGAATCTGGGTGTTGTCTTCAAGGGGACAGAACTCCAAAAATTCTTTTAAAAAACTGATTTGCATTTTCACTGGTGTGGCAAGACAGTGGGACCCTATTTATGACACAGGCGCTACAACAGCTTAAAGAAACCTGAGTGCAAGTGAGACCCTCACCTCTGGAAGGGCTGTACTGTCATACTAGGCATGAGGACCTCATTAATAGGCACATTGGGTTAACATCACATCACTCTTTTGCCCAATATTTCAGTGGGACTTTGGTTTTCTGATCCACACCAGCTTTTTATAGCCAACAGGTTTGTACAGGCCAACTGGACCGGTCCACAACAGCTCAGACCAAACCAGGCCCGCCTGAGTGCAACCCTGGTTTGAAAAGGGTTCCTTCTAAGTATGTAGTACCTAAATCTTAATGCTAGGAACAGTATCTGCAAAAATGTAGGCTTCAATGCAATGAAGGCTCAAGCAGTAAATTAGTCATGAGACTGCCTTTGTCTGCCTAACACACACAGATCAGCAATCTTTGCTTCTCTGCTACCTAAATATGTAGCAACTACTTGCAAATGCAAAGCATATTCTCCAGGTGTCCTGTACAGTACACACTGTGCAGAAAACTGGTACCAAACTTCAAGCCAGGACAAATTGCTGGCTGGACAAGAAAGCACCACTCGCCCAACAACATGATGTCACTTATGCATATGTGGGAGGAGGAGAAAAATGTTGATTTGTTCTGGCCATAGATAAGGACACAGCTTGAAATTAATTGATCATGGGTACATTCAAAGTAACAGCTTGATCCAGTTCCAGCAAAATGCAACGGCAAAACTCTGGTGCACAATACTGAACGTGCCAGACTTGCTTCTCAAAAACTTTAGCTCACACATCACTGCAATCAGAACCCCTCTGTTACCTTGCTGGGGGAAGTTCTGATTAGGCATTCGGACCTGAGCTCCCTAGGGGGTGGGGATTAGGAAGGGAAAGATAGGCTGATGTGTAAAAAAATTTTGTTTGTTTAAAGAATATTTAAGGTAGAGAGCTAAATTAACTGGGATGAAACTTGCATGAAGATCCTTCATCCAGGAATCCAGTCCACAGCTTGTTCTTTCTTTCTACCTGTACGGTCTCCACTATCATAGCATCTCAGCATTTTACAACCTCACTTTCTAACTACTCTTTGAGGCAGGAAGATGTTTGCTGTCCCCTTTCAACAGATATATCAGTGCAGAATTAGCCTAAGTGTCCTAACAGTGGTATTACGTAGGATAACCCTTCCCTCTTCCATGTCTAGTCTTCATCTGCTGCAACACACTTTTTCCTACTATTTGCTTTTCCCCACTGATGCCTTACACTCAACTTGGAAAGCAAAGCTCAGCCAACCTGCTTTAGTCCCATTTATAATCAATTTAACTTCCTGGCTCTGGGGCACCTTTTGCTGTGCTGGAGACCACTGCCACAAAGTTCTGTTTAAACCCAGAATAATTTGCTGACATGGAAATTAAACCATTGTTCTTCTGATGCCAATAAACTGAAGTGCTGAGAATTGAAACAGTCATTCCAGCAAAATGGTCAGGAGTATCCACGTTTGTCATCTCTTGATGACTCCAGATCAAGAGTGCTCAATTCATAAAAAGCCAAAAGATGAGTTCTTTAAGTACCAATGTCACAAAATTGGAATGTCAGTGTGTTTTCTTAGAGCTACTTAATAGAGAGAAGTGTCTTTATTTAGCACCTGTCATCTCAAGTTCCCAAAATGCTCTCTCAAAAATTAAGTTTCCTAATAAGCTTCCTAGCCAGACATCAGGCTCCAATTTACAAGGGGTAAACTTGTTTAAGGTCACCCAGCATGGGAAAGAAGAGCTGGGAAGCAGCTCCAGGAATCCAGAGGACCACACCCCTCACTAGCCACTAGACCACACAACTGTCCCCGTTTCACTCGAGTCATTATTAAGCAGGATAGAAGAACACTGTGGTTTTATTTTATGTTAGCTGAACTCTTGCATTAACATTTTACTGTCCCACTGATGTTTTGCCTAGAACATTCTGTAATCCACAAATTAATATGTGAAGAACATCCAGTACAGTTTGGAGGAATAAAAAAATTGCTCAAATGGCAATGGAGTTTTGATTTCCAGCAGTTTCATAAATCAGAAGGGTTGGAGAAAGAAGGTTCCTTATTTTATCACACATAGCCTTGTGTAATGCCAGCAAAACTGCTGCCCTTCCCAAAACCAAGCAGAAACCCTATTGTTGCGGCAAACCCCATCTGGTCACGTGGAGAACTTAAAACCTCGCGGCATTCTGTTTTGCCTGGACAGAAAGGGAGTTTTGCTCCAAATGCATGACAAGGGCCAAAAATAAATATGCTCTACCTATGCACATTATCTGAAGTTTTTGTTGCCTGCTTTTATTCGTCACTTCATGTTTTCTACGATCTTGCCTTTAGCTTTCAGGATAAGGGTTTCTCTGTCCAGCAAATCCTCCCCTATTCTCATTTTTGTTAAATCACTTTGTTAAATGATTCTTCTAGGTGGAAGAAGATCCTCTCCTTTTAAGGGTGGTTCCATGCTGCACTCAATGCAGTGAAGCGCAAATCTACGGCAAAACGCAATCACTATTCAGAAAGGCTTCGAGCAAAGTAGCAGGAAACTTGCCCGTGGTAACGAGGCTTGGATCGGGCACAGGCCTTGCTTCCTCCGAGTGCAGCTGGGGAGGATGCGTCCGATCACGGAGAGAGGTGTGCCCCATCACGAAAAACCACCACTATCACCAATCAAAATCCAGTGCTCCGGCCTGACTCGGAAACTCAGTACGGAGCTAGGCAGAGCGTAAACTCTAATCTGAACAGAATTATTTAAAATCTGTTTAAGGGAAGCTAATTAGTAAACATCTCCCATCTGCCAGATAACATCGGATGTTTTGCATCAACACCGCCCGAAGTCGCAGTCCCCGCAGAGCCGGCTGGCGCTGAGCGGCGCAGCGCCGGATGCGTGCCTTGCTGGAGCTCTCCCGGTGCTGAAGGGGCCCCGCGTCACCGCCAGCCCCGCAGCCTGGAGCTGAGCACGGTTAAGCACGGAGTGAGGCTGCGGGGAAAAAATGCAGCTAGAGGGCTGAAAGACGACTTCGTCAGTAAGAGCAACTGACAATGAAGGAAGGGGAAATGCCAGCGGGGAACAGCTCTATTGCTGGCATGAGCTGGGTGGAGGAGAATGGGAGTGTACCACATGTCAAGTTTTTGAGAGAAGTGCCTCCTTTCTAACCCCCAGGAGCCTCTACTTAATAAGATGGTGCTCTCCCTTTGTCTCTCTTTGCAAACCGAAGAACAACATAAAAAGCTTCTTGATGATAACAGTTTAAGAGAAAAAAAAGCTAAGTTCCTCTGGTCATTAAAGGTACTCTACCACTTTACCCAAAAGCAGGACTGTTAACCTTAGTGTCCTTGGCCAGCTTCCAGCTTGGGTCAGAGTGTGTGCACCTAAATTCAGCTCTCAGCAGTAACCAGAGAGGCTGTCCTGCTTCGTCCCTCACAAGTAAACATTGTTCTGTATCGTAATTCCAGCCAGAGACGGACACATGTACCTGGACATCCAGCACTTCAGGCCAAAATACAGATCAGAAGGTCAAGGAGAGGAAGTTTTAGTACCCCTTCGGTAGACGTGAGCACAACACAGCTGTCATGGCCTTAGTGAAGGAACAGAGAGAGGGGGTGTCTCCTCTTTAATTTACCTGGAATGACAAAACTGAACGGTGATGTCCTAGTCTGAGGCAGCAGCTTCCTTAGCATGCACAAGATGAATTTTATTTGCTCTGTCAGCACAGCTTCTTGATTCTTTATGGCCACCCACAGACTGTTGTAGAAGTGATTCCCCTGAATACTAGCTCTCATTCTCTGCCCTGGTTGGTATTTTCCCCAGTGATATCCTAGGCCACTTCAGGGATCCAGCAGTTGTTGCTTACTCAGTGCTGGGCTGCTGTGAGTTTGGGTTTTGCCAGACTCTATGCCACTCCAGAATCAGTGTTCGTAAATACAGTGGGCTAATGCTGGGTTTGTACTGCACAGAGTAAAACATCCAAGTAGCAGGTATTTATGTTGCTCTTTTACCGAGGAGCCTGGAAAGCAAAAATCTGTGGAAACAAGTTTTAGAACTCTTGGGCCCATGACAGGATATCTACTGTAGGATCAGGAGAGTAAATGTGTTACATGTGTTTGCACCTGTAAGCACTTCTCCAAATTGGAAAATCTCATAATAGAAGCAATTTTAATAGGGCAAGCACACTGCAGACCTCCCCATTGCATCTATCAACATGTATACTTAGAATCATAGAATCATAGAGCGGCTTGGGCTAGAAGGAACCATCAAAGGCCATCTAGTCCAACCCCCCTGCGGTGAGCAGGGACACCTTCAACTAGATCAGGTTGCTCAGAGCCC
>JAVKLA010000084.1:30132098-30144820 GCA_034782735.1 Sagittarius serpentarius
ACCTGCTGGCCACGCTTCTCTTGATGCAGCCCAGGATCTGGTTGGCCTTCCGGGCTGCGAGCGCACACTGCCGGCTCCTGTCCAGCTTTTCATCCACCAGCACCCCCAAGTCCTTCTCCCCCCATCCCCCAGCCTGTACTGATGCCAGGGGTTGCCCCGACCCAGGTGCAGGACCTTGCCCTTGGCCTTGTTGAGGAAAGCCAAAATATGACCTGCTCCACCTCTGGTATTACAAGGTTGCATAACATATGCAGCTACCCTACCCAAATTATTATGCATATCACTATTGTGCTTAGAGGCTGCACCTGAGATCTTAGCTGCCCTATAATTAGACCTGCCTAATACAATCAAACCTGTCCTGTGAGTGAAAGTTTAGGGGCTATTCCCCACCAAGTGACAAGCTATGACTGAGTATAGCAGGAGTAACACAGCTAACCTCTTTCTCCAAGGGTTTACAGTCTAGACAGGCAAGGGAGACAGAAATAAAGACAGATTGGCAGAACAAAGTAGACTGGAGGAACAGTTTTAAAGAGATTTAGTGTAAGCGATGGTGATACTTGCTGGTGACAAGCCGTAAAGACCTATAAGGACATACCCCAGAGGGATCTGCATCAGGAGAGAATCAGCATCGTGGAGAGCTTTACTGCTGGGTGTCACTGCAACCCATCGAGGTGACAGAGGGGATCTGGCACTGAGGTAAAACCCAGTGCCAGGGAAATCTGTGCCAATGACTTTGTAAGGACACAACACATTACCTAGATGAGCAACAACTGCTTTGCTTATGACAGCGGCAAAAGGCAGCCAGCACTGGCCACACACATTAAAAGAAAGTGCACAAGTACTTAAAAGATAATGGGATGCAGCCTGTCAGCTCCCCTGCCAATGTCTAGGCACACAGTCCTTCCAAACATGCAGCCAGGGAAACCAGTGCAAAGGAAGCTTCAGCAGAGGTTATGGATCACTGCAGACTAATGACACAGTCAAAACAGGTGAGCATGATCTACTGCTTGTATAACAGCAGCATCCAAAGGTTTGGCCCAGAAAGCAGATTCACTGCACTACACTGTGCAAACATTCAGCAAGGGCAGACTCTGTTCTGAAGAGCTAGAGATTCAAGTAAGATAAAGACAAGGTCATAGACATGTTTAATGGCTCGCCTGTGGTCATGTGTGTCATTAGTAGCCTATTCAAAAAAATACAGCTAATATCTCCTGAGCTCCAGTCTAGCATCCTGTCCAAACACTCCACATTCTCTTTAGCCAATACTTCCTTCTCTTAAGGAAAGCAGGGCACAGGAAGACACTTTGAACTACAGTACAGCTTTTGCACTGAAAATGAACACCTTTAAAGAGGCTAACAACTATGTTTCTCCATCTACTGTCAGCTGACTGGTTTGCTAGGTTTTTTTTTCCAAATATCTCTATTTGCAAATCAAACCTCCAACAGTGCTGAAAAATAACAGCACCTCCTTCCACACACCAACGTATTCCTTACCCATGGACAAGGTCTGTCTCCAACACAGTGATGAAAATCTGCTTCTGTAGAAGCTCAAAATTACTATTCTTCCTGCTCTTGTCAGTAGCAGTCGGTAAGGTCACTGCAGTATGAGCTCCCATTGAATGTCTAAAGCCATTCAATTAATCTTAGTTTGCTGAGAACTCAAGAGAATTTAAGTAAGGTCAAAGCATTAAAAGAGATCAGGAGACTCTACACTCCCACTGACACAATACTTCCTGAAAAGCTGACACAGACATCTAAAGTTACTCCACTGACAAGAAAAGAACTTTCTGCAATCGACACATACATTTACTTTGAAAGACAGCAAAACATCTGGACAATCCAACTCTGCTTGCTGCCCCTCATCATTATCCTGCAGGAAAAGGCTCTGTTTCTTTTTTGTTTTACAGATCATTTGTTCTGTAGTTATCATGGGGTTACCCCAGACATGCTTATCTGCTTCCTCAGGTGAAAACCAGACAGCCATGGGTCAACTGCTCTAGTCCTGGGGACATCATCAGCCCCAGATGCCTCCTTTTTAGTGTGGGGTAGAGCTCTTGAAGAGCTGGGCACTATTCTCACACACCAGAAAGCAATACATGAAGACAAGAACAGTGGGAAGGGTGCAGATCATAATACTGAAAAAAGGGTAAGTCATGTAAAGAGCTTTAAGCCCACAGAAACAGCCATGCAAAGTGGACACAGACAGCCCACAGATGCTGCACAATTGAACTCTGTCCAGGCACTTTAAAAGACAAGATGTCTGAAAATTTTTCCCCTTTATCCAGCCTCTGCTCCTCAAGGAAGCCCGCAAGCGTAACCCTTCTCCGCCTGTGCAAGGGAGAGACCAAAGAGCTAAGGAGCTGAAGAAAGCAGCACAGAAACCAGGCAATCAGCAGCAGGACAAGGATCCCCAGAGGGAACAGCGAGCAAGAAATAGTAGGTGCCGCTTTGAGAAAGAGCTATAGCAAGTCATGGAGTGTGCCCAGACACAGGCAGGTAAGAGGACATGAAGTGGCCTCAGTCAGAGGTACACCAAACCCAGGTGCCCCCAGAGACCCAGTCACAATCAGCTCCTTGAGACAAGCAGTTCTTATGCATGACTCGGCTCCATGCACATGCTTCTGCATGTCCCTGAACACACACGTGCTCAAGCTACGTTCAAAGCTAGTAGCTCTCACCCCAATACTAGGGACAACATTTAGGACTAGTGCTGAAGATACCACCTTTTATGGTCAGCATCACACTGAAGGAAGCAGCACTGGAACAGCCCAGCCAAGCATGCCTGTCAACTAGCCCAGGCAGGGCTAGTAATGCTGCATGCAGGGATCTGCAGTCCCCACCCAGCTCAAACCTCAGTGCCTAAGAGCCAAGCAGGACAGCATTCAGCCCAACTTAAATCACCAAGCTCTAGCTGAAAGGATCTTGACAGCCTTCTATCGGGCTAGCTTTCATTATCGCTGGTTGGACTGTCTCCATCATTTGCAAATGTAGAACAGATTAGAAGGTCTATCTATATATTATGAGATTCTTCCTGCTGATGCAGGAATGCATTTCAGTAGTTACAATAAGTGGCAGCCACAGAAACCCAGCTTTTCTGATCATCTTACAATTGCGTCCTTGTAAACAAGGAGGCAAATGTTGCTCTGATCATCAGCAATGGGAAAACAGCTTCTAAATGCCATGTTGAACACAAAGCTGTGCTTGTATCACCCCCGCAGTTGCATACGTAGCAGGGGATTGCTGGCAGCTTCCCTAACAGAAAGGGCAAGCCAGGGCAAGGAAGAAAAGTGGCAAGAGTGTAATTTTGCCAGCAGTGTTAAGCCAGAGCAGCCTCCAAGCAGCTCTAGGATGAGTTAGGGTGGGGAAACAAGGAGTCACGATTCATAGTGAATCCTTGCTCCAACTCTTGTTCCTTCTCTCCTCAGCTGTACAGAGTAGCTGGGTGAAAGACAAGACTGTCCTATTCCTGGGGACAAAGCGGGAAGACATCTCGGGAGGTAGTCACTCTACAGAGTGACGGGGAGAACTCAATCTTCCAAAATAAGCACACAGCGCATGTTTGTAACACTGATTGCTACAAATATCCTCTTACCTCTCTTGGTCTAAAAAAGGACTATGTAGACAGGAAGGATGGAAGGTGATGGTAGGTGAAATGGTCCTGGGAAAACAGCCCACTGAAAATATTTACAAGGGAAAACATGCATAACTTTGGAGGCAGCCAATGCTGCCAGCAGACCAACCAGAATGAGTCCTTGCCATCAAGATGACTGCTAGGGTTTATAAGCCCTTTTCTGGGAGATGCCAGCATCCATAATGTATGGATTCACACAAGTTCCCTCTTACAAGTACAGAGCACCTTGAACACCGTCCCCCTGTACCTGCCTGCTCTTCTGGTTTAGCTGCATTTACTTACTCTCCAGCAACATTAGCCAGGCACTGTTCCTCCACTTGCCGATGCATAGCCTGGTAGGAAACAAGGACAGCTTTATTCAGGAAAAAGGTGCAAAAATGAAACACCATTTTGGGAAGACACAGTAATAATTTATCTGCTTAAGTGATAAATAAGATACTTTCCCATATAACCTTGGCAGTCGCCCATCAGCAGTGTTCCACGACCACCAGTGGTCCAATGGGCAAACATCCCTCTTCCACATTACCTCCCTCTCCCATCCACTAAACCCCACTCATGGTTTGGCATCGGTGGGCAGCAGTGACCTAGCATAGCAAGGTCACTCAGGAAGCAGCTCTGCATGGCATCTTGCAAAGTGTTTCTTGATTTGTTGTGAGAATTCACCACTGATCCCCAATTACAAGCCACAGCGTTGGGAAGGGACTCATTGAAATAACTCCACTCATTCCTCTGCAATCTTATCCAAAATTTCTGTTCAGAGAGCTGCTTCTGCTCCAGCTTTTGTTGAAAACTGCCATCAAAAGCAAAGTCTTAAAAGGGAAAGAGTCGTTACTACACAAGAGTAGAGCAGAGACCTTGCTACAAAGAATCCACATTCTGCTAGAAACTGAAACCCACTTCCCCACTCTGTAAATTCAGCTCCCACCACCCAAACATTTTAAAGGCTGTGTCATGCTACAGGCATTACTGGAAAATGTGAGCACCCTATCTGTGTTTCCTTATCTCTCAGAGTTTGTCTTTACAGTATTGTATATGAAAAAGTTCTGTGGAAGAAGCAATTCTGTGCTCATCCTTCTTGCTGTTCAACAACACATAAGAAGAAAGCTCATTGCCTTCTTCTGTACCATCATACTGAAGATGACTTCATGGCTATACCATCTTATGGAGTGTCAAAAGACTGAATACGAATTTGCTCATTGACTTTTGTACCACTGTTTTTAAACACCCCACATTTTTTCAAACTTTTAATCAGTTTTTCCAAACCAAAAAAATCCCATTCGTTATCTAGAAAGCCAACATTTCTCATCTGCATCTTACAGTCAGAGAAACTGAGTCATCAGTTGTTTTAGCAACGTCCACTTCCCCAAAGGAGGAACCGGAGCACAGATGACCCACCTCTCAAAACCAAACACAGAAAGCTGACACAGCCTCAGCCCTGGTATTGCTAAAGTCTCCAAGAAAGGAAAGTACAATGTCAACGTTAAAGATGCCTGTGTCCATGGGTGCTCCTTGGGGTACTGCAAGGAGGCAATACCTTGCAAATGCAAGGGCTGCAGTTCAAGCATGAGATTGATTTCAAGGGTGACCTTAACACCTGTTTATCAAAGCTCCAGTCTGGCAGTCTGCTCAGAAAGGACAGGCAGCTGCATGGGAGCTGGTTATGCAGCTCCCACACTATCTGTTCTGCACTAGGCAGGCTAAATCTCTAAAGGCAAGAAGAAAATCAGCCTATCCCACCCCAGACATAGCCAGTGGGCTCCTGCACAAGAGACCCTGCTCTCCCGCTACCTGCTGCAGCATTGCCAGCAGGCGCATGCAGGGCCTCAGCAATACTCTGGATTGCAGAAACACAGGTCCAGACCCTTGATGCCTTCTACACCACCCAGGCTTGGCAACAAGCCTCCTCCTCCCCCATTCACATGCCTACTCCATGTGTTTTGGTTTTGTTTTGGGGTTTGGTGGGTTTTGGTTTTTTTGGGGGTTTTTTTGTTTTTTTTTTTTTTTTTTTTTTTTTTTTTTTTTTTTTTTTTTTTTTTTTTTTTTTTTTTTTAAATAGCTCACCTCACTTCACACCTGCCTCTTCAGCCTGAGGGCTGGGACCAAGTTGGCAAAAGCTGGAGAAGTTCAGAAGAGAACATACCTGACAAACAGGCCTCCCTTCTCTCACCAAACAGACCAAGCTTAAGGCAAATCCCACCTCGCAGGCATCACACCCAAAGGACAACACAAATAGAAACAGCCTCACAAGCAACAGCAAACATCCAAGATTGAAAGGAGTGTGACTTGGCTTTCTTCGGTCGGAGAAGTGTTAACCTCCCCTGAGGTCAGATCCCACATGAACATGGGCTTATTATCAAGGAACTGAAAGAGGCATTGAAGAGGCACCAACACCTGACAGAAAGGTCTCATAGCCCAAACCACGCTTACGCTTGGCTCTGTGTATCCACTTGTCCCTAGCTCTCTTCTCAGTCCCAGCATTCCTGTATGTCTAAAATCACCACCCACCTCCTGTCAGGCAGCTACCCCTTCTACATTACAGGTGCTCTTTGTTTCAGAAAATAAGCAAGGGGTTATTTACTCTATTGATGCATTAATTTCTGCCTGATGGTTTTGGAAATAGCAGGCTTAGCTTGGCTTCTAGCAAGTCCTACCAGAAACAAACCATGACACTAAGAAGGATGCTTGTACTTGTACAGAATTTCGCTCATGAGCTGTTGATAGCAGTGGCTATGGGGTGTCATACAACATCAGCACCAAGCTACAGGTTCATTTGCTTCCAGAATTTTATTCTAAGCCTTGGCTGAAGTTCTCCCCAAATCCTATGGTAAGTTAACATCACAGTAAGGTTTCCAGCTGGGAAAAATTTAACAGCACTGTTTTATACAGCACATCTCATTAATAATAAATAATGGATTGGACAGTTAGAAGACATATCTACCCTGGGTATATGGAGCTAACGATGTCACACATCAAGATGTTAATATTGGTATGGTGTCACACTGAGCTAGAAAACCTCCTGGGGCTTCATCTATCTCTGCAGTACACAGATTTGTAAGAAAGACAGTCAAAAGTTGAGGGACTGTAAAGACTGACTAGACCCAAACCAGAGTCTAATGAAGCTGTGAGAATCTCAGATAAAAACAAGATAGCCAAAACCAGGCAAAGAAATTAAATACCCAGAAGTACTGTGGATCCACAAACCTAGGAAACAACAGAAAAGGCTCTCAGGTAGGTTCCATGGCTTTGCTTTTCCCAAGTGGCAACACCAGGATAAACCAGGTTAGATCATTTTCCTGCTTTTTAGAGTCCCTTCAGATCCATTCACATTTTATCTCCAGCCATACGCAAAAGAAATCCCATCATCAGCCTAAATTCCAGCCTCTGACTTTGAGCGACAGATTCAGGACTATTTGGAGTGTTAAAACAATCTTTTTTGATACATGTATCTTGACCCTTGTTTAAAAGTCTTCAGAGTTTGAGTATGTTTGAGTGCACACTCAGAAGTCAAGGCAAGCCTGCAGTCCTGTTCCTTAGTTGCAATCTGGAAGGGACATGCTAACAGCAAGGTAAGTGGTGTTGCTTGGTTAGCCATGCCAATAATCAAAACGGTGCATTTCAGAGTGTGGTATTCTACATGAGAATAAATAAGGAACAAAAAATAGCCCAACCAATTTTAAGCTATTCTCTGAAAAACATTAAAAATAGAGCCACATAATATCAGACTGCATGCCTACCATGCCACTTGGAAAAATGCTCTTGGAGCAGGGTTCTGGGTAAGTTCCTGAAGAGATATCTCTATTGGTAATGTAAAAGACCAGGCATTACTACCTTCTGAGCAAAGAGGAGTTTGAGACCTTCTTTAGGCCAATATGCAAGAAAAGGCACCATTCTCATTACAGCGCTGCCTCTTCTATAGCTGAGTGATGGAAATAACCCCCTATACAGCTGTTACAGATCTCATGCTGCCTTCTAAAAGCAAAACAGCAGGGAGTCAGCTGAGATATAAGCACTTTGCCAGAGCACCTGAGACTAATTGCTGGCCCACAGCTTTGTTATAGACTACTAACTTCCAAACACAGGTATTTATGTGTTTAAGTCTATTGCTTTAGCATCACCATTGCTAAATTGCACGCACAGTATACCTGAAACACTGGCGTGAAACCAGAAAGCAGGAATAGACCCTTCAGTCAGTATCTCAGCAATTATTGCTCTTCCCAACAGTAGATCTCAAAATAAAATGAACACGAGTACACAATAAATCAGTGACAAAATAGGAAACTGAACGCAGTTTGGATGCCCTGACTGTATGGAACTTGCTGTCTCCAAAGCGCACAGGACCCTACATTTTCCAGCACTTTGTCCAATTCACTTCTAAATGTCTCCCAGAGGGAAAAATATTTCATGGTCTAATAAGCATCAGTGTTGGGAAAACCAGCTAACATTTCCCTCTGGGGTTAACATGGACTAAACACCATGAGAATTACATTTTGACTAAGAAACTCCAGCTTCCTCTTACATGATTTCACAGCACCCATCTCAGCTGAGGTCTCAGGCATCAACTCCTCAGGCATCTTTGCCTGGTTTACTGTCTCTGTGGTATCTGTAAACACAATCCAAAATTTGCTGAAGTCAATAGAGGAGGTAGTTTAGCTTAAAATAAAGCATTTTCTCTATTCTAAGGCTTAAGATTTGCCAAGATAATGTGGATAAATTTCCCATGACTCAGTTTGAAGGATACATTAGATAGTTATTAGAAAGTGTCCTAAGCAAATATTGGTCACTTCTGGTAGCTGAGCATGAGGTGTGTTATTTTTCACATTTGGCTAACCTCGTCTTAAAAATGACCAGGATCCCCATGACATTCCCAGATACTTCAAACTACTGCATCAATATCTTTAATACTAGAAAGCTTTAAGTGTCCAGCTTGGCTCTTTCTTGTTACGATTATTCTCCATCGCTATGGAGAACAGTGTCTTTCCCCCATCTCTGCACAAGTCTTTCTATATATTTTGAAAATTCTGTTCTACTTGCTTTATTTTAATTCCAGTTTAGTCAGCTTTCCCCGCCTCCCCCCTTGTTCTGAGGTTATGCTTTCAAGATCTACAATTGTTCTCCCTGTTCTCCTTTGGCATGCCCCCATTGTCCACATCTTCCCCAAAATGTACCCAGCAAATTGTACACAATGCTCCAGCTGTTTCCCCAGGACTGTATAGAGTAAAAGAATTACAGCTGACTCTCCTGACACTACATGAATACTCATGGTTCTTCATAAATCTGACTTGCTCATTCTCCTGCAGCTACACAGCAACTCCAGATATTACCATCTGTTCTTCAGTATCTGAAGCAAGCAGGCCAAGCTCTTCAAAACTACAAATAAGGGATGTTAAAAAGAACCCCAATTTAAGAGGGTTTCATTAGAATTTATCATTATCCTTCATTTAAGAGGAAAAAAGTCTCTTCATCCTTTCATTAACTTATCTGTACTCTCTCTGCCAGGTCTTTTTAAGTATGCTGAAGCCTGACAATACCATTGGAAGGGAAAAAGAAACTAGCTATTCTCTGGAGGTATTATGAATAGCATGTGTTCCTGGCTGTTTCCTCTGGGCCTATTTTATGAATCAGTCCCAAAAAGCAAACAAGTCATTCAACAGTCTCACCATAGGGTCACTCATGAGCTCAGGTTTTTGTTTTAGCAGGACAGTAACTAACCTAAAAGTTCTAGCTTGATGCTGAAACAGTGATGCTACTGAATCAGAGTCAAGCTCTCTTCCATACTAAAGAGACAGCAGCGTTGTTCTCTAGTTTGTGCTGGAGTTGACAGAGGAGCTATCTCAGGAGGGAGAACTCGAAACCCAGACTCATTGCAGATATTAAGCAGGTTTTTGCTCTTTCCGTATCAGCATAGAAGTACTGGCCTCAGAGTCATCCCCACACTGAAAAGGTACTACACAGAACCTGCATCATTTCTGCAGGACAAAGCAATGGTTAAACCCCTGTCTAAAGAAAGAAAAAAAAAAAAAGGCGTAAAACCACTGCCATGCACTTGTCAACAGGGAATCAAAACAATCCAATATGGGTTAAAATACAAAAGCCAGAGTATAAGGCAAAAAAAAGAGGATTGTTTGCAAGTTCTGAAGTATGTATTTCCATCTTCCTCCACCACTTTGGTTCTGCAAGCTTGCGGAAAAAGTGCTGTTCCCTCACAGGTTGTCATGCTGTTTATAGGCTTCATTGGCCTTTGAGGTGGCTCAATAGCTTTTGAACAGAAAAGGCAAGTACTGGACTATTTTATTCAATAGAACTAGAAAATAAAGGGAAATGAACTCCATATTTTTTGGGTGCAACACCCAGAATTATGATCTAGATTCATCTAATTGTACTTGGACCCAGAGAATTAGTTCCACCCATTGTAACAAATGGAACCAACTGCAAAATTTGGATGTGGGTCAGCATTTACAATCAAATCTAACAGTTGATAGCAGGCTTTGTTGCAACTCCTAACATTTAAAGAGTAAGGGGAAAAAAATGAATGAGTAAAGACAGCCGATTTGGCACAAGAGCCTTCTGAAATGCTGAAACTCTGAATATCAGGATGTCTCCTGATCACCAGGAACAGAAGATTAGAAATAAAAAGTAGCATCAGCCAATCTTTTAAACACATTTGATTAATAATTGAAGGAACTAGAAGGAACATTAAAACACAATTCTTGGTCCTGGGTGAACTCCTTTCAGTATCCCAATTGGATTTACAACCTTGGAAATAATTAGGGAGAGCCTAATACAAGACCTGAAGATCTCTGGGCAAGCAATATGAACGCCACCCATGCTTTGATATAATTTCATCTACTGCTGCTTCCAAAAGGCTCCCTTCACCTCGCTCACTACCCCAAACACCACCATTTCCATCTCCCAGTCTCACAACAGCTGGAACAGCCATATGCTGTGCTTCCAAATACTGCAAGTTGAAAGTTGGGATATTCTGCTTGCAAAATACACACACAGGTTCCAGAATCTCCAGGTGAGCTAGTGCATTTCAACAAAGCCCATTTTATGCTTCTGTTTCAAACTATTTTCCAAGCTCACATCTAGCAAATAGGAGAAGCAATAGTAGCCTACATAGGTGAGCACTGGGTGCTGATTCAGTTTCATCTAATTAAATCAGGCTGCTAACTTAAGGACAAGCAGTGCCACTGTGAGGGGAGGCACAAAGTTGTCACATGCTTCAAGCATGGCAGCAGAAACCAGGAACAGACACGGGCAGCCACATCCCCTCACCTCTTTGTGCTCCCTTTGCTGAAGCAAGAGTATTCCTACTTACCAAGCAGCCTTCCAGGGGCATCATCAAGGCTTGTTAATGCCTGCACAGTATTCAAAGATCCTTGGAACCAAGATCTTTTGAAAGGACAGGCTAAAGCTGGAATTTTAAGTCAGCCAGTTCAAACAGTGAACAGGACACTTATTTTTAACAGGGAAGGGGTAATTGGCCCTTGGCACTGCTGAGGCGCTCACTCCGGACGAGAGAGCTTTCTGCATGCCGTGGTACAGCTCAGCCACCAGATACAGGCTGCCTGCAGGAGCAACTGGCTGCAGATCTCTGGCCTGTGCATATTAGCTAATGCCATCCTCCTGACCCTGCTCTTTCTAGGCAGAACTATTTTAAAACTAATCTTAAAGTCTCTTCCACAGAGCCAGCAGCAGGAGAAAACCCTGGTTAGACCGGAGATTGCTGCTTCCACCACTCACCAGCATTTCCAAGCATTTGCAGAAGTAAATTGGCTGAAGAACGGGAGAAGATGGAGGTTTCAAGAATCTTTTAGACACAGGACTTTAGCACTAGGTTCTGTGCAGCTCAGGCAGATGATGACAATACCAGGAGGCTGCCCAACTCTCCTCCACCAGCCCTGTTTGTTACCTGGAAAGAGTGAAAAAAACAAGAGGATTTCAGCTTGCTGAACTTGACAGCTAGATCCCCCAATCCCTGGTCACAACAGAAGGTTTGCTCCAAGTTGCTGAAGAAGCTTTTGCAGTCAGAGGACAGAAGTTATGAGCAGGATTTAAATGCCAGCCCTCCAGAGAAAACTTTGGGTTCCTGTGAACAGGACTACAGAAACAATCAAGCCCTCCAAATTCAAAGAGGACCCTCACTTCTAGGTTTTGACAGTTTGAGCCTTCCTTAATGCAGGGTCGCTTCCTCCCAGTGTGCTCCCACCCCAGTTCTGAGGCTGGGAGTTTTGACCTGGTGAAGAGGCAAGTGGTTATATCCTTGCATGTGCTTTAAAGGACTGGGAGCCCTGCAGCATGTATTGACGCAGGACAAATTCAAAGTGAATTTGTCTTCAGTGACAGTAGCAATGCCATAAACTGGCTGGTGAAAGTCAGAAACAATCACTGTGCCTACAAGAATACAGCAAGATTAGCCCCCCCAAACTCTCTCAGCAGGCACTGCTTTGAAACGCTTTTGTCTTTTGAGGTTGCCCCTCATCCTTTTTTTTTTTTATTATATAGGTTAAAATTCTAAATTAGGCAAGCAGCAGAGATCATCATCCACGTCAAACTGTAAACAGTACCCCAAACGAAGGGGTGCTTACAGGGATGACAAACCAGCTCTCCAGACCTGAATCGCTCTCCTTAAACACTAGGGTGGCTTGAAATTCTGCCTCAGAGATAAGGCCAGGCTTGAGTCCATCTTCCAAACAGACCTATTCCAGGCCCAGAGAGTAATGCTGGGTGAGAGTTGAGAGCTGGAGGGCATAAAACCCCCTCCTTTTTCATATGTTAATTCTGCAAAAAATAAAACACAAATGAAATAAACCAGGGGACTCAAATCTATAAAATTCAGGGGGTAGAAAAAATAAAATGATATGCAACCAAGGATTTTTGGACCGCTAAGAGTGATTTTTCCATGCGTTGTCTCATGCTTTCTGCACTGGCTATTTGGGCTGAACTTAGGGGTGGGGTAGGGGTAGAAAACCGTGAAAAAAAAAAAAAACAAACCAAACCCACAACAAAACCCACCACAGCTGATCAGTGCTAACGTTAATTCTTCCATGAAAACAGCCCCTGGGATGATTCACGAGGAGTTACTGCCAGG
>JAVKLA010000084.1:30144920-30170196 GCA_034782735.1 Sagittarius serpentarius
TATCCCGCACAGCTGGTCATTCATCTGCTCCACTCCGACAGGGGTGGGTTTTTTTTTTGCTCCGCTCGCCTGGCTCCATGTTAGTGCTCGGCTGCCTTACGTGACACCATGACCTACTTTTTTTTTTTTGTTGGGTGGGTTTTGGTTGGGGTGTTTTGGGTTTTTTTGGGGGTTGTTTTTCTTTTCTTCTCCCGGAGAAGAGCAAAGCACTGCTTCAGTGTGGCTTGCAAGGAGGAAAGGCAAAATTAAGGAGTGCTGGCAGAGCAAGCCAGAGCCTTTTTCAAAAATTCGTGGCTGTTTGCGAGAGGTTAGGCAAGGAGAGGCGAGGCCAGCCCAGGCTCTCCAAACTGCACAGCTGAAAACGAGGCGGTAACAGGAACACTAAGAGAAGGGTCTTGTGTTTTGAGTCTGAAAGAAGAGGCCTGTAATAACTTTACCAAAACCAGAGCGTTTTCCCACCTGGCTCCCACAGAGCTTAAATCAGCCGATTCAGAGGCAAGGGTAAGAAACACCATCACGGGCAGCAGCAGTGACTCAGGCAAGGGAAGACTGTGGCTCAGGAGACACCAGCTCATTCCCATTCTCCCCTACAGACATGATCTAAGGAAAACGCTTAGACCCAGAGCCTCCAAGATAATCAATTACATGCCTATACACCAGAAAAGTCAATCAGCTTAACCCTAACCCTAGGGAAATCCTGCTATCTCCACCAGTTTCCAGTGCAAATTACAAATCTACATTCCTTTGAGGATGTGGATTTTAGTCTCCGTATGTCTCACCTCCCTGGTGTTTGAGAAGAGATAAAATTTCCATAATTCTGCAAGGTATTCTGTGCAGCAGACTGTCAGGCATGCCTAATAACTCAGTGAAGGGGTACCTAGAAGAATAAATTGGAAATATCTACTCCCAAAATAACTAGAATTTGGTCTGTTCTGTGAGGCTAAATAATCCTTCAAGGATATTTGATTCCAGACCTTGTTAGTTCTTGAGCTTTCAAAAGCCTGTATAGCATGATTTCAAAGGTATATTGCTCTGGCTTACCACGGCTTTCTTGAAATACATGGATGGTTGTCCTTGGTAGCAAGCTCAGAGTACAACTGCAGCAAGGCCAGCAGTATTAGTCTGCACTCTAGCAAAACTGAAAAGAGAAGCTGTTTCCAGGCTGATATTTGCTTTCTTCATTGCTGGAGAGCTTGCAGAATGAACAGAATGTATTCCCATGCTTGCAGGTCAGGTCCAAAAGGGTCCTCATGATTTTTGCTCTTTTCATTTCAGGACCTAGTTTGCAATGGAGCCAATACAGACATGGTTTGGCAAGAATGGCATGAACCCTGGCAGCAAACAACTGGATAGCATTCATGTGCCTTGGGTAATGCTCACTGGGACTCACTGGCAGAAGTGTAACCCTGCACCAGGTTGTAAGTGTCTGACCTAAGGAATAGCTCCAAACACCTGTAGAAGCTGCAGGCTTTTATATCTTCACTCTCAGAGCTTTAATCATTACAGTGCCTGCTGCTCAGGAGGAGCAGAAGAGCTCTAAGGTGTAGCTTTGAAAGCTACATTCCCATTCTCCCCTAAGCTTTGAAAGCTTCTTATAGCCAAGTTTAGGACCTGGCCTAGGTGGATATCTGCTGGAAGTCACTGCCACTGTGCTTACTTCGCATTGATGGAGAAGGGCTGGGCTACATTGCTGCTGTTCAGGGAAAAGCTTCTGGTTTCACTCACCTCTGTGTATCCCCTTAGTAGTTATTCTTGCTGAACACGTCAGTAGCTGGGGCAGGAGGTGCTGAATGTCCAACCTGTCACAACTCACTGAAGTACAGCACAATACCAAGGCCCCTCCCAGCTCTAGGTCCCAGACACACCACTTAACCTGAGCTGTGTTTGGCTGCACTGGCCCACAGGGCTGGAGCAGGAGATGCTGCAGCTGAGAATGTTCCAAGTACCCAAGCCCTGCTGGAGAGCCAGCTGCAGACTGCAGCCTCTTTCCTATCACATGCCATCCATGTCTCCTTCATATATGACCCTGAATTGGCCTCACATATTAGGAGGAAAAAAGGAAAAAAAAAAAAAAAAAAAAGAGTGCTGATAAACTGATCTTCATTACAGGATGCATTTATGAATAGAAAACAGGCTCCAGGGCTCACAATCTCACTGCTGCCCCCAGCAGCTCCTAAAAATGCATCTCCAAAAAAGCCACATCTGAAAACTGCCCAAGTGCAGAAGTCCCTGTTCCCTTCTGAGCATCTTTTTCTTCCAAAGCCCTCCTGGTACCCAGCTGCTTTGCTAAATCAGGGACAGCACACAGCAGCCCAGCACAAGCTGCTCTCAGTTTTCCACTGCAATTAGCATAGGTGGTGGTTATCTTATTTTAGAGTAACCCAGCTCCTCTGGGGAAAGCCCTTGTCTCCAGTTCACTCAGAAAGACACAGCCGTTGCTTCTCTGCCCTCAGCATGAAGCGACCTTGCAAATGGTTGGGATGGATGAGTATAGGGTAAATGAGAGTCACTACCACCTAGGCATTGAGTATGCATAGGCTCACCACTAAAGAGCTGGAATCCTCCCCCAGAGTCCACATGTAAGTCTGTGGCCACATCAAAGGCTCAGGGAGCTGCTTTCCAAAAGCCACAGATTCCCCAGATTCCCCACAGGTTGCCCACAACTTGTGGATGGAAGAGTAAAACAATCTCCTTTCAACTGACCTACATGCAAAGAATAAACACACAAGAGACAATTGGCAGGATCAAGGCACCCTGTACCCTCTTAGCCCAAACACATGCTCTTGGGCTTTACAGACGTGCAGCGGACATGCTCCAGGAGCTACTTCCATCTTCAGACATATGTTAACATGCCTAAAGCATATCTACACAAGCGTCTGAATTCACATAAACAGGGTGCTTTAGAAGCAGATCTCCCAGTTGTCCCCACTTACTGCACTTTGGTTCACATCACAGGGTGATCTTGGAGGATGCAACCTGGACTCCTTTCAGATGAAGCTGGACTGGGCAATACATGCCAGAGCACACCAAATGCACTCCATCCACCAACATCCAATTCTAAGGACTGGTCCTCCAAGGCAGAGCTAATCCAAAGTAAAACACCCCTGGAAACGCAGATAGCACTGATGGTATGTTCTCACCCCCATCCGATTTACTCCACAGAGCCACTCACACGGCTCAGTGACACCCTCAGAGACACTCCAGCCACACTTTGCTCCCACCCATCTGACTGCTTTCACCTGCTTCTTTTGCCTGGTACTTATATGATCAGTCCTTAGAGACAATCCCTCAGCTTTTATTGCATGCAATTGCAACAGCTATTCAAACAAGGCCCTTAGCTCTCCCTGCCCGAGATGTCTGAATAAAATGAAATTAATTCATTGCAGTTTTTACTGCTTCCAAACTTGCCTTCTACAGATGTTTCCCCCATTTCACCAGGAACCATTACACTCCAGTTTCAGTTGCAGAAACCATTAACCCATTATGAATGGGCAATATTGGCCTATTTTGAAGAGCTGGTTCTAGTTCCTCTGCCACAACAAACAATAGCAGCAAAGCTGGTTGGCACTAGCCACCTTCTGAGAGGCTACTCATATTCTGGTGTTTGTGCACACTGCATGGTTTACGGCAGGGATTTTGCATTGTTTATTTTCTGTTCCTCTGCAGACAGTGGCATTGTTAAACAGCATGTGTCCGAGAGAATCCGCCCTCTCCATGGGATCCCCTCCCAGCTATTACAGCACTTCCCAGAAACCTACTGAGCTCTGGAATAAACAAGTCTCAATGGGGGGACTGAGCCCACACCCGAGAAGTAGAGTACCATGAAGCATCCACAGCAATGAAAGTAACTTGGCTTTGCATGAAACCTTCCTTTTGCCTAATGAAAACCCTGTGTTGTCACCCTTCCTAATGATGCTGTCTTGTCCCTTGCAGGCAAAAGATAGAATAATGGACTTTTCTCTGACTTACTCCAACTGCAGTATGGGCCACGAGATAAGATTTTTTTTTTTCCTTCTGACCCATGAATGTGGGCACCCAAAGCGTTTCACCTTGGACAGAAGGAGCAGAGATCAACCTTTGGTGCAGATGAGCAGGGGTGGTGGCATGCCAGGATTCCTCCCACAAGCTCAGTTGGTTTGTTTTTCCTCACCCATGCAACGTCAGACCAGTTGCCAGATTTGGGGACAGGAAGGAATCTCCTTCAATTCAGACTGCAGTGACCATTATGTAAATAACTTCTGTTTGTCTCCCCCCGCCCCCCACAGTTTGGGGCCTGGTACATCCTCAGTGTCATCTAGCCATTCTCTCCTGGCAAACACCCTCCCAGCAGCACTGGGAAGCCTTTGCTGGCATTGTGCCTTGCATACATACACTCAGCTTTTGCCATGGGATAGAGAGATGCTCTGCAACATGTTACGTTAGCAAAGGGCAGGAAGACCCTGCTGGTCTAAACATCCCATATGCAGTAAATTAAGATTGTGGCAACTTTGATTCATTGATTCAGGCAGTGCATTTCATACTCACATTCCGAGGGGTTTTTTTCTGGCTGGCAACAGATGTCCAACATTTCTGCTGCACAAGCAAATCACTAGCAGTTAACACACAGGCTCATTGTAGGATCTGTAGCTGGCAAACCCACCACTTCTGGGCCAGAATAGGTCCAGGCTGACAAGCAGTAACAATGCTTGTTCTCCCTATGGCATGGCAGGCAAATATTCTCAAATCTTCCTGTGAACAGGAGAAGAAACACTCAGTCCTGCATTTCAAAGATTTTACAATCTGACCTTAGGTTTGCTTTTTTTTTTGTATTAGCCTTGAACAGCATTTACCCATCTATCTGGGTCTTTCAACATTGCCATGTTTACAAGACATGCACATTTTGCTCCTCTTCATAATTAATTCCCACTATAGTCTAGCTCACACACAATCAAAGCAGAAGCCCTTCAGAAGCACTAAACCCAGTACTAGGTTGCATAAAAATGATAGCTCCCATATGTCCTTATAAACACCACGCCAAACTGTATTTGTACTGTATTTACATTGTGTTAACATCTACCAAATTACCAACCCAGCAGGAGAACATACACCCATTCACATTTCTAAACAAAGCTTATAGTCTGGGTGAGCGTTTAACTTTTTTTTTTAAAAAGAGCAGTATGTATGAAAAAAAGAACATTTTAGCATAATCTTGGCCTGCAGTTTCATGTTACTTGCCAGAACTAAAACATCTGCATCCTGCAGTATCAGACTACTTGGGGACTTTGTTAATTCAGAGGCAGCTAGAGTCTCGGATGGGATTACGCCTGGGAGAGCTCTCTGTTCTCCTGACATTTCACATGGTTCAAAAGAAGAGAATTTAAGCTACCATGACTAAATTCTTTCTCTCCTTTACACTTGAGTATTTTCAAGCTTACAGTTCTCCAAAACATGGAACCAGGTCCATTAATACAAGCTGAGGATCTGAAACTACACTCTGGAAAGTTCCTTTCCTATCCAGGGATATTTCCTGGCTAGCAGCCTTCTGATTTTCCTTGGTCTGAGCTTTCTTTATAGTTAGTAGCTGATCAATCTCAAAGCTTGTAATGAGAGACACTCACTGTAGTTTTTCAGCTGGGGACCAAACCTGAAGTTCAGTCTCTGGGGAGACAGAGGAAGTCAGAAGTGCCAAACAGATCAGAGCAATGGTCTGTTAAACCTGTCCCTTCCTCACAGCCGCACAAGAGAGACAAAAGAAGATCTAGACCTCCTGCCCAGGGTCATGAAATCTTTTCCTGGCCTGACGACCTGGGCAGTAGATTATATTTTTAGGCAAAAGGCTGGGATCTTTCCTTTTAGTCTGTACAATTACAGGCAATACCTCTTAGAGCTGTACACAGTAATCAATAAGATTCATCCTAAGACCTCTGTGAGATTATCTCCAGTACTACAGCAAACCAAATCACCTAGCTCAGATTTGAAGCAGAGGCTGAAGCCAGGATAAAGTAAAAGTTATCTGCCCTTTACAGGTAGGTGTTACAGCTTCACTGTGCTGTAGGTTCTGACTGTGCTGTACGCTCAGGGGAATTATGGCTGCCTCTTCCAGTATAAAGAGATGCTTAGCAGGATTTGAGCAGCAAAGCGCATCAGTGCCCAGAGCAGTCAGAGCTGAAAACTGGAGACTATAATGAGGAGCAAACCTGAGCCAGGTCAGAGGCTGGGGACAAGCAGCTCAGTGGGTCATGCTAGACTCTGTTGCACAGACAAGTTGCATGACCTCAGTTGCACATACAAGAGGGTTCCACCCTGGGACCACTCAGGCAGGCTTTGATTATAGACTATTTTTCTTGCTGTTCACTCCTAAGTCATTGCACTCTCCAGCTTCCCTTGCGCAGCTCACTAGACAGTGGCAGCTTTCAGTCTGTCTTGGGCTTGATCTAAATGGACAGGTAGAAGAGATAAAAAAAGACCTTCTGAGGTGTTGATCAGCCATCCATTAAACCTGTAACACCAGAGTGGAGGAGTGGCCATAGGCCTTGATTCCTCATGCACTGAGACTCTACGTATCATTGTGGATGTATGAAAGTACAAATTCAAATTAATTTGTCATAGTCTAAGTACTAGTTTATAGCTATTATATTGACGGCGCAGGGCAAAGCACAATGATGTTTGAAATTCATCATACACGCCTTATTACAACTTTCTGCTTATTTTTCATGTTTGAGACATTTGTCAGATCTAGAACAAAAGGAAGAGATCTCTACTCTCAGGCCAACAAAATTAGAGGAGATAATTTTCAGATACTTCAGTTTTGAACTACATATGCATTTTGTAGACAATGCAAGTGAAAAGCTTTGTAGTTAGGAACTTGGGCATAAAACTCAAAGGAGTTGCTGGGTGGTCACGTCCAACTCTCCAGGCAGCCATATTTTACACAGCACTTTGGATTTATCGCTGCAGGCAAATTCTCGCTCAGGTCTTGGATTTCAACCAGGATTTTGTCCTAGTTTTGTATTTGTGATGGTTATCCCAATATACTCTAAATTTGCTCTTGTAACAGCGTACATTGACTATACGGGGTCAGCAGAGGCAAGGTATGGTTCAAGAAAGGGTCTCATGTATGAAGGGTTTCATAAAATCATAGAATGGCTTGGGTTGGATTTAAGCACGTCTATCAGTGTTAAAAAAAAGAAATCACTCATTTTGTCAGGAAACCTAATCTGCATCAAAACTTGTGGTTGTTTCATGCTAATTCAGGGTTGAACTGAAAAAACATATGGGAAGATGCCCTTCACTTACCCCAGCACCCTTCCTCTCCCTTGTTTCTTTGAGGAACTTAGAATCTGATAAAAAAGGATCACCACAGGAGCAGGTAGGTCACACACATCCTGACAGCCCCTGGCATGCAGGATGGACCAGCTGCATTTCTAAGAACCAATTCACCCATTCTGCAAGGGAGGAAGCAAGGCACGAGAATTTGCTTGTGGTCCACAACTTATTTATAGCCACAACTGCAGTCAGAGCTCAGGTCTTCCTGGCCACTAGGAAAGCAAAGTCTGAGCTCCAGCCATCTGTTTGAGGGTTAGGCAACCTCAATTTCTGCCAGCTTCTACACTCTAAATAAAATAAGGTTGTTCTTTTTCCTTCTCTTAAATCTCCTCCTGAGCCTAGATTTAAGTGCCTAACAGTAACATTTCCAAAATGCCTCAGAAATTTGGGAGCACAAGTCACAGTAATTTCATGCAGACACTGTGGTGAAGACTGACCACTGACCGACTCCTAGCATGGAAAAATTTTGGCCACCATCATTCTGAAAGATGGTAAGGAAAGGGCTAATCTCCAGAAAGCCTCAGTACAGCCTTTGAAAAACATCTTAGTAATACTTTGTCATGCACAGCGTCAATGCTGGAGTTGCTAGAACTCATTCCTCTGGGATATAAATTCTTTTCCCCAAAGTGATATTTAAACTGTATAGTCATTGTTTTTGAGCACAGTTCAAGACATTCCTTTTCCCTTAACATATATGCCTGTTCAACCTAAAATTAAGAGTTGTGAGAACTCTGAAGGACTTTTGCTAAGTGAGCTGAACTGTATGTGAAGGAATGTAATAAATTAATCTTGAAGTCGGGAATGTCCACAACCTAAACTGTAGATTTCAGTTAGGGTAACAGAACATCTTAGAAAAGTCCAAATCTAGCTAGGAATTTACCTGTGTGTTTTGTGATGAACATATTTCTTGATATCAGGGTGAGTCCAGTTTTCTTAACATCTATCCTGTTGCCCTGAAGTGGCCCTTCCTACACCATCTGCAAAAAAAAAAAAAAAAAAAAAAAAAAAAGCAAACACTGTCTTCCCAGAGCATTGGTGGGATCTTTCAGCTGAAAGGGGCCACCTGAGGAGTCGTAAAATACGGGCATTTAATTTCAGCATAGAAGAGAAATCTCATCCTTCCTCCTTCCACAAAAGCTTCAGGAAATGCTTCAAGACCAGTATTTGCTGCTAGCAGAAGCCTGATTCCACATAGTCTCCCAGGGGAAGTCTCACAAGAGGAAAGGCTCTCCAAGACAAAGCTCTCTTCCAACCAGCTGGAAAACAGCATGCCTTCATACTCAAGATACTGGGACTTTTGCAGAGCTATGCTACAGATTTGTGTAATACATCATATTACAGATCTTTGGTCTCCAAAGACAATGTGAAAGAAGGGTTGGGTGGGAGAAGCAGCCCACAACGGAGACCTCTAATTTCTGGTCTTGCATCCAGCACCCTTGTTAGAGTAGCACGGCAGAGATCAGGACTCCCCAGCATTGTATACCTGCTATATCTAGGGATGCGCGAGAACCCAGCTGCTTGGTTTGCCACTACCCGTACACATCTCCCCCATTCAGAGAGGTGCAAGTAAAAGCTCGTTACTCCCTCACTGTCCATCACGGATAGCACCTGTCAGCCCTAACTAGTCACTCAAGCACACAGAGGTGGCCCCTGCCCAAATCAGTTCACAGTCCCAATGGCAGAGAAAGGTAACAAGTTGCCTAATGTCACACACCAGTTCAAAGCCAAGAACAGAGCCCAGGAGCCCTGGTTTGCAATCAAAGCCCTTATCCCCTTCGCCTGCATGCTTGCTATCACCAGCTGGCAGCACATGACGCAGATATGGGGGTGAAAACAGACTTGCACCTGAACATGTTTGCACATCAGAGTTAACTTTTTCCTCCTCGGCACAAGTCTAACCTAAACCACCACTGAACAGAACAAACTCAGTGACCTCTAAGGACCACAGAAAAAAGAAGCCCTTCTAATGAACTGTCCATTCAGAAAAGAAAAGGCCTTAGCACCTCTGGGATGAAGATAAAAGAGACATGGAGCATAAAAATAAATGTTCACAGAAGACTGGCTTGGCAAGGACTCCACACCAGCTCAGCAGCTCTAACATCTGGGAGCCATGAGTGCCTCAGATCACAGGCTCTCAGACATGCACTTCAACACCACGAACAAAGCATTTCAAAGCAAAGGGTAAGGTGAGGGCAAGGCTGGATTTACTTACTGGCAATATCCAAACATGTGCTGACAGAGGGGGCCAGGAAACCAAGCCAGTCGGAGAGGACAGCCAGAAATCGCTCAGCAGGCAGGTAGGGAGCCATCCCACAGCACATCATCCATTTCCATCAGGGCCTCAGTTCCTCCATTAGCACAGCCAGGCTTGCTGCAAGGAGTTGGTAGTGACCATCAGTTAACTACACCAAAGCTGCTCTCCTCAGCCTACTAAATCACAGTCCTTCCCCACAACTAGGAGCAGTACAGCGTAACTTCCTTACCCTTCCCCGTCTTGAAAAAGAAGTAGGAAGAAGTGGCATCATCAGTATTGGCTTTGTTGCTGGGCTGGACTTCGCCATTGCCTGTTCCTTGCTCCTCACGAAGAACATCCTAGAAACAGCTGACACTGAACAGACAGAGCCAAGACCAGGCATACGAGGGGCTAGCACAGCCATCGGCCCTCTTGAAAGACAAGGTCCAACCATCAGGAATAGAAACTACAGGTATTTTACTTTACACACACACAAACACCACATTAGAAAATTCTCTGGAAAGCAAGAAAAAATCCCCAACTTTTTCTGCTCCTTAAAAAATGCCAACACTTCCCAGACAGGGAAAGGCGAGTGAAGGGTCAAATACCAAAAACCCCAAGTAACTTGAATGACAGATATACATTTTGGCACACAAATTACCTCTCCAGACAGCTTCTACAAGGCCTGAGCAGCTTAACAAGCATGTGAAGATCAAGAAAATTTCAAGTGGCAATGAACTATGCTGCTCTGAATTCGGTCAAGCTTTCCTAGCCTGATTACTCCCATTATCCCCGACTTTAGCTTTACCTGCGGCCTGTCACTGAAACCTTCCATCATGCTGCTCATTTATCTGCGAGGGAAGATGGCTTTGTGAGCAGGTCTTAGCTTAGGCTTCAGACAGGCTGGGGTCAGCTCCCATCCCAGTCCACCACTTGCTCCCCATGGTTGTCCCACACCTCCACTTGTATAGGCAGGCAGTAAATACATTAGCAATCTACACCATTCTGGCTCGGTTATGACAAGGGCCATAAAAAAGGAAAGCTATGAGTGCATCAGAGTCTGCAAATCGCTCCCTTCCTCCCCATTCTGCCCTAGGCTTGTGTTTTGTTCCCCGCACCCCCCCCCCCGCCACCTGCCTTTCCTGGGAAATGTGATGAAGGAGGGTGGAGTGGCTCGGGCTATGTACAAATATTCAGACAGTCTCTTAGCAATAAATGGATCTCAGTCAGTTCTATTATCTGTCTGGCTGTGGCTCCTATTATCTGCTGTGAATTGTAGCAGCGATCTCTGGAACAGCATTCAGGCACCGTTATTACTAACTTCCACACCCTCCAAAGACCACACTGTAACAAGGCATGCTGGATAATACTTGCCATTAGAAGAGGGAACATAAAGGATTCAAGCTATGACTAACACAGTAAAAGGCTCTGTATGGAGCTTTACGTTCATTGACCCTGGTTTGTTATTAAAGAAAATTCTAGGTTCAAAACCTAGACCTGTATTTTATACAGTGCATCAGCTGATTTACACAAAAAGTTGATTTCATCCTGTTCTTAGCTCACTCCCTCCCCACCATGCTAGATCTTCACAGGAGACTGCAGCTGGAGAGCAGGGAAGGCACGGCACAGGTCTGCCTGGAGCTTACAGTCCCCACTTGGGGACCATAAGCCCAAAGCGGTGAGCTCGTCGTGCCGACAAAGCGCCTGGGGGCCCGCGCCGCGCCGCAAATGGTGACACCGCAGGGAGAATCTAGCAAGTCGGGTCTGAAAGCCTCCGAAGCAGCACTCAGATAGCTCCTTGTTAGGAACGGGAATTTTGGGATCCAAATCCACATCTGACTTCCTCGCTGGAAAACCGTTTTGCACAAGCCCTCCAGTTCATTTGGGGCCTGTCTGCAAAGCTTAGATTGAAATCCAATATCCTTCCCCAGGGTAGAATGAGGATTTTAAGAGAAAACTGCTTAGGTCTCCCTCCCATAGCCAGCAAGGCAAGGCCACAAAACATTAACTCCACCAAAGCTCATTTTCTTATGGGTTTCTACCTGGCGATGGATTGGTTTCAGCCTCCCAGGCGCAGAAGCTCTGAACGGAGGCTTTCCTAAAACTGGGATATTTCAAAAACCTCGCTCTCCCGCACAGCTTCCCTGATGCTTTTCTCACTCGGAGACCTATTTCATAGCAGGGTTTAATATCTGACTATTACTCTTCATTCAGCGTGGCTGAAAAATTAGTCATCAACCTAAAAAGTTATTAGGAAACACTTGATACTATGATTGCTTTCCCGTGGAATGAAGGAAAGAGAAGAGGTGGGGGAGGGAAGGTGGGTGAACCCCTGCACTTACAGTTGGGAAGGCTTTTCCAGCACAGGCACAGCTCTCCTGGGAACCTCAGCCCACAAGGGGAGCACCCACAATCCCAGTCTGGCACAGCTGCTCCCACTGCTGATAGCCCAGAGGCAGCTGGCAAGGACTGCCTTAAATAGAGCCGCTGCTCCCTGCAGCCATCTCTCCAGGCAGCACCACCCATGGCTAATGCAGTCCAGCTGAAAGTCATTTATCGTCCGGCAATTGCTCACAGGCCTCAGCTGGGAAACTCAGCCGGGTGCTTCTCTCTGGTCTGCCCGTAGGCATTTGGGTGCAGTCGCGGGGCTGGCTGCTGTCCTGTCCGTGCGCAGAGGAGCGCAGGGATGGGGTGAGGAGCCGGCTCTGAAGCGTCCTGCTACAGGTTGTGAAGCCCAGGGAAGGGCTGAGGGTGAGGGAAGGAGCACAAGGGATGAGTTCTACAGGGTCTGTTCACGTCAAGGACTTGCGGTTGCTGCCACCAGCAACATCTCTTATCACGTCCGTGTGTCCCCATGAGGAGTCGCTTAGGCGAAGTGGCTCAGTGCTCTTGTCCTGCATCCTCAGATGGCTTCTGGCCACCCCAAAGTGCTGTCGCAGGCCACCCTCTGCTCTTGGCATCACTCCTGTCCAGCACCCTGGGCGCTACTCCAGCTCTGCAGACAGCATGATGTGCAAACCTGGGCTGGAGACAGTGAATGGTGCTGGAAAAAGAGAAGAATTAGAGGGCGAAGGTGTGGGGGAAAAGTGGGAGCCCTGAAAGAGGCTGCATGGGATTGACCACAACCACAAAAAGCGTGGAAGAACAGAATATTACGCCTCTTCATGGCCATTTTCACACCGTGCGCAATCTAACTCAAGTCATTCCAAAAGCCAGGGTGGAGGGAGAAGTAACCCGTTGACGAAAACCAAGAACCAACAGCCTGGAAAAACATGGCATCTCCTTAGGCAAGACTTTTTGCAAGGCAGAGCACAGCTGTTGTATCTACCCATTCAACCCCGCTGCCCTGCAGCTGAAAAGTCATGTGCTGGGAAGGGGCTGCTGCTGGCTAATAGCCCCCGTGCCCATAGCATGTCTGGCTGGAGCTAGCCATCTAAAAAGTTGCATTTTAAGTGGCGTTCTGGCAGGCAGTGGCAAACATTTGCAGAAGATGTTTTGAGAAGGAATAATAAAAAAAAAAGGACACCCCCCCCATTCTTATGGTAATAAAATCATATTTGATTTGTATACATTTTATATGCTTCATAAAAATGCTAATTACTCTCCCGAACAGAGGAGAAACAGAGTAATTTTTTGCATCCCACCCTTCCCCCTGCACTACCCTTTATACTTTTATGACGCAGCATTTATTTAAGTCGGAACTGTGCCCAGCTCGTTCTGCCTTTCGCACAGCGAATCCTCTCCTCTCTTCCCACACGTAAAAAAAAAAAAATAATAACTTGCAAATTTATTTCAGTGGAAATTTGGAAAAACTTTATGAGGAAAAAAAAGCCTCTGAACATAAAGCACACAAGGACTCCAACACTGCCCCCCCTCCCCTTCCACAACTTTTTCCTTTGGTGCATACATTTTTCCAAGGTCACCTCGGAGGCTTTTCCTAGTTGGCTATTAAAACAAAAAAAAGCCTGCCCCAAGAAGCGCATGAAGCCATCTCTGTGGCTTGGACTGTTTCCCTGTGTACGGATGCCATGGGAGAAGAAGCAGGGCGGGGGGGGGAGGGGATGGAGCTGATATTTTTCCAAGACTTTTTCTCTCACCAGAGGAGGAGGATGAAGATGGAGTGATGAGTGAGGTTCCGTTTGTCCGGCAGCATGAGTCACTCAGCAGCAGTTTCCGATACACACTTTTTTTTTTCTTTTTTCTTTCCATTACAGAATTTGGTGTCATTTATTCCTTCCTCCTCCTCAAGAAAAGAAAAAAAAAAAAAATCCCGCTACCGTTATGTCTAATTTATTCTGGGAACTTGTTTGAGGACCCACCAAACATGGTGGGGGAAGGGCGATTTGAAACACAATCCAAAATATAATCGGCTCTGGAAGCTTTTAAAGAGACTCCTTTAAGGCTGTGCCAAACCTTAAAGAAGGAAAATACTTCCACTAAATCCCTCCCACCATGAATGGGATCCTGTATGTCTGAGGCTTTTTATTGGCTGGGTGGTTTTGGGTTTTTGGTTGTGTGTTTTTCTTTTTTTTTTATATCAAAGATGTTACTCTTTCAAATAGGGTCTGAGCTCTGCGGCTTTTCGGCAGGCAACGAATTCTTGCTCCTCGGGCATGCAGTGATCTGACACAGCCCTCCCCCACGCTGGGTCGGGTTCTCATGCTAAGATCTGGCTCCTGGAGCTTGAGCTGTTGTTTTTTTTCTGGAAGCTGTTTTTTTCCCCTCTTCACCCTTTAAAAGCAAAACTAAACAGAGCTAAGCCCTTAAAAATAAAAATAAAAAAAAAAAAAAAAAAAGAGCCATGCTTCACAGGGCCCAGAAACCCAGCCCGGCCTCCCTGCTCCTGAAATATCCCCATCATCTGTGGGCTAGGGGTGGTGCTGCCCACGCAACCTCCACCAGCTCCTCTGCAGACAGCCGGCGCCGGGAGGTGAGGCAGGAGAAGGCCCCGTCGGTGGGCAGAGGACGTGCACAAGCCGTCACGGTCGTAGTCAGGACCACCCAATCAACAGTTTTATGAGCAACATATGGACACGCATGGCCATGTTGCCTCTTATCTCCCCCCAAAGTAACCCTGTTCGGTCTTGCTCCAGATCTTAAACAGGGCAAACCCGAGCTGTCCCTCTGCTGGGACTCCCTCCCCCGCGTACCTTCTGATGGAGTTGGACCACGTTTTAAATGGTGACATTGCCTATCCTAGCGTTAAGCTGGTCCCCTGCATTGGCAGAGAGCAAGGATGATCGCAGGGTTCGTTTATTTATTATTTTGACGGAAGAGTATTTCGGGGTGCTTTGGAAGCACTGTTATATTTTATCTAGAGCAGGAGATCCTGCTGCCCTTTCCCTCCAGGTACACTTACATCCAGGTCTGGAAATGCATACCACTATCATCTCTTTCTTGCAACAAATGGCATCAATTCAGCCCCGCAGCCTGTGCAGTATTTAATCCTGATTGTTTATTCTTTCAGATGCCACATTTAGCTTCTGCTCCTCTGTCCAAGTCTCAGTCTCAGCTCCACCAGTCCACTCCGCAGAGACGGTAAACAGGAAAACGCAGCAGCAGCAGGGGAAGGCAGCGTGCTAGGAGCAGCGGCCTCCTTCCTGAGTTCAAAAGGCATGGGGAAAAGGCTGCAGGGAAAATGACTGGAAGTTTGGTTGGAGCGAACGCCGTCTTGTCTGAATCCAGGCATACACCGGAGCCAAAGAAGGGACCTTTCTCCATTGACTAGGACGTCAGGGACCTCAAGGCATCCTGCCCACAACAGCCTCATTCTTCACATGCCATGAGCAACTTCTCTTCTGCATTTCAATTTCTTCTCCAGTGCAATCTCACCCAAAACTGGTAAGGCCCATCCTTGTACCAGTGACTCTTCTCCTAATACAGACTGGAAAGCCAGACAGGAACCCTGGCACCCTGACAGTGTTTTCTATTTAATTAATATGTTTCTCATACGGGACAGCTGCAGTTCAAATATTTTATCGCTGTTTCTCCTCCTTCCCCCGGAGAAGCATGTGCTCTTGGACGGCACCGGCAGCTACGTGCAAATGGCTGCAGCAGAAGGAAGCTGGCTGTAGCCAGACCTTTCCTATCTGGGCGCTCGGTGACTCTGGAGGGCAGGGCGTTTCGCCTGCCCAGCTTACGGAGCAGCCCAGGTCGCTGTGTGTCCCTCGCCAGGCATCGCGCCACGTGCCACGCTGCCCACTGACTTGCTGTTTTCTGCTTGGCCGCTCTTAAAACAGTTGGTCATTCGGGGCCCCAAAGCGATCTCGGACACCCCACGAGAAATACTCCCCCTCAGTTCTGATTTCCTGTTTACAATGACGTTTTGGGATGTGCTTCCAAGCCAGTGTTTAATCCTTTTACTCTGCCACATTGATTTTGAATTATTCTAGTTTAAGTGTTATGAGTACCAAGACAAATATTTTTCATGAGTCTCAAACCACAAGTATCTTTATTGACCATATTTTTAATTTCATCACAAATAATCCCAAGTTTAGCTTGACTGGATCCATCTTCCACAAGGTACCAGAGGCCTTCCAATTAAGAACCAGCCTCATGAAAGCAGCTATTTAATGGGATTTCAAGGCAGCTTTGAAAGGAATAGGTTCAGACCTCCTACCCCACAGCAGAAAAGTCTCATAACCCCCTCCAGGAACGCAACACAAACTGTTCTGGAAGAAAACAGAGCTCATCCAGCTTTACATTTATTACGCATTAGGTTTCAGTAGCTGCCAAAACACGACTGGCATTTCCCAAACGCACACAAACATTATTTATTAAAGGAAATTGGAGTCCCCTTCCTGAACAGCCAGTGGGTCCTCAGTCTAAATAGAACACAACCCGAGCGAAATCCAGAGCGTGCAAGCACTGCGGACTCTGAGCACTGCCACATCCATCTGCAGGTTTGTGGCTATTTGCAGCTCGAGGAAAGTTCCATGCAAACTGAATGGCCAGTTCTCTACACACAAGAACACCACGGGATTTTCTGTAAAGACAACTTGCAGCAGAAAGCTCAATGTGTATTTCTTCCCCATTTGACAAAAGTTGTGATTCAAAGCTGCAGTGTGACCCAGCAGAATGTTTTTTGAATCTGTGGAGGAACCCAATTTAAACATCGTAAGTTAAAGGGAAGAAAAAAGAAGCCAACCTCACATTAGGTTTTGTGTGCCAAACCTCACCATATAGACATGTGCATTACATAACTTCCTGAAATATATTTTTGCTAGAAAGAGAAATGGATAAAGGTTACATGGGGCTCTAAAGAGCCTCATGAAAGGATGCAGGATCATAACCAAACAACCCACTGAGTGGGGAAAGAAAACCACGGTGCCCAGTTTCAGGTGGCAATGAAAGTCCGAGCTCTCAAATGTACATAATAAAGGAGGTATCCACAGGCAATGCGTGCCAGCACGGGTTTTATAAGCACTGATTACACCTGGAGGCAGCAGGCCACGTGGGCCTTGCTGTAGATTTGGTGTTACTGGCATGAACCCGCTCATTCATTCCTGGGAAAAAAAATATATTTTTTTACAGCAGCGTGTTCTAATCTAAACTTCTCTGGCCTCCTCCTAAAATGTCAGCACTTCTGGTCAACTGCTCAGTATCACCAAGAGAGAGCTGGAACCTCTCCCAGAACAAGCGCCCACATCTCACCCCCTGCGGGGCCCCGGGACAGGCAGGGTTTCTTCAGCCTTCGTTGTGTTCTGATGTGCTCACTCATACAGTTGTTTGTGACCTTTTTTAAGGGTGTTTTCTTTTTCTCCCCCCCCCCCCCCGATCTTCATGAACCCTAATTATGAATCCAAGGTCGTTATCTGCGATGTCAATTACACAATGGCTGAGCAGCTGCTCCCCCTGTTGCTGGCCTAACAGTGCCATGTTGAAGCAGACAGCAGAATTTCTTGTGCCATTTAAAATTTGCTATATCATGAGTTTCCTTTCAATTGCAAAAGCAGAAAAACAGCTTGAGTACTTTTCCTCCTACATCTTTACTTCAAGCTGCTTTTACAGTCCTCAGTACATCCTTCAGCATCTCCTGCCTTAAATACATATCCTAAGGGGAATAAAGGGGAATTTAACAAAGAACAGTTTTTCCCAGATGGTACCCAAAGTCATCTACAAACACAAAGATAGGAACTGCTTTAAAATCAACTCTATTGGAGATTTTTAGCTGTAGGAGTGTAGGGCATGCGGCCATTCACATGTTACAAAGTGCTGTACTCAGTACTAAAATACAACCACTTCAGGGTGAGAACTCAGAAGCAGCTTACTAGTGCAGAGCAGCAACAGATACTGTTTGAGTACAGGAAGCAGAGCAGTATTTAGCATGCAGCTGAAATGAAAAGGGGCCTTTCTTCACCTTGATATATTTTATAACAGTTTAGATAACTAGAAGGAGGTAGCCCCAACAGCAAACTATCACAGTTATCAGTGATTTCCTCTTCTGTGTGCGGGGCGAGGAGTGTGGTGTGCCACATCCCACCATGTAGGAAGCGTTAACAAGCACTGACTTTTTCATGGCAGACATACAGCTAGCAAATATCAAAGGAGACCTAACTGTTCCCCTTTCGTATCTTTCGCTTATTTTTTTCCTTCTTCATCCTGAAAGATGAAAGAAGGTAGCTGAATTCACATGGGGTGACCTCCTCTGTGACTTCCTTTGCAAGCTGACGCACACCAGCACCACTGGGAAACACCCATTTGCCGAACCTAAAGCTTGGGTAGGAATCTGCTTCAGTGCCTCTTTTATGTAAAGCAATGCTAACATGACGTACAGAGGAACACGACTGTCTTTTAGTCTGCACATCAAATGTTCACAAATGGATATCTCTTTTACTGAAGAGCTACTGGCCTCTTCTTCCCCCCAGCCTCCTTACTTTCCATTCCCAGTTTCTGCCTTGCACAACTCCTCCTGGGGCCTGAGACTAAAGTTGGGCTCTTCCTTACTGAGTATCATCCCCAGCAAGGAAAACCAATGGGCCAGTTTCTTGTCTTGTTGATGCTTGCACGATCCTATCTCTGCCCCGGTCTTTGCTGTGCCCCGTCTTACTATGCTAATGAGGACAGAAAGCAAATTAAAGAACCTTGCTGTTGTCAGTACAGCCAGCAGCTATGACTCAGAACACACAGAAACTGCAGAGCTGGTGAGTAAGATGGAGCTTTTTCTCCCCACACACACCCTTTTCCCTCTCTTTTTTTTTTAAATAGTCACAGTAAAGAATAGAAAAACTTCAAAGAATTTGACTGTTTCTCAAAATTAGTCTATGATTAAGGATTTCTGCTGTAGCCACCTTTTCAGCTAACTCCAGTGATAGACGAGGTTCTCCATGCTGCCAGTTTTGCATGGTCTAAGTAGCTCCAGAATCTTAAACACGTCCCTGAAACCCTTGGGGTTTGCACATCTGGGCTTTAACCATGCGAGATCCAGAACTCTTGATGTCTTCAGACTTTGAGAACTTCCTTCTTAGGCCAGGAGGATGCTGTCAAAATAGACTTCTTTACTGAGTGACTCAGTGCTGCTTTCAGTCCTTGCCAGAAGCCGAGTACAGAGGCATGAGGAAAACAAACAGAAGTTACTGAAGCATTTCAGAGCTTTCAGAAAAGTTTGGTTCAGCTTTAATTCCAGTAAAGCTCAGAGAAGGATGAAGCAGAAAAATATTTCCTAACCAAATTCCCCATGCAAAGGCTCTTAGCAGACAAACGTGTAAATTTTACAACAGTTTTGCATTCCTGGTCAGGACCTGTGAGGTTCCACATCCGGCCGATGGGAAGGACAATGCTTATAAAGAGCACATGGAAAAATGCCCTGAAAATACCAGCTCAAGTTTTGCCCTCAGCTCTACTCCCATGGCCAACAGACTTCCCTGGAATTGCATGAATGTTTCAGAGCAGAATTCAGCTTCTTTTTTGTTTGGTTTCTTTTTGAAGCGCTATAATCACTTTATGGAAGGGCCTGGCAGACACCGAAGGCTGCACGCACACAAGCATGCTTGCTGGGAACTCTCCCCCAGGAATGCTCAGCTTGGATCTGGCCAGCTTTTCGTACAATTCAAACAGTAGAATACCAGTTTTGAAAACAAAATAGTCCAAATATATTTAAGCGTGAAAAACAAAGCTAAATTTGCCTAAAGTTAGAGGAAAAAAGGTTAAACTCCAGACACCCTCACAAAATACTTCCATACCAAAGCCTGCCTTGGATCTGTATTCATGCACTCTTCGTAGGTTGTTTGTGATTAACATCGGTTTGACACTGGGGAAAGGGAACCATAAGGTGCATCATCAACTTCTTCCCTCCTGCCTCCCGCCAGAAAAAGTATTGTAGCTCAAAGTAGGACAGCAAAGCAAAAAACATAGTCAACCCCCAAGCTTGTGATAATGCCACGATGGAAAACAGTACAACAAAAATGTTGATATGCCATCTAAAAAATTAATTTAACCTAATCTGGGGCAAAGAACACTGAAATACCCTCTTCATGACAACACAGTTATTTCATAACTGCTGAACAGCAGAGGGAAGTTCAAGTCCCTGAGAATATTGCTACGATGATATTATTTTAACTTTAACCTTTTAAAATATTTCTTTTAAATATAACTATTTACTTCATGGGGTTTATAATGCTGTTATTTGGAATCATTCAGCCAGCCTACTATTTATTTTTAAACCATGCATTTCCTATACATGTATACGCACAAGCTCAAATCCACCTTAATGAGAATTCCCTAGTCTTTAAAACTGCCAAGAAAACTACACAACCATACATCCCCTTCTAGCCTACAAACCCAGGAGGAACACAGGCTCTACAGCTGGACGCAGCTAAAGCACCTACAGCCACAGCCGATCCCAGGGTCCAGACACATGCACAGCCCACCTCCTCCCATCAAGTCACCAACACCATAACATCACTTGGCACACACGCAGCTGCAAACAAGGGTGGTCATTGCCCCTCCGCAGATTTATCTTGACCAATAGCCTATCTGCGGGCTGCTTAATCCGAACAGACAATAATCAGTGGTGACTTACCTTAATAGCAAGCCGATGTCTTTAAACACAGCTGTGCAGAGGGTCTCTCTGAATTTCAGCAATACAGCAAATCTCAGATGCTTTACAGTTATTCAGAGCAGAAGAAGCATGTATTTTCCCCTCATAATTTAAAAATTTAAAGTCTCCCGTTATTCAAACTAGTTAATGAAGCAACTTGTAAGTTCTCTGAAAAATCCGCAACATACAAAGTCCAAGGGTTACAAATTTAAGGAAATCAATAGTTTACCTTTCTTATGCGGGACAAGAGGAGTTAACTATAGCTTTTTACACAAAATAGAGCCTCTGATTCATCACTGCACCAACTGACTAGCACAGTTAGACCGATTTAGGCAGTTTCCAACAGGCTACAGAACCCAAACCAAACAGTCAACAAAATTAGACCAAAAATCTGTCCTTCAGGAGGGGATTCTGCCCCAGCCATAAACCAGCAAGTTCTTCAGTCAGTGTTTGTAAGGTCATAATCCCCTCATCAAACTCACTGGAGATCCAGAAGACAACTTCAATGGGTTCTCCCAATTAAATAGCTCGTTTGGATCTAATACAATGTTTATTGACTCCTGGGCCTGTATTGATTCTGAATAGCTTGCAGCTAAGGTTTAGTAAATGCCTTGGAGATAAATCAGCATGCAGGTAATAAACTGCAGATCACATAAGCAAACATTACTTAATTATATTCCTATTAATATATTGAGTCTGTAATGAATTTTTGAGGCATTTAATTATCAATTTGACAAGATAATCTAGGGGTAGTTAATGATGGACCAGTAAATTCTTAAAAAAATACAGACACTTAATAAGTCTCCTAACTGACACTGAATTAACTTGCTTTAGCTGTCTGGTTAAACAGACAGCAGTTAATTACAGAGTGCTTAAAGTCTCACAATTTTAATATATGACCCTCTTTGCTGTGCAGTAACTATACAGCAGGAGACACGGGGTTTTCTTCATGTATTTCCTTCAGATGGTTGAATTGCTTGCTATTGCAACCACTTTGTCTTCAGTAAGATTCAGCAGTTAAGCCTTTATTATTCACAAATGCAATGGACCACTCCCTCTCTTTAGTGATCAGAAATCATTGTGTGTTTTAGTCCCTGCAGGGTTAACAACAAAAGGGGAATTTTTCACTTACAGGAGGGGTAACACTTTGGAAATGGAGGTGGTCGCCATGAAGCTCCAAATAGTCCCAGGACAGGCAGAGACACCCGCTAGACATCCTGGCTAGCCACAGATGTCTGAATATTGCTGTCTAGATATTTGTATACATCCAAGAAATGCTTTACCCAGTGCCGAAGTGCAGCTCCTTCTTTGGACAAAATCTGACACTTCATTGCAACAACTGGTTCAGCACTGACTCATACAAAGATGATCACTTGCCATAGTGTTTTGGGAGCATTTAAAAAAAAAAAAAGAAAAAGGCAAATGAGCCAGCAAAAGCAGCACCAGAGACAAGCATTAACGGTTCATCCCAGAGGTTAGCGCATAAGGGTAACACATATTAATAGCTGTGACACCTTCTCTAGGAATAGCCGCGAGTTGCGCTGAGGAAGTGCAGCTTCCTCGAGCTGGGGAAGTCTTGGCAATAGTTGGTTTGAAATGTAAAACACTGCTGATAATCCTGCATTGTGCATGAATAAAACATTGTAGATCCTTAATCAGCTGGAGAAAACACATGCAGGTCCTTTAAGAAAAAGACATTTCAGGAAGTAGAAGCAATGTTGTTTGACTCCAGGAGTTCAGAGGCCCCCAGTCATCGGTCTCTCCTATCATTAGCTTAAAGAGAAATTTTCAAGTGCTGGTTCTTTTAGTTTATTTACTTTGGGGAGCCTTTAAGGATCAAGCTTTTTTCCCTCAGTAATTATGCAGCCTAAAAGCCCTTTCGGCAAAAATAAATAAAAACATTCGTGCAATAGCACAAATCCAGGAAGAAGGGCTTTAGCAAGCCACCAAATGTTATGAGACTGAAAAACTTAAGCAGAAGCCCCAGGGACCCTTACTCAGCCAGACATTTGCATGACAGTGCAATGACACCAGCAACATCATTCTGCTCTTAAAGTCATTAGCAGCTGTGGTAGTGTTAAGTAGCAGGGTTACTGGGCAGAGTCCTTCCATCACAGCTTCCTTAAGGTACAAATTCAGGGGAGACAAAGCCTCCATCTGGAAACAAAGTCATCCTGAAATCTGTGTCTCTAGCTGCTTCATTTAAGTCATGTCATGTTCTTCAGGGCTAGGCCAAGGAAGACTGAACAGGGCTGTCGCAAGGCTCGGTTCCTGAGGCACCATTCTCCAGCGTCACCCCAGTGAGAGGAAAAGGTTTCTGCCAGCTCTGGTTTGCTGGCCGGGCTGAGGGCGGCTTGGTCACTTGAGGAGGCTCTGTTGGCTGCTGAGGACACCCCCCATCTTCAGCTTGAGCAGAGCTGCTTAAGCATTCCCGCAGACCCTGTTCTCCCCAAGGAAGGCATGAAACGCTGTAAGGAGTATTTGCCACCTCCAATGTATTGTTTGCTGCATGTTTATCAGTTATGCAGTGGGAAGGAAAGGACCAGGTCTTCGCACTCAGGTGTTCCCAGGTCTTGCGCTCTTGCCCAGCACCACCCCCACCCTCCCCCCCTCCTGACTGATCATCACTGATTTCTCATCCACTGAGCAGTGACCTCCCTTCATGGGGTACCTGGTCATTTCAGGGCAAATCATAGTAAGACCAGCATCTACACTGATGGCTCCTCAGAGAAAGCGAGCGGTAGGTGAGGCTGGAAAGCATGCACGGCCCCTCAGCTTGTGATGCAGGTGGGACCATGGCTGATTCACAGACCCTTCTGCAACAGAGCAGAGAGGGGACACAGGCTGAGTTTAACCCCTTACTTACTGAAAGAGAAGGCAGTGCTTTCCCTGTGCTGACACCAAGCCAGCCGAGGTCACTGGCAGGGCTGCACGCTGCAGGATACTTGCTCGTGCCTAGTTGTTTGGGGCATGCCATTAGACAAAGCATTTTGCCAGAGATGTTGTCAGATTTTCCACCAGCTCCACATGCAGAACTCAGCACATGCACCGCCAATGTGCTCCGGTGTTTTTCAAAACCCACTTTTGGTCCCAGCACCCCTCGGGATGTCTAGAAACTGGCTCCCACTGTATGCCAAGAAGCACCAGTGCAGCCTATGGTGTTTCTGGGCTGGCTGGTGATGGAGTGGTTGGTCATGGCACACAGGCGCACTGTGGCCTGGGAGATCGGCTCACAGCTGTGGCCCGCTTAGGATCCTTGGCCGGTGCTGCTGTGGTTCAGGGCCGACTGAAAGCTGTTGTCCGGCTCTCCAAGACCTCTTCTTCCTCCACGCTATCCCCGCAGGCTCTTTGTGTGATTTCTGCTCAGGCCGGGCAAGACGCTCCTATTGCCCCAAGGCAGGCGGCTGCCCTGCTGGGGCTGCAGAGGTGGGCTGTGGGTGCCACCAGCCTTCCCCTCTCCTCCCCAGCGTGGTTGAGCGTTCCAGCCTCTGCACATCCCTCTTTCTCGTGCCACAGATTGTTGCCGGGGTTTCTCTTTGGCTGCCGCTTTTGGGCCCAGCTGCAGGAGGGCTCTGCTCCAACACAGGCTCAGCTGGGCTAGCACAATGGGAAAACAAAGGCCCGCTCGCTGGGGATCTAAGCCTTTTCAGCCCCATTTCCTTTTCCGATGCTTTCATTTCCTCCAGTGAAATGCTGCTGAAAGGAGGACAGTGTCACTGCGGCTGCTGCCATAGGCATGAGGGCTTGGATGTCACTGGCTGCTTCATCTGGGTCAGTGATTTCAAAGGGGCCTTTACTCAGCTCCTCCCTTAGAGATAATATTTCTTCTAAAAAAGGCTTACACAGGCAACCAGTAGAGACCTGAGATCACTCTACCTTAGAAGCAGCCAGCTCTGCCTGGCCGGTGTTCCTACAGCAGATCCCAGCAGAGGTGCTGGACATCCCGGGGTGAGCACAGGCGAGACAGAGCCCAGCAGGGCCTTCTTGATTTTTGGCATTTCCTCTGCAGTCCTCAAGGCACCCAGCAAACCTAAGGAAGCATTTGGGGAACTCAGGAGCAACCAGGGTAGTTAGCACTTTGACAGTTACGGTGTGGAGTGGGAAAGGGGAGGAGGGAATGAATGTGGCTTGATTTATCGCATGGCTTTACTGCCACTGCCTTTTTTGACATTGAGGGGCACCCTTTGGAGAAGGGGAGGCTGCATTAATTTAAAAGTTTTTTGGCAAGTGACAAAGTTGTCATAGCTGGATAAGGGAGAAGGTGTTAATCTGCACATTTGCTAAGGAAGAAATTAATATTCCCTGACCTTGCAAGAACTTTTACGTTAAAACAAACCAAACTGAACCACGTACAGAAGATTTCCTAGAGGTGGGGTTCCTCAGTGACCGACACCTCCCCAAACAGACCTGTACGTGACTCCTTCATGTAAGGAGCTGTAATCCCCCAAAACGCTGCCACCACCTCCCCACGCCCGCAACTCCAGCCTATGCGTGCCCCCCCCGTCCCGCCGTGCAGGCTTTCCATCACGTTTTCGGCTCCCCAGGCCCGTCGCCACGCCACGCCCCCCCCGCCCCACAGGGAGATGCCGCCGCCGCCCCCTCCCCGCGCTGCTCCGCGAGCAGCCGGGCCCGGGCGCTCCCCTCCGCCGCCCGCCCCGATCCGCGCCCCCCCCGCCCCGGCCCCGGCCTGCGCCAGCCCG
>JAVKLA010000084.1:30170266-30186761 GCA_034782735.1 Sagittarius serpentarius
TGGCCGGGGGAAGCGCCCGGCGGTGCGGGTATCGCGGCGGGGAGGGGCCCTGCAGAGGCGGAGGGGGGGGCCGGGGCCAGGCGGGGGTGCAGGCAGCTGAGCTGCCTGATCTCTGTTGAGATGGCCCCGAAAGTCTCGGGGCGGGGGGGGGGGGAGCGGAGAGGGTAGGCTGTGGTTTCTGCGGCGCAGGATGCGGCCGTCAGCCAGAGAAGGGCTGCCGGAGCCCGGCGTCCCGCTGGGATCACCCCGGGGCTTTCTCCAGGCTCCTCTTCCCGGGGCGCCGCCACCGGGACTCGCTGTTAGATGGGTTGGCTGTGACAGAGGAGGGCATTGCACCAAGTGTCCTAAATGCCGGGTCAGGGTACTGTCCCCTGTCCTGTGGCCTGGTCTGCTGCAGGACCCAATGTGCTCCTGGGATGCGGCTCCTTTCCGCCTCGGCCAGCCTGGCTCACCTGGAGAGGTCCAGCTTCTGAAGGCAGCACTTTCCCCTGTTTCTCCCTATCCCAGAAGTGCTATGGCTTATTTTAAAATGGGGAATGGCTTAAGAGCAAAGGAAATGTGCGTTTGGGTGGAAAAACTCATGGGGGTCCCAACATAGAGGCTCAGAAGTAAGCAGTGAGGTCCTTGGCCAGTCCAGCCGAATGGCTGCTAAGGATGGATCTCCTCCAGAGGAAAGGGATGGAAACAGAGCACCTCTGAGGAAGGAGTCTGGCAATGTGACACCCTTCTTCCCCTCTTGCATCCACTAGCCTCCATCCTGTGATCTGCTCGCTGAACAGCTACCACGGGTTGTGGGAGATGGGGATTTTTGCAGATGCAATGCCCTCCCTCTGCCCCTTGGCTGCCTCTGGCCAGGACCCCCGATTCTGGGGGACCCGCCCCCTCCCAGCCTGCAGAGCCCTCACTGCCATTGGTTTGCTTTATTTCAAGTTGCACCAAGTAACATGGGCTACGTCATTTAAGCTCAGGACCCTTCTTGGCCTGGTAGCTGCTCTTTCGCAGCACTGCACCCCTTCCCGTGGCGGGGAACCAGCCAGCTCTGCCTGGCCCCAACGCCTCCAGTGCAGGAAGGCGACTCATGGAGATGGGATGGCCAGAAACATCCTATACAGCTGTGCTGGGGGTGGTGAAGAGGAGGGTTACGTAGGTCCATGGGGCAATAGCAGCACCCACTTCCAACTTGCACGAGGCTTGCAGGGGGCTGCTACCCAGCAAAAAGGCCTTTCCTTTGAGCCCCTCTAACCACAAACGGCAGAAGCATCGCGCCGCTGGAAGCGACTGGTTTGCTCTAGTAGCCTCTTTACAAGCACCGAGGGACAGCTGCTCAGGGACCGCTGCGTTTTTAAAAGGCCACTTATAAGCTTTGATACTGCGCTGGGGGAGAGGGTAAGGAGAAGGGGGGGGTCAGGGAGGGGTGGTTGCATTGACTGCTTAGGACTTAAAGCTGTAAGCCTCTTCTTCCCTCGCTCATTGCTGGGACGTTTTTATTGGCAAGATGAAGGGAGACAGAGCACAGCTCCACAACTTGCTCTTCTTCTGGAGGTTAATGACCCAGTTAGCAGCTCTTGGCTGCATTTCCCGACATTTTGCAGACATCAAGACCCGTCTCCCTGCCAAGTACATTCTGTTCCCTGGAGCTCGGCCAATGCATCTCAGATTACTATGTAATGCGACAAAGAGGGAGAGCTGGAGGTGAGGGTGGGGGCTGGAGGGGAGATACAGGAGCCGTTGGGAAGGGGGCAGGGAGAGGGTGGGAGAAGGGGAAGCACCACTTCTAAATTTAACATCTCAGATGGAAATGAAGCTCCCAAGGTGCTTATTTGCTGGATAAAAATGCGAATCCCAGGATAAACTGGAGTGATGCTTCTGGGAAACAGATGCAATCAGCAAATAATTCCCCCCTAGGGACCGTGCAGGCCTGAAGCTCCTGCTTCTGATGCCCTTGTGCCCAGGACAAATACTGCTGGGGAACTAGGGCTGCTTTCTTGAATGAGTCCAATATCCCAAGAGGAACAGGGGCTTAGCCAGGAAAATGGGGAGTGAGGGGAGAGAAGAGGAAGAAGTTCCTGCATTGTCCTTTATTTTTCTTCTTGCACCTGGGGCAAAAGATGCTGCTGAGACCCACTGTACTTGGCAAGCTTGACTGCTTCAGATCCAGTCACTTGCACAGTAAAGGGAGGAAAGACCGTAGGGAAGGCTCTGCTGGCAGAAGTTGAACATGCATCTTGCAGAGTGACCAAGGTACCAAACCTGTTAGTAGGAGGTGTCTGCCATTGCTAGAGGCCAACACAATCATACATCCCACACATGCCCGCAAGCCTTTGCCCAGTAAACAGTCTGGTGTCCTCTCCTGAGCCATTCTGGGGTCTTTCCCCACAGTTCTACTGAGATTCCTTGGCCATTACACACACTGAGACCCCCTTGGCCCTTGCAAACCTCCCCTCCCAGGCATCCTGTGCCACGTTTCTGATAAAAAAACCACATGGTTTTCTAGGTGGTTCACTGAACCAGAGACCCTCACATGTTGGCAGTGTTGAGAATGATGTTTGAGGTCCTGACCTCAAGGAACCCTTGCAACCCGTCCTCTCCCAGGCTGGCATCTCTGTTACAGCTTTCCCATCCTACCCAGGTGCAGTGTCTCCTGCTAGTTCAGCTCTGGACCTTGCTCACAGCTGCTCTGGGAACCTTCCAGCCAGACCTGCAGCTCCATCATGCCCTGGGCTGCTTGCACTGCCCTGATGATGTGCCACAAGCCTTTCTCCACTCTGGGCACAGTCTCTGGCAGATGGTCATGCCACTTCTCAGCCCCAACCCTTGCCAGGCCTGGGCTTTCCTTCCTTCCCACCCTCCTGCATCAGTGTCAGCTCCACTTAGTCCCAGCATGTTCGTTACAGACATCCCAGCCTTGGGCTCCTCTGCCCAAGCCCCATACCGCTGTAGCAGCTCACCCGGTCCCATTCCTCCTCTGCTGCTCTTCTCAGACGTAGCCATGCTGCCGCATCAGGGTCCCAATCCCAACCCATTCCCTCTCCCGTCCCGCTCCTACCGTATCTGCCTGTTCCCATGTTGCCTCTCCTGCTCCAGCCTGGCCTCCCCAGGGCACAGCCTGCCATTGTAAGGCAGCCGCGGATATCTCCTCTCCTGCTGCCAGCACGCTCACAGCTGAGCCTGCTGACACAGCCCTCTAGCAAGGAGACATGCTGGGAAAGGAGCCTTGCGAGCCGCCTCTGACCAAGGTGTGCATGGATGGTGTCAGGAGCGGTGGATGAAGGTGGGACTCCACCGAGCAAAGCAGGGGGACTGGGGAGAGCTCAGGGGAACGGGTTGCCACACGCGAGGTGTCAAAGCCTGCCCACAGAACCCGAGATACTCCGCGGTCAGGCCAATGCCGTGGGCATGCCCAACGTTGCTCCAAGCCCTGCTTTCCCTCCATGGCATGGCAGGAGCAGTCAGGCAGGGTCTGCGGCTCAGGGCTTGGGGAAGCTGTTAGTCCTTGGCATTGCAGTGCAGCCAGGGCGTGTGCCAGGCAGAGGGTCTGCTCCCCTGTTCAAGGGCGGCCGGGTGGGAGCCAGGCTCCCTGGCAGCACCTCGGGGCTCCCACCCTGCTCCCACCGGCTCCACAGCCCCCTTTGCACCATCCCTCAGGATGCTGTCTTGTGCACTGGGAAGAGAAGAAACATGAGAGGCCTGGCTCAACAGGACTGCTTATCTCCCGGGAGTGGAGCCCTCCCTCCTCTTCAGGAATTATTTCCTTGAAAGACAAGAAACAGCACAAAACTGCCTCTTGCTCAGCTCCATCTGCCGTGCGGGGGCTGGGTGCCGGGAGGCCACGATTGCTCACTGCATTTGCCAGACATGGCTTTAGGAGGATTTTTCACCACCTGCAGCCCAAGAAAGAGGTGAGTCGGGTTTACCTGTACCAGGAGTTGATCAGGGAAGTCCTGAAAAAAAAATGTGTGTTTCTGTGGAGAGGAACTTCCTCGAGAACCACAGTAAATGCCAGCATCTAAAAATCTGGCACTGCGTTACTTCACTGCTAAGGATCTGTCCTCAAGGCCAGCCCCACAGAGAAAGTCATCAGGGGCCAAAGCATCCTCTAAAACATAAGCCTAGGCAAACCACAAACATGCAACCCCCCGACTTCTAAGCCACACGTCAGCCTCCTCCGAAGGATGAGAAGGTCCAGGCACAGTTCTCCGATGTAGGACAGCTGGGAGCAGGGCACGGGTTGCAGGAAGGGAGGAGCAGCTCCTCCCCAGGAGTACCCTTACAAGGGGAGCTGGGTAGACGCACACATGGAGTCTCAGTTTTCTGGCAAAATCAGCCTTATCCTTTTTGTCTGGCTCACGTTGTTCCACAGCAGATGCCCTGCTATGGAGATGAATCCACGTCACAGCACAGCGCTAGATGCTGCACGAACCCAGCGTGAAATTGGGACTCCTGGCCCAATGCGCCTGCCATTTTGCTGCCCAGCGGAGCTGTTTGCAAGTGGAGCAGCTTTCAGTCAGTGGGGAGGGCACAGATGACGATGGTGTGCAAATGGGGAAAAAATTGCCAGAGGCATCTCAGCATCTAGTACAATGCTGAGAAGGCTTAAGTTGGGACAATTACAATTTAAGTATTGCTGCTATTACAATGCCAGAAGAAGCATTCACCCCCTTATTGGGGTAAATAATAGCAGGTAGGTGACTGCTCAGTTCACGCGGCTTTTTCCCACCCTTCCGTTTCCCCACAGATCCATACTGGAGTAGAAACCATGGCAGTGAACGAGCATCAAGGCCAACATGTATAAAATGCAACAGAGAAATGTTCCAGCCCGGTTTATGGAGCAGGTGGAGCAAGGCGAGCGCCAGCTGGGTCCCCCACATGACTTCTCCTGAGTGGGGAAGCTCATCCCAAAAGCTAAGACTTTTTGTGGTTTTAGGAGACTAGCGAAGGCTTCACTCCCGTATCAGCTGGCTCCTGAATTTACCAACTCACAGAAACCATCAGGCAACTTTGTGAAACAACTACAGCCAGTCCGGGCTCAATTTCTCTCTGGATATCATCACCCCCAGATCCTCCCGCCCGAAGAAGCAGTAATCCAGGTTGAGTACAGTTGATTAGTCCAGTGTGGGCAGGGCAGGAAACAATAAGCTTAAAGTGCATCAAAGAAGGTTTAACTTTAGCACTATCTCTAAATGTCTCAACTAGTAAGCACAGTTAAGCACTGAAAAGATTGCCTAGGGAGACTGTGGAGTCTGTATCCTCTAATGGTTTCCAGAACAGGACAGAGGCAAAAGTCTGCCTTGACTCGTTTGGGTCCAGCTGGTCCCATCTTATGGCATGGTATGGACCGGGTGACCTCTTGTTATGCCTCGGCCTTTCCCATCCCAGCTTCCCTCTGTCACACGCTGTCCCCTCTCTGTGTGTTCACAGGATGTGTGGCACACTGCTGCTGAATCTGATGCTGAGCAAGTTGGTCTGACTTGCAAAATCATATTTTCCTTTAAATTAGGATGAGTTTTGAGATATACATAAATGTATAGAATCCCAGAGAATATTTATTAGGGTTGAAATTAACATTGATTGATTTGATTTTTGCTGATTAGGTAATTATGAGAACTAAAGGGGTAATCACCTTTTCGACGAGGAAATGAAACAATCATCCAAGCTAGACAAGTCCTGAGTTTCTAATTTGAGCAGGGGAAAAAAAATAAAAGCTACAGGTGAAGATCAAAGAGCAGTATCTATGCCACGTTGTCTCTCACTCTCCAAGCAGACATCGGCTAGGACTTTTCCTACTATGCTCATCTCAGTTTTATGCATCTACAGAGTGCCTTGTGAGATCAGGAGCACAAGGAGACGAAAGGGTTAGCCCAGGGACTAAAGCAATGCAAGGAGCAGTTCTTGGCTTGCTTCGTGCCTAGAGGAGGAGGAAGAAGCCTTCCCTACAGCAATCCACCTCACCAGGAGTATGGCCAGATCTGTCAAGTCACCGACAGCTGAAAATGAGGTTCACGCAAGCAAGTCCTGCCTCGCTCCCCTCCCTGGAGCTGTCACTTGCACATCTGCAGTCCATCAGGGCCTCTTTCCCCCAAGGTGACCCCACGTGCCAGACTTGTTTGCTGGATGTTTGGGATATCTCCAGGGCTCAACATCTCAGCACTCCAGGATTTCTTCCCCAGCTAGCAACACGGGAAGAGGCCACTGAGTGCAAACTTCAGCCTGACACCCCATGCCCAGCAACTGCGACCCCTTGCTGGCTCACGTGCAGCTTGGACGCTCATACAAGTGCCAGGGCTCCTTTCCCCTGTTCCCACCTGTATTATAATGGCAACCGGGGTGAAGGGAGGCTCTGGAGAGCCAGCTACTATCAGTCCCTTAAAAACAAAACAAACAAAGGCCTTTTCTCAGCTGCAGTGGCATGAATGGAGCTTAGTCCCCCTGGCCCCTCCAGGATGTGGCTGAGATATATCAGGGAAGAGCAGCTGTCAGCATGGATGTGCCTAAAATTAGCTCAAAGAGAAGGTTTCCTCCATTTATTTATTTATTTGCTCCTTAAAAGGCCCCTTCTTATTAGATGCGAATTCAGCACAAAAGCTTCAAGCCAGTACAAAGGCGCTGCTAATATTTTTCAATTACACTGAGAGAGAGGTCACAGCACTTTGCGTTTGAACTTCTGCTTAGTTCTAGATGTTCTTGGGATAGAGGCTGTAGCGATGGGGTCACTCTTCGCATGTTTGGCTGCAGGAATGTATTTGGGAGAGCTGCACCAAGTGCAGCAGGTTCAGCTGGTGACTTGGTGTGTTGGAGACCAGTGTGTCATTTATTTGGTGTTATAGGTGCCCCAGGAAGGAATCATGGAAAGTGGTTTGCTAACCTTAATTTATCTCCTTTCAGATATACACACCACCACCACCCACACCCCCCAAGAGATTTCTTATTATCCATAACGGCATTATCTACTTTCATCTGTTTGCCAGCTTTTCCCTACCATCCATCTTTTCCACCCTCTGATAACTTCAGGACTCCCTCACCAATTTCACTCCCTCAAACTGGAGGGGAAGGAAGGGGGTGGAGAGGTCTTAAAGATACTAGATTCCAGCAAGTTTTTGTCAGAGAGAAATACCTCAGTAAAGCCTTTTGTAAGCAAATGACTGGAGAGTGAATTTGCTCCTTCTTAGCAAAGAATCCATAGAATCTTGGCATAGATCAGTAGAAAAGCAGGCTCGATCTCTTCTGCTGCTCGGGGGACCAGCTGTTAATTGTAGAGCTCAAAAACTTCATCTGATCCCCTCGGTTTGGCTCATGCCACAGGGATTGACATGAGAGTACCTATACAGACATTTAGAAGAACTGAAAAGTAAAAAAAAAACCCTCATGGAAAAAAACCCAAAAATTTCTTTTAATGTACCTATTCCATCCCACATATCTATCTCAGAAAAACACCGTCCTGGAACGGACCTTACAGGACACCAGGGCCTGCCTTTGAATTCTTCCTGACACCTTGCTCTGCAATGACCCACAGCCATTCAAGAGCGGGTTTCCTGAGGCTGCTGCCTTTGGGCTGACTTGCGGCTCTCCCAGCTGCCTTCTCTTGCTGCCTTTCCTTTTCTACTGCGCTCATCAATTTTTCGAGGTGAGGAACTGTCATCGCCATTGCAGTAAGGCACTAGGCAAGACTGGGGCAGGTGGCTCCTACTGCAATATGAAGAGCTGATTAATGAAGTGGGCACTAAGTAGCAACAGCAGTTAATGTGGCTTCACAGCTGGAGATCACCCTGACACACAGTCGTGCTATAATATAATACAGTCTGGTCTAGCCTAGTGAAGTCATGCAGTAGGCTTTGTCTACTGAATCTACAAATATCTGGACCAAAGTTTTTGATTTGTACAAGCATGGAAGGCCATGGACTACGACTATATGCTATCAGAGCATAAACAATAGGTGGGCTGGAGCACTGACTCTTATCAGACCCTTCCATCTAGAGCCAGTCTTGATATTCAACGCCCAGGAGCAGAATTTCCAGACTGCAGCTTCCATTTTTTCTGATCCACCAAGTCAACTGGATGCACGCACAAGCTGGACCCTGAGGACCTTATGGACTTTTAAGAAGAAGGTGAGAACTGTTTACACTTTGCATAAGCTTTTTGCTTGAGACAGCAATCCTGGGCAGGGCTAAAGGCCTGCCAGAGGTACCTGCCTACCATATCTTTATCCCCTTCTCCAGGAAAGTACATCAGAGAGCAAGCAGAAAGTCAAGCAGCTCACCGTACAACTGACTGACTGTCCCGCGCCCCCCCATATCGCTCATCCTTCTTCTCTGATGGCATCAGTGTTCCTCTGAACAGCACTGCAAGTAGCGCTGATTGCAGAGCAGCAGCAGGAAGATGGGAATCATTAAAGAGACTCAGCCAAAGCCCTGTAATTAATTAGTTAGAAAAGCATCTTGGCGTTATTAGAGAGGCCTCAGCAGAGGAAGCGACACCTCCGTTCTAACAGACTCACCTTCCGCCAGAGCTGCTGCTGTGATGTTTGACATTGTGCTGGTGTAAACAGAAATTAGAAGTCGCTGTGGCAGGGAGAGGAGCCGCTGGCAGGCTCTGCCCTTGGCCAGCGCTGTGCTGCGTGCCGGGAGGTTTCCATGCTCTGCTCGCAGGCAGAAATCAGATCCTGGAAATGGCTCAGGTAGGGATGATTGCTACTCAACCAGGAAGACCCTGATTTTTGCTGTGATTAAAAGCAAGCCCACTTTTCCCAAGGTGCTGAACAGAAAGCCGGTTATCCAGGTCTTTGTGATTATAAACAGCCAAGCATTCACAAAAATGTCACCCAAGACACCGGGAACTGGTGTCTCTTGGGATCTAGACATATGCAGGATGCTGCTGTCCCTGGCAAACATGCATGGAGAACTGGGCCATGCTCAGAGCTGCATATTCATGGCATGCAAATGTTAAGCTGCTTGCAAACTCCCACAGCTGTCATCAGCAAACAGTACCATGGCCATGAGCCCCAGAGATGGGATAATATCCTATGGGGAGCAGCAGGATGCTGCAAGATCTGCGTGTTGCTGAAAATAAGAGCATCAAAAGGAAGATGGAAACACAAGACTAAAATACCCAGGATTGCTTTAAGGACTCTTAATTTCCTTTGGGGAAGGAGGCCAGGCAATGTGGCTAGTACATGGGGCGAGGAGGCAGGAGGCCTGGCTCTCCCACTGACCTGCCGTCATACCTTTGGCAACACTTTTTTTTCCCATGTGCTAATTTTGCCCTTTCCCCACTTGGTACTGTCAGCCTTTAGGAATTCATAAGTCTCGAGTTGGTCCTCCAAACACCATGATTTTGGCTTAAAAATCAAGAGCTATAAGCATATACATATGAATTATGGGCCTTTTTGAATGGCATTGTGGTTTCTGACTCTTTAGGGATCATATTTCCAACTGAGCGGGTCAGATTTTTTTATTATTATTATTATTTTAAATGAAAGCCAGGAATTTCACATAAACACAGGGCTCTGGCAGCCTGAGTTGGCAGCGCTGCCCACTCTTCATGTGTCCTGCCTACTTAGACCGGGAGGGTCTGAGGCATGGGCTGTCACTGGCCACGTCTGCACAGCATCAAGCAAAACCTGCCCATCTCGGTTGGCTTCCTGCACTTCCCCAGGACAACTGACAACAAACAGCCATCCCCCAGCTGTTTCCAGTGAGGATGGTAGGTGGGATGACTCCCCTGACTTTGGCCTGCATTAGGGCACAGGTGACCAATGGACTGGAAGTGACCCATGGACTGGAAGTGACCCAAGGATAGGCTCCAGGAGGAGATTTTTGATGCATCCTATTTTGGCCCTGTTGTTGCAGCCTTGCCAAGGTGTTTCAAGTACTCTTCAAGGCAGCGGAGAGATTAAAAATTGAGAGCATGTCAGTGCATGCATTTGCTGTTCTGTCTGCTGAGTTTCAGTCAAGGTCCCGGTCATCCTCTAGGCAGAGGTCTGAGTGGAAGGTTGTGCTTAGTTGAACTGCCTTGCTCATCCCATGATGCTGAGCAACTCAAATCCCCTGCGTTTTACCTTCCAGATGTGTGGACGTACCACAGGATGCTCCCTGTCTGAGCAGCTGTCACCAGCTCTGCCATGACAAGAAGCATGTCTTCGGCTCTCAGCTCCGAAGCTCACCTCTTTATGTTGTAAAGTGAAGACGTTCTCTGAATAAATGAACAAACTGGGATCTTCAGATGAACAACACATTCTTCCTCAGGTCAACTTTGCAGAGAAAGCAAGTATTTCAAGAGAATATGGTTACTGCTTACAGCTCTTTGGAGCCAGCCTGCTAACTCCTCTGCGGTGGCTGTAAATCTAATGGTGGTTCAGTTTAAGGACCTCACAGATGCTATTTCAGACTGATATACTGTACCATAAATGGGATTGAAAGCTCCCATCTATAGCAGACAAAGCCTTTCTGGTTCATTCAAACACTGAGAAAACCGACTATTGTATATATACGCAGTTGGGATTCATCCAAAAGTGAGTGATAGCCGAAAGAATTTACACGTTCCTTGGCAGGGGAACATGTTGATTTCAGAAGGCAGCAAAGGTAACCCAAGGATACAGGGAGACTCCCTTGCCTGGCATTTAGTATTTGAATCTCGTCCTTTGACTTACCTCAGACACCCTGTGAAAGGGAAGAGTCCCAGAAGGACAGAAGACCCCCCCCCCATATATGAGATATTGCTGGTTTAAAAGCAACGAGGCATTTGGTCTCCATGGGATGGCAAGCAAATAGAAGCTGCTCCCACAGCCTCAGGCTGAATTTTAAGGGGTGTCTGCCTAGCTAAAAAGATGTATCAATATATATAATATCACAATCAGCTTGTGGAATGCATTTCTATAAAGCACTGTGGAGAACCGAGTGACTCCAAAAAGGTTTGGGTGTGCAATTCATCAGCTCTTAGTACGGGTAACAGCCACCAGACCCACTGTATAACGATAAAGGTTAAAAGCAAACAAGTAAACCCAAATGCACACTATGGCAGTGGGGGGAGCCTGCCTTCAAAGCGTGAGACCATCTGTAATTAACGGGGGTCGGGGAAAGGTCTCTCCAGGGCAGACCTCCACACCAGTGGTACGGTGGGGCAGCCTGGGAAGCCGTGCTTCTGGCCTCAGTCCCACGTGGGCCACAGAACGAGAGGGAACTTTGGTCTGATCCTGCCTGGCAGTTTCTGTGCAAAATGGGGCCAGTTTGCTGGGAAGCTTCCCACCTCCAAGGAGGGAAGAGGTGGGCTGTGAGTTTAACAAACATTTTGGTATTTGGAAGTCATTCCCAGCTCTCGTTTAACACACAGACTGCATTTCCCATTGCTAACTGGCAGCAAAGAGCTCATCAACATTTAAATAAGAGGCTTGTTAATGCCAGCGTGAGGCAGGTTTGCATGCCAAGGCTGGCTATGGTTTTGTGCCAAGGATTTTCTAAGAGAGAATTTCTCTAGGAAACTCCTTCAAAAGGAAGAATTCACTTCTGGTTAAAGAGAACGAGGGCTTAATTTGAAGAGGTGCTGAGCTGGTTAAGTCAAATGGATGGTGCAAGAGCTGAAAGCCTGTGAAAATCAGACTCCAGTTTTTAAATCAATTAGCTGAAGAACGGCATGTGGTGTTTTGCAACTGATTATGCTTTCTGCAATGCAATAACTGAAGGAAAAACAGGCTACGCATAACCTCTTCCATCAGTGCCACTGACTTGCCCATCAATGCTAAATATACCAAGGTGAGGCTTTAAATGCACGTTACCAGAATGTGGGAATATTATTTTCTACAAATGGTCAAATGCATAGTACAGGTTAGTACAGGGAGGATCTGCAATATTTGACTCTGTTTCTAGATCTCAAATGAGTCCCATAAATTACAAAGAATTTTTACTCTGTGACTTTGTTTTGAGCCTTCCCCTGTGGAGACAGAGCCCCCATTTTAGAGCCAGTGGAGAGGAAGGATGCTGGTTTTGGCAAAGCTAGAGACTCCTGTACTATACATCTCCATAGCATGGTTTATTGCCTTTCCTTGTTCTGTCATAGAACAGGAGTAATGTCCATGGTGTCGGAATATGCGCATGGTAATTGGCTTTTGCTGTAATTAAATGCCTCAGTGCCAGCGTTTAATCAGCCGCCAAAGCCGTTTATTGCTTCATATACTGCTGCACCATGAGCATTACCCCTTAATTAGTTGCTGAAATAGTGATGATTTAGCAGCGTCTTTGTATTTATACTTTAAGACAGCAGGTTCAGTCCAACAACAATATTGCAAGATAAAAAAGCAGCCCATTCTGCCATGCAATGATTTGGGCTTATTTATTTTTCCTTACCTTGTGGAAAAGTGTCATGTGCAGCTCCTGGTGACACCACACTGGAGGTGCAGTTAGCACTTCGAAAGCAGTTGCTAAGTCTCTGCTCTGCTCCAGGACTGACCTTGTGTATTTTAAGTGGATTCAGTACCAATAAAACATTTTCCCAGAAACTCTCACTAGCAAAAGAGGTGTAGGCTTCCCCTACTGTGACTCACCGTTACCAAGAGTGCCTGGATCTTGTCTAGCAAGACCAGAGGCAGAGACCTCCCAGCCTTCCTCCCAAAAGCTCCCTGGGGAAGGGAGCTCCTCTGTGTCACTGGAGGAGTGGCACTTTGTCTTGTACGACCCTGGCAGGTTGTGACAGGTGACACTGACAGCAGCAGCGATTCTCCTGACAACCCCATCCAAACTCCTCCTTCCTCCTTTCCCTGCTTGTTTTTGCAGCGGAGGTAGTGCTGTGTTAACGCAGCCCACCAGGCACTTGCTGTTTTGTGGGGAATAGAGCAGTGAAAGAGCACATTCACTGCATCCATTTATCGTCTCCAATTTCAGCTGTCCGAAAGCAAGCGGTCTGGTCTGTGCTGGTCTTTCAGAGCCCCGTGACAGTTAACGGACTGAGAGGCATCTCCAGAAAACAGTTCACCCTGCCATGAAGAAGGAGTCTAAGAGACGTTAGAAGAGTGGCCCTTTGGAGGTATCCGTCTATCACAGAGGGAGCCCTGCAGCTCACTTGCATTGGACTCTTCTCTTCCAAACTGTTAGAGATGGAAGAGATGAACCCTGTCCAGAACACCCATACTTGCCTGCTAAGACGGGCACTGTGGACAGATTCCTCAGTTTTCAAAGTTTCTTCCCAGCTCTGAAAACCCCCTAGGAAGCTTACAAAGCCCCCGAAATCTTCTCAAAATTGTCTAGAAAGCAAAACTCATCCTTGCTCGGTAATAAAACTCTGTTTGTGACACAAAGGAAGTCATACAGCAGATTAGCCTAGATATCTTCAAGATGAAGATACAAGACCTGTCTTTGTTTAAAGCCAGGTGGTTAAGTGTTCAGTAGCCACAGTTGGAGACAGCCATCACATCAGGAGAACGCAGCCGTACGACTGCTGCTTCATTTGACCAGGAATGTCACCAACAGACCAACCTGTGGGGCTGCCAAATAGTCTACACTGCCTCCCTCCCACCCTAAACCCCTGGTATGGCTAGGCTAGCATTGGCACCTGGGTTTTAGATACACTTCACTCCCAATGCTTTCATTGTCTTCAAAGGATTCTTGTTGCCTTTGATTGCAAGAAAAGCAGCGCCAAACTATCAAATGAATAGCTCCCCCACCCTTGGCCCTTGCCTCTGGCCCCTGGCCTGTTAATGCATTTTGATTTGTGTGTGGACAACATATCCCTGGAACTTTTCCATTGTGACAAGTTTAGGAAAAAATACCTTGTGCTATAAAGGAAGTAATAATATCGAGTTTGGAAAACTATATAGCAGTTTGAATGGACTTGAAAGCCTACACCATCACATTCCCTTTATGGCCAAGACAAAGCTTGTCAGACTCGAATGTCCTGTAGGAACAAGCTGCAGAATTCATCCTTTCCTGAGGGAGCACACAGGCCTTTCCTAAAGTCCCCTGGGGAATGAGAGGAGGAGCTGGGAGCGAAGCTGCTGCTTGCATCTCCTTCCATGGCTGACAAAGCATTCCCTGACAATATATAACCTACTAAAGAAGTCCTTCGTGTTCACTGGAGGTGGGAAAGGAAGTATGAGATTTAATTTGCAGCCAAGAATATTTAGTCTGGACAGTAGGAAAGACTGTCTGAGGGTGAAGACAACGCCACTATGGAATGGACTGCCAAGGGAGGTTGTGGGGTCTCATCTGCGGATGTCTTGAAGGGGACGCTAGATAAAATTTTGTTGGGAGTGACAAACAGGGAATGGGATTTGCTGTATTGTGTGCCTTGGGATCTTTCTACAGCTTCGTGAAAAACCATTTTAAGAAAACTACTTTTGCTGATATTAATGGAGGACAGTATTCATCTCATTTAACCCTTAAAGACACACAACAAACCTGTCTCAGACACTTACCTAAAGGAAAGAGGACAGACCTTCTCCACTGACTAGAGGGCCACCTTGGACAACAAGGTGTCTTCCAGGCTCCTACGTTCATCGAGATGAATCCCAGCTTGAAGACAGCCTGTGCACCTCTGCACAGGAGATTTCTGAGAGCGAAGGGCTTTTATAAAAAGGTCCAAGGATACAGAGGGTAGAAAAACAGAGGCTGGAAGCAGGGTGCAGATATTTAACAGGTAAGAAAGCGTAATTGGCAAAGCTTACCGGGATACACTGGATTCCGCATCACTTGAAGCGTTTCAGTCAGGGAAAGCGTTTGGTGAGGGTTTGGTGCTGTGCCAGGTTCTCTGACTGGAGAGGTGAAGGTCAGGCTGTGTGGTGATCAGTGGTATTTTTGAAGCTGATTGGACTGGACTAGGAACAATCTCGATTATTTACTGGACGAGGAACAATCCCGATTATTTACTGCAATGACAGCCTAGAAACAACTCCCTAGAAGAGACAGGCTTTGCAAACCACACTTCTTTCTACTCTCCCCATAAAAGTTTGAATAATGTTCCTCCCTTCAGTTGCAAAGGAATATGTTTGGCTCTGCTCTCACCCCATCGCAACTCAAATCTGAGAATACTTGTGGGCATCCTCCACATATAGCCACCTCTGCAGATTACCTCATGGTTTCGGAAGAGTGCTCTACTGCAAAGGTGCACATTTTTACGAACAGTGCAAAACTGATCAAGAGATGGCCAGTACAAGCAGGGAGTAGCCTCTCTTGTGACACATTTCTAGCATCCTTGGTCACCCAACAGTGAAAGAGGCTCTTGAATTAAGTATGATGGGGAGCCACACAGTGAAATTTTGAACCCAAGAGAGAGAGATGAAGGATATGAAGCATAATTGCAGGTGGAGGTTGGGAGAAAGTAAATACCATTTGACTTGAAAAAATAATTTCACACGCTAGCAAACAAAAATGAAATTTATAAGGAGTTTATTGGATTGGTAAAATGTAATAAAAAAGCATTTGTGATACTTTTTCTGCAAAGAAAAAAGGCATCTGGCGATTTTGCATATTTATTTTCCCTTACAAAACATTAGAAAAGCATAACTGATAAAAAGGATAACAACTGAAAAAGCAGAGCAAAGAGGAAAATACATCTCAATATAATTGGATAATGCATAATAAAAATACAGAAAACATGCTTAAAACAGCTTTCATTCTCTTACTGTAAAAAGTCATTTTACGTGTTGAATAAAAAATATATGCCGGTTGCTCTGAAAATTGCAGTTTAGAAGAGGTAACTAGCTGAGAACAAAATATATATATCTATATATATTTATAAATATAGAAAACGTGTATATGCGGCATCTGTCCTCAGAACAAACTGGAATAAATGGTTTTCAATTCATGCACACAAGTTACCAGAGAAAAAACTTCATATATTACCTAGCGGACCAATCCTGTAAGGTGCTGATTGCATTTCCTGAGTGCCCTCAAAGCCCTGTGGACGTAGTCAATGAAGGAGACAAGTGGCCTGATGGGTTCAGTGGCAAGGGAGGCTACTCAGCAGCAAACAGGAGGTGCACTCAGCAACTCGCAGGATTCGGGAAAACTCCAATGGCAGCAGGATTGGGCCCCTCACAGACTTGGGTAGTGCTTGTGCTCAGCAAGGGGTAAAACTCTGGTACCCCCAAGCTCTGACAGATAGGAGACCAGTCCTAAAAGCTCAAGTAATGTTACTTCATTAGGATCCGAGGGCACAGAGTGTGCAGAAGGCATGCCTCATATAGGGAATGCCTCCTTGTGCCCCTCTCTTGCCCGGATACCTAGGCTAGTGATTCACATTTAAAAGGAAGATGCTTCCCATACCACTGAGAGTCTCTGTCTGCTGGTGCAGGACAAGAAGTGTGGTCAATCACGCCCCCCTCCCAACTGCAACAAAGGCAACAATGCAAAACCTTCTCTGTCTCAAGGACTAAACCAACAGCCACTGTAAAGCTGCAATACCACCTCAAACCTGGCCTAGTCATCCACTATGAATTACTGCTGTCCTGGTTTCAGCTGGGATAGAGTTAATTGTCTTCCTAGTAGCTGGTACAGCGCTGTGTTTTCAGTTCAGT
>JAVKLA010000084.1:30186861-30222759 GCA_034782735.1 Sagittarius serpentarius
TCCCACTGGGTGGGGGGGGAGCGAGTGAGCGGCTGCGTGGTGCTGAGTTGCTGGCTGGGGTTAAACCACGACAACTGCACATCCAACAAACATCATCACTGGTGAACCCTCGAGCAGATAGGTCTACAGTTGGCAAGGATAGGCCAAAGCATAAGCAGCTACATAGGACAAACGTTCCTGGAGGCACTTCCTCCTTGCAGTTTGAAAGAGCTAAGCCAATCTCCCAACCCTCGGTGGGTTTGCCATAGGGCATTTAGCCAAGAGGAATCCTTCTGGAATGACCCATGTGTGGTTCAGACCCCCTTGTAGCAGCCCACAGGTAAAGCCAGTGTGAGAGATTAGGCTCTGAAACACAACAAACCTCTGTTGTTTGTTCTGAGCTGGAAAGTGCCGTTATCAAAACTGCAGAATTAGGACTCCTGGTCTCTCATTTGACTAACTGGAGGGAAGGCGCTGGAGGCTGCCCTCCAGCCTCCCTGGCAGTCCAAAACACAAGCTGTGGCATGGGAAACTACAGGACCCTTAAGGGAAGCTGAAGTCTCACCAAGGTAGATCCTGTCTAGCATGATCATGAGAAAGTCCAAGCGTAACTTTGCTCTGCGCATACCTCTACCAATACTCAGTCCTCACTCTCCAGAGGGACAGCAGAGGAGATCGCAGTGGTGCAGTACTGAGCATCAAACCCGTCCCTTTGCTGCATTTCCAATAAACCTTGCATTTCCTCTCTGGCCACAGCAGGGAGAAGTTTCCTAAAACATGGTTTTGGGGATTGAAAGTGAGAGCACATCAGCTTTGTAATACAGTAGCACCAATCAAACACCCAGCCTTTGGTTCACCTTCAAATTTTCTCTTCTAACATTATATAAAAAATGAATAATGGAGAGCTTGTAAGTATTAAGCGAATAAAATCTCCAGATATGAATGACTCTGGAGTTCTGATAAGATGAGAGGTATTTGAGGAGATATACTCAAGTACCGCCGCTACTGAACAGTTGCCTACCAGACAATGAGGTGCGTTAAGCAAGACGACAAGCAGCGCTGATGAGATAAGCCATTGCCTTGCTTATCCCAATGGAGAACAGATGCTCAAAATTAACCTCTTGCTTCTCTTCTACATCATTCTCACAGTTCCTATCCCTGCTCGGCGCTACGTCTATTCCTCTGCTGCCCATGAAGGAGCATGCAGGTCTCTGAAAAGGCACACAGTGAAGAAAGTGGAATACACTTTTTGTTAAAAGCAGCTCTGTTAATAGCCTACTCTTCACCTTGCTGGTTGTTCTGCTTAGATGCTTGTCAGGTGCTCAGGCATTAGGCACATTAGAAATACTACTTTTTAGGTGGATAAAGCAAATAACTAGATCAGGCTCAGGGGACAGTCAGAAAATGTCCATTTGCCAAACCAAAATGGGTTTCCAACCCATACAGAGCTGTCAGTAAAGCACTGGCAGATGTAAAAAAGTGCCCCAGTTCTGCATTTTCAATGGGTACCATCTCAACATAGTTGAAACGCAAACCACAACCTCCGGCTGTGCATTTCAGTGCAAACTGCTCTTATCTCACACAGCCCTGAATGAAACATTAGCACAAAGGCAGCCTAATTGGAACAGGATCTTCTCCCTCCCTCCCTCCAAATCCTAATCATCGCACACAATCCCACAGCTAACGGCAGAGAGAAAACACCTGTTTCTGGCAAAAATACTTGCACTAGGAAGGCAGGATCAAGCCCTAGGCTGGACACAGACTCACCATGGGGAGCAGCTCTGACTATGGAGAGGATGAGGTGGATCTTGCTTCATTAGCCGGTCTTCCTCGCTCCCATGATGCAGCAGTGTGGCTAATTGGAGCTGGAGCAAGCATTTACAGAGCAGGTGCTGGGCTCAGGCTCTAGTTTAGGGAACACTTCAGAGGGTGGCATTTTTCTCCTTGGCCACCAGCAAAGAAGACAATAAAAGGAACAAGAAGCTACCCTGAACAGCCATCTCCCTTTCATTCTGAAATCTGAGCACTTTCGCAAATGAAGGCATTTGTCCCATCTTGGAAAACCTCCCTGTATCAGAACTGGAAAATACTCTGATTGCATTTTCTGGTCCTAAACTCTAGGTGAACTTTCCTAGACAGAGCTCCTAACTTGGTTTTAATTCAGTGCCCAAACCAAAAGGGCTCCATACCATACAGGGACCAGAGCAAGACTGGGACACCACAAGTGACGAGCAAAAAAAAGCACATAGTCCTGACTATCAGAAATGCTGAATAAGTAAAGCTTCTATGGAAAAAAAATTAGCATGAGATGTAGGAACAGCCATTAAAAAAAAAAAATCAGAGCAGTTACGCCCTTTATTCTTTGCCACGTTTATTATTTTCACCTCTTTCTTCTCCCAGATGAAGTGGGGCAGGCCAGTTCTTTTCCCTATTCAAGTCGGCTTAGCTCTCTGGGCTGTCACGCTGCTGGCACAGGCCTGTGGAGACAGGACTTCCCGCACTTCAGGGGAATGTTGAAGTGGGGCTATTTTTTAAACATCAAACTATTCCTGTTCACTGTACACTCTGCTTCCAAAAATAAAACAAGCATCCGAGTCTTTAAACGAGCGGATGGACCCTTTAAAGTTTCATAACAATGTTTTAAACCTGGGGTAGGAGGGATGGGAATGGGAATACATTTTCCTGCTTATGGGAAATAATGAAACCAAAGTTTCTGGATATGAAATGCTGAGTAATAACAAATCAGAGGTCTGTTGCTGAGCCCATTCTGCCAGCCAGCCCCTGTGAGAAAAAGACAGCGAAAAAGGGTTTTGTTTTTCTTTTTTTTTTTTTGCACTGATGAACTTAAAATGAAAGGAGGGGCAATAAACGGGAAGGAAGAGGGTAGACAGGTATATGGCATGGAAATGACTTGCCCGGAGCAACCACACAAGTAGGCAGAAAAAATGGCAAATATAACCTGTCTCCTTATTCCCTCAGCCCTGTTCCCAAAACTAGTTTGGGAATGAATTGGGGGAAGGGGAGGAGAGAGCAGCAATTTGAACACGGCAGATGCTCCAGTTTAAAACGTATCTTCCCAAAGAGGAACCAAGGGTGGGGGCAGGCGAGATGGCTATTATTAATGTCCTTCCGTATATAGCAAAGCAGACATCCTGCATAATGGCAACACAATACATCAATAATAGCCCAAGAATAGCTTCCTACTGGTTTTTTTCCCTTGACAGTTAGAAACATAAAGAGAAAAATCAAGCTGCTGAGATAAATAGCTGAGTCTCCACCCCCACCTCAAATTGCCTTGGCATATTTTAAGAGATAAATGGTTCTATGAGAAATTTAAATAGCTTTCTCTTTTCTTTTTTGGCAGCTGCAGGAACTAGGTCAGGTGTAGAAATTATTAATTTCGAAGCCTGAAAAACCCATGTTTGAAACTAAGTTTTTTTTCCTTTAAAGCATCAACTTTCTTAGAAGTAGAGTTAGAAAAAATTAAAAAATAATTGAGCTTTTTTTTTTTAAACAGAAGTCAGACCAAAATAATTAAATATCAGTGCAAGCTGCAGAAAAGGGACAATTTGCCTAACAGTTTAATGGACACTAAAAGTATCCGTAGCGGGTTGTTAATATTTTTTTTGCATAGAGTACAGCATTTGCACAATGGCTTTCATTCCTCTTGATTAAACATAGCACTGGGAGTATGCCTTGAAGAAGACGACTGGGGGGCACCATTCTGTAGTTTTACCCTAACTGTAATGCACATTTCCAAAGAGACGAGATTATTTCCAGAGTGACCAGCACCACTTTCACAAGGAGCCTATTTACTTATTGCCAGGTCTCAGGATTGACACCCCAGTGAGCTGATCTGCTTGAGGATGTGCTCACTGGTACTCAGAGCTAGTGAACCTGGTACTGAACCACGTGTAAATCACTGCCTTCCCCCTTCCACTCAAGTTACTCTTGCTTTACACATTGACACCAGGATTTCTAGCTTAGCTTGTCTGCATGATGTCAAAAGCCATCTCCCTCCTCATGCCATATGTGGAAGGATCTTTTTGCAACCATAAAACCCTGAATCTTACAGAAAAGGAAGGTCAAATCCTGTAGAAACTGCTCTGAGCAAAGAAATGCTGATATATAAACTCCCTCACAGGATAGTACACTTGTTAAGACCTGTAAAAGGTTCAAATTTCCAGTCCTACAAAGACTCCAAGATCTTGAAAGATACCCAGTTGGCATGCAGCCTGCTCCCTCCGCTGCATGACTGGTAAAATCCTCCCTGTTCCCCGTGCTCTGTTCCATGCCCCAAAATCAGGTGGACACCTGAGAAGGACTCCCTTGTTTAGACTCGCTGCACCTCCGCAGGGCTCATGGCTTTTGCTCTACTTCCCTTAGTGACCAATCAAAAATTTAAAAGCTGACAAAGACACAGATGTAAATAGAACTGCAGTGCCTAGAAAGTCACAGCACAGATAGGATCAGAAGACAGACTGTAATTACAGGCCCTGCTACTTATTACATAGGCCAGTTGTGCTACATGAGCCTTCGGTGGAAACTTCCTGTGCAATTAATGAAGGAGAAACAAAATACTTTTGCAATCACTTTTCTAGCTTTCACTGTGGGGGTCCAATCCTGCCATCCTGGATTAGCTCTAATCATGGACAATCTTTCTCTGCATAAACTGAAGGCATCTGTTCTGTAAGACTTAAAAAAAAAAAAAGAAAAAAAAGAAAAAAGAAAAAAGAAAAAAGAAAAAAAAGGACAAAACCCTCATTGCAAACCTACACCATGCAATCAAGAAGGAAAGGAAATCGATCCTGAAACCCCCACCCAGATCGTAATCTGACAATGTTTTCAAGGCATCTGGCAAAAAGAAAAAGAAAGAAGAATGCTATGAAATATTTAAAATCCTACTTCTGTCAGGAATAAATGAGAGGGGAAAGGTGAGTTTGAAAGGGCTGCATTATTTGTAAGCCAAAACCTGAAAGCACCATCTTTTGCATAGGAGCACGAGATGCCCTTGGCCCAAGCCAGAGCTGCCCTGAGAACAAGTACCAGGCACTGATTCAGCAGGGACTGGCATGACAAAATCAAGGCTGTGTGCGAGCTGGACAAAAGAAGCTGTCCTGCACACCATGGGACGTCAAGGGTAAGGCAAACAAGAGAGTTAATAATACAGTAAAATAGCTGTATGTTTGCAGCCCATAACTGATCCTCCTAATCTAAAGCTTCAATTGGATTTTCAACAGCATGGGAAACAGGGCATCCTCAAGGGAGGATTTCTCCTAAAAGCCCTTCTCTTACTGCTGAGACTCTTACCAAAGAAGGATGTCCAAGGAAGGGGAAACTGCCCTGTGAGATCTGAGATGCACTGAATGGCACTTCACTTTGCTCCTGCACCCAGGATCTTGCCTTCTCCATTCTCAAATCCCCAATGGTGTGGAGCACCTTTGCAGAAAGATCTCAGCCAAGCCTGACCACTGGGCTAATCCCAACCTGCATGACGAAAAGCAGGCGCAGAAAGAGGCTGGATGTGCCCAGCTGTCATAAGGAGGAGAGCAATCAAGCAGATGCTCAGGAGTTACAATGCTCAGCTGCGCCTTTGCCTTGGTCACATCCACCTGCCTGCTGTACAGTTCCAGTAGAGACCATAAAAGACTTCAGGACAAGCACTGGGCATACAAAAGGGATCAAAATGGTCTTGAAGCATGGAAACAAAAGACACTTTGGAATAAAACTGGCACAGCCACAATCCCCACAATGCTTGCGTAAGACAGAAAGAAAGAATCCCTAGAATGTATTTATCAAAAGCCATTTTATGCAGATTTTTCCTTCTGAATATTTAAAACATGGTGAATATTAAACTTCAGAGATTCTTAATACGTTCCAAAGCCCCACGGACCTTTGAAATGCTAGCTCATCAATATGCAACATCTAATCTTGTCAAAAAAAAAAAAAAAGAGGGGAAAAAGAAAAGCTATTCATCCTCTGCACATAGAGGTTACAGCGAGAGTCCCAAGGAAAAAAACCCAAAAACTTCCAGCATCTTATGCAATAGGTTAAATTTACTCTGGCTGGGAAAGTTTCACTTTCTGCAAGAGAGAAAGTGCCTGTACGTGCATTGCTGCTGGAAGCTTCTTCTGAAGTGTGAGGCTGAAACTGTGTAGCTGGATTACAGTAAGTAGTTTATTAAAAAAACCCAAGGCTTGTGGCTTTGCATCCTGTTCCAGTCCAATGTAGTCTCAGGATCCCCTCTCCAAAGGGCAGCAGACAGTGCGCCACCTAAAAATCCATTCTAGTCCAAAATGCTGTGGTTGAAATGGCTTTGCTTGTTTATAAAGTTTAGTGTTTCGTATCGCTTGTATCTGACCTTCAGCAGAAAGAAAAGCTCAGTTAAATTGTGCAAATACGTACCAAATGGGAGCAAGGGAAAGCAGCCAAAAATGTTGCATGAGCTTTTGCAGGGCTGCAGCCTTTTAGGAGCACCAGTGAGATGAACTGGATGAGAGGCCAAATTGATTTAGGCTCCAGGCAGGAGCTTAAAACACCATGACATCCAAATTCACAAAGAAAATGTTCTGTTACTGCAACCCCAAATTTCCTGCACATGAAAACACTGTTTTCTTTCATCTTTAGGAGATGCTCGTTCTGTAAACCAACATTTAAAAATGAACAAACAGGAGTCAGCTGACAAAGGATTCTTGCTGGTGAATGGAAGTAGGTCACTCTGAGCATTTTGCCTTTACAGTCTGGCTTAATATTAGTGTTGTACACAAAACAGTAACAAAACTGCACTAGAGACAGGGAAAGACTCTAATTTTGTCTTTTCTATGAAAATTAGCATTAACATTCAGCATTAATGTGCAATGCCTCCCCAGTACCCGATATCTGGTTAATTAAAAAAAAAAAAACCACAAAGTAAACCACACACTAAATTAAACAACAACAAAACCCCCTTACTGGTCAGCCTGCATTTAAAGACATCTAAGTATGAGTAATCGGGCAGAGAGGAATTTTCCTGAAGGAACATGAAAGAAAATGAAAGCTCCACATACAAGACCAAATAAAATCTTCTGTCTCTCACGAATGCAAATTCTGGCTGCCCTTTTACACAAACATATTAAAGGAATAAAACTGGAGGAAAAAATAAGAGGAAAAACTAATAAATTCATTTTTGGAGAAAAAAAATATTTAAAACCAAACAAACTATCCTTCAAACAAATTTCTTCATGATAAATCCCTGTAATCATGTGGTTCTAAATTATATGGTTAAATATGACTGAAAAAGTAAGGCACAATTTCATAATCATTTTAAAAGCAATAATTATAATCATTTTCTTTGATATGCATGTGGCAGGCCCCTGATACTATGGATGTGCAAAACTAGTTGATTAAAGATCTGGAAAAGTTTTTCCTACTACTAGCTAAGACTCACAATACCTCTGTGAAGTAAGTAACATACCATCTTCACTACAAAGATGAGCGCACGTTGAGGAAATGGAAAAAGTGGGTAAGAGAGCTGCTTGTGGACAAAGGGAGGCAGAGGCAAAAAAGTAGAGACAGTCCTAGTGTCAGGGTCCTGGTGAGGGACTCTAATGCCTGGAAATGTAAAGGTAATGCCACCACTTGGGGCTTCTGTTTCCTTCCTCATTTTCTAAAAGATCTAGGTATGATGAGAAATGTGGAGAAACAGCAAAATTTAAAAAAAAAAGTTTGAACTGAATGCTCTTGATACTAGTGATCAACCCCACTGCTTCCACATGTAATGTGAAGCCAAAGAGACTAGGAACATGTAGCCAGGAATAAAGCCCAGTGGGGTATAAATAGCAGTGCTCAATATTGCAGCCTGTATTTCTACTTAGTTGTAGCCCCACAACTACCATACGTGTGCGTGTGAGCGCTTACGCCACAGCAGCATGCAAGTGTTTGAGCTCAGTTTTTTCAGATCACAGCAGAGAATTTCCAGGCTGAAATGAGAGCTGTTCCTCAGTGTCTACCAGGAAACCTACCAAGGTTATGGTTTTTCTCTTAAGATTTTTAGATGCTGGGTGAATGTTATAATCTCACAAGTTTAAAGTCTACTCTCTCTCATGCTCCAAATGCCAGTCGGGCAACCAACTGTTGCAAATTCAAACTTGAAATGCTGAGGAAGCCAGGCAGTATTTCTAGAAATGTTTAAGGAAAAATGCCATTTCCAAGCCCAGAAGTGTATGGGGAGATGAAGTTAAATCAGTATCTCTTGATCTTCGTGGCAGTTGCCATAATATGCTTATATTCTTCAGTAATTTCAGGGAAAAAAAACCCCAAAAACAAAGAAGAAAATTGCAATTGCTGCAGAAAAAGACCCTGGCACTCCCCATAGCCAGCCATTCCATGGCTTTAAGATGGGAAAGAAAAATGAGCCCAACAGAAGTAACACTGTTATTTTAAGAACAGTCACATTATTTGGATTGTTCTAACAAAGGAAACAGTGACTTCAAAATTAGCAAAACTAGTTTAAAATAGGGAAAAGTATCTTGTGAAAAGTTTCAAAGCTCTTTTCAATTTCACCAGGTCCAATATTGAACCATTTCCCAAGAATACATGTGCTTGTTTTAAATAGAATTTTTATCCAAAGAAGTTTTTTGTCACAGAAACTTCAATTTACCAGGAGAAACTACAAAAAAATGAGGAAGAAGATATGGGCTTTTGAGAAATGAAAATATTTGTTAACAGTTTTGAAATTTGTTTAGATAATAATTCAGTATGATTTTAATAATTATAGCACCCCCCCCACCCCCCAATCTGTTGTGGATAACATTGCAAAAAGAGAGAATTTCTTATTAAAAAAATGGCCCTTCCGACATCACATGGTTTAGTGTAAAATTGTGACCAGCTCTAACTGGAAATAGTGTTCTCACAGCTCTCTTGGTTTGTACTTTACTAACCTTTAGATAATACTAAGCAGTTCCTGCTGTCCTTTGGCAACAAACCCTCAATTACGATCACTAGTGTTTTCTCATGCGAATTTCACCACAGTGAGATTCTTCAGCACATCTTTCTGATAGCCCTGACTTACACTATTGAAGTCTATATAAGGTATAGCCAACCCAACTCAGTGAACAAATAGCAAATCAACATCATGAACCAACTGCAGGAACCAGGTATCAATAGAAAATCTAATCCTTTCTGAGCCATTCAGCTGAAGCACCAGGTGTCTAACATGTCTCTCTGATGCTGAAGGAGAGCAAAGACAAAGGATTTCCCTCAAGGACCTTCTCTTGGGTCCTATTATCCCTTGTCTGCTGGACTTTCTCAAAATCAAAAGGAACCAGCATTTATCAAACCTAAGCTAGGCTTGGCTGACCATGGCCAGGCAGCAGCCGTAACAGGTCCGAAGAGATTTCAGTATGACTTGTTGCATATTCTCTTCAACAACCACCATTTCTCTAAAAGACACTTTTTTCTCATTCTCCTCAGGCACATTCTGTTGATACGCAGAAAGTCAATGTAAGGCCTGTGTCTCATGAAAGTGTCACTCCTGCTGTCAGGATGAACACCATTATGTAGACTTCACTATGATAAACACTTTGGTACTCCCACACTTCTAAGATTAAGTCACTACCCCAGTGTTTCACAGCTGTGATAAAAACTGAAGAATAAAACCACTAAAAAAACAAAATCAAAATTAAAGGTGCATTATCTGATAGGCTAAGGCAATGGTGTTGCTTTCTGTTTTTAAAAGCAACATTCAGGCAATGATTAAAATAAGCAACAATAAAACCAATACATTCACAAAATACTAGTGTTAGACTTGGGGATATGCTTAAGGATTGGGCTGTAACCAAGGCAACCCAATCTTCTGGAGAAAGTTTAAGTAGACAGTTTTAAAGCCATGGTTCAAAGATACAGTAAAACTGGCTGTAGGGCTACTCGTGACGTGTGGGAAGTGCCACAGCCACCCAACACAAAGCACTGATCTTGTAATAACTCATTGTTCTGTTGTCCAAATGTTACGTTGGATCAGCCACTGGGTGCCTTCCTGCAGCTGTCGTAACGGCGACACAGGAACCATTTCATGTGTTCTGGGTAATCTGACAGAAATTTGCCTGTGCCCACATCCTACCCAGATCAAATCTGTATGACTGGGTGATACAGAATCGGTCTGGTATTAATGACTGGAGACCCATGGCTTATGTCACACCACAAAATGGCTTTAAGCCTGCGCTTAAACAAACCCCAGGGGCTTAAATATTTTGCTAAATTAGAACCTGATCCTGGACCCTCCTGGGCCCCGTCTGGTCACACAAATCACGGGATCAGGCCCTACTTGCCAACAAATGCTAGAGAAAGCCTAGGCAGCATAAGCAAGAACTGCAGACTTGAACAGAAACGTCTGTGTGATCTTCCAATTCTTTCTGAAAGGAACAGTTTGGACATTACCACAGCCACAGATGATGTGAATTTTTATCATGGCTAAGAAGTCCACCTTAAGAAAAGCAAGGTCTCTTTGGCAAAAAGACTCCTTCTTTGGAACAGATAAACCAGGATATATTATAAATACGTGATAAATATTGTGATGAAGCAGTATCCCAGTGGTTCTTAATGGCAGTGCAATTGAGGTAAGTCCACCATTCCAAATTAAATCCTGAAGCATCAGAGGGGAGTTTTCCACACACATGCAGGTGATGAGAGCCTCTGTGATGTATATACACTTATGCAATATCTTCTGCATATATTTATAGCAATTTTAGAAGCCAAAACCACACGCATTACAGACAATAAAGAAGAGTGTTTTGGACACTCACTCCTTCCAACAGGCAGATGGGTTTGGTGTTTCAGGGGTGAAAACAAAAGCATGATAGTACATTTGCCCAGATATGTCAGCTCTAGAAATTAGCCACACTACCTCAAATATCAACACTGCTCCATCTTTGTCAAACATCTTCCATCCATGGCTTATTTAATGCTTGAAAACTTTGGCTCTCACCTCCCTGCATGCCAGCCCAACTCACCACAGCACCCTAATAATAGAGAGGATTCAGATCTACATCTCCTGGCTGGCCCTTAGCTTTGAAATGGGCTGGAATCCCAAACCTACATACCAGCAAACTTTTCTGGAAAGAGAAGACAGAACTCTCAAAATCAGTAGTTTGGGTCAATCTGTGATCAGTTTAATTCCCATAACGTCCCTGGGAAGTTGGAAAGAAGCCCTCTCGTGCAGAGGGCAGAAGACAAGAAGCCGTATGACTTGCTCCAAGTCCAGCCTGTGGCAGGGCCATAAAAAGCCCCAAGGCTCTGGGCTTTGGTCCCCCTTCATCTAGGCCACATTCTGCAGGAAGGCACAACAGCTTGTTTCCATCAGTTACTCCAGTATTATTCAGGAGAGTCTCAGCAGCCACTTGATGTAACACTAACAAGAATAAGGAAGATCAGAGCTATGTTTGCTGCCTGATGTATGGCTTACTCTGCACCCGAGTGCATCACGTCCTCCCCTGTGCTTGCAGAGATGTAAAATCCTCCACAGGGATACAATGGTGTTATAGCAATCCCAGCTCTGACCTCCTGTGTTTTTGTAGGGTTACTTCAAACTGGATTTGCTCAACAGTTGCAAGGTTTTTTTGACTAGTGGTGGTGCAGACTGCATGTAAAGAAGTGAGCTCAGAAGTACCTTACGTGCCACGGTTCAGAGAGCGGGAGCCCAGAGGGAACCTGGCAGAAGTCACGGTGCAAAAAAACCTGTTTACGTCTGAGGTGCTAAAATTCTTGAAGGCCAGGGTAGAAATCTAGTATAAAAAGGCAAACTGCTTCAGTACAGCCACAACGGTGGAGAACGATTTCTTCTGCTTAATGATGCCACCCTTCTAACAAAGAAGGATTCATTCTGAGCTGTGAATTTTGGGAAACTTCCCTGACACTTGTGGAGTTTGCCAACATATAAACCATGTAAGGAACAGAGGTTTCAGACTGGTATTTCTGTATTTGAATTTACCGTATACAGCTAAAGCTATTAAATTTCACAGTGCTCTTCCATAAAGGTTAGTGCTAAACTGAAAGGAAATGCACCATTTGCAGGAGCTGCAGTGAGTATCTCAGTTCTTCCTCTTTGTTTCCTATCAGTCTAGCTCATCTAACTTTTCGTTTCAGCATTAGTGGGCATAATTATATCAGGCTTCTGTTATAGAGAATAAAGATGAAAGCACCACATTCTTATTGTTTTTCAGTGGGTGCATGAAAAAATTTTTTATAACTTACTCTTGAAAAGTGCCAGTTTGTCACTTATATGGTCAATCAGCCTGCAACTGTTTCAGTTCTGCTTCTTAATTTGTTAAGTGCAAAGAAAGGTATTTTCTTTGATTACATCTGCAAATAAGATATTAATGTCAATTCAGTGATATGAAAATTACTCCCTCACTATGTAATTTGTACCTTAGTTATTATGGGTTTCATGAACAAGAATATTACAGCTGCTCAGTGCTGTATATTTCTAATTTTTCTTTTAATTAACCAAACTAAAAAAAACCCCACCAACATGAGAAAAAAAGATTATCTGTGCCCAGCTTTTATTTACCTTGGCATATGTATTAATTCTGGACCAAAGATGAAAATGCTGCTGCTGGCCCAGTACTCTTCTGCAATGACATTTCACCAGAGAGTAGTTATAAGAGGCTGAGATGAAAATGAAAGAGGAAAAAAAGATTACTTTTTGGCATGGCATAGAGAAGGGCTTAATACTTTCTTTAGCTTTCTTAAGATAAAAACTGAACAGCAGCATGTGTTTAGGAAGATCCTTTTTGCTGTTGTTGAAATACGATCCTGAATTTTTTTAATGAGAACTCCAGATCATGTGTGTTAACATCAGAGAAATATATATCCCAAGGCCTGATGCAATCCCTGTTACAGTTGAACGAAAATCGTCCCATTGCAATAAACAAGAGATGGAACAAGACTCTATTGCTTAAATGTCTACCCAGAAACCAACACTGCCAGTGGTCCCACTAGAATGGGGGGTGTGAGACAGCGGCATAAGTTTTTTTTAAGCATCGCTTTGCACTGCAGTTCTACGTAGTCTTGTTTGTTTGTTTTTTGTTTTAACCACTGGGATTTAAAAAATGTGTTTCCAGACCCACACCCACATCCTTAAAAGACCTTCTCAATGGACATGATTGGCTTATACCTCTGGTAAATCAAAAGGACATTGTGTGTATGTGTGTGTAGTGTGTAGTGTATAATGTGTGCAAGCTCACATCTTTCTGTGATTGTTCATACATTGTGAATTGGAAGCATCACTACTGAATAAATTTATGCAATAGCAAAATATAATTTCATAAGAAAAAGAAAAAAAAACCCTACTGAACTGGAAGGGAATGGAGACAAGTAAGGGCCTAGGAAAAATTATCTAGATAACAAATCTGTGTCCCAAGGATACAAGGTCACACCTGCGCTCTTAGGTGCAGTACAGCTGAAGTTGCAGTGTTTGTGTTGTGATGAGAGGAGCGCTGGGTCTGCTCTCACACCTTCTAGGGCAGTGGAACTACTTCTGCTGGTGATCCAGATCCTATTAAAGTCAAAGGGAAGCTCCCCATGACTTTGATGAGAGCTGGTCAGATTCTCAAAATAACTTGGGAGAAAGAACTAGCTCAGCCACCTTTCACCTTCTACCTTCATGTATTTCTTAAGAGGCAGGAATCAAACACAGCGATATAGTTGGGACCATGTTCAGACTTCCTCCTACAAGCAGATAACTTAGGTGCTGTGACCACTCCTCTCCCTGCCCTCCTGAAAAGTCATGTCTAAATTAAGTGCCTGTCATGGCCAGTCTGAACATGGCTTCTCGAACTGCCCTCTTGCTCCAAAGCCTTCCAGCTTGACTTTTTTTTTTTACTTTTTTTTTTTTAAAAACAGATATTCAGACCCTAGGCTGGAAAGAAATCATGCAAAGCTTGTGCAATATCCCCCAACGGGCATCCTGGGGAGGGTCACAGTTGATACTCAGAGATCAGTGCTGGCCTTGGCAGTCAGAGCCTGGATCCGAGCAGAGTTGCAGGTCTTGCAAAGGATGTGCCCATCCAGAGGGTAACAGCCCTGATTATCCCCTTCAGACAGGAGGCCACCACAGTCCTAGGAAATAAGCAAACAGAAAGAGCAAAGTAAATAAGAAAAACAAGATTAAGCGACGAATCTATTAGCCAAAGAAACTCTCTCTTCACTCTCCGCCTAGTAACAGGATCCAGCCTGAGTCAGCGTAAAGCATGAAGCTGAGGTACGTGATGTCTTTCATGATTAAGCCATTTCCTGATAAGAGACAATGCTGCAGAGAAGATGGGTTCCCCAGCTCTCTGCTGAATTTAATCCAATTGAAAATAAAAGGAGATTATTCTCTTCACATTTCTGAGGAAGGAAAGGTCTTTAGCATTGGAGAAAACATCAAACTTAAGCACATATTTATTAATGCAAAAAAGGATAAAAAAGAAGCATCACTGGGAAGAAGTTTGGTACCAATATCTGAATACAGGTAATCTCCTTTGGAAGAGTTAATGCCACAAAGCTATAGCATCTGTTCCAGGGGTGACAGCTAGGCAAACTCCCTGCCTGTCTCCCCTTACCAGGACTGTCACCTGTGTTTGTATTGCAATTAGCCCAAAAGGTTGTGACTGGAAGGAGGGTGTCACTGAGACAAGCACATGGAAACCCCACCAAAAGGCCCAAAACCTGCTCCAGAGACCTCAGACTCTAAGCATGTAAGGCTAAGTATAGCTGCTAGGAAAGCTAGGAATTATCCCTCACTGTGTGATCAGGCAATAACTTGGCCCAAGACTGCTGATGGAGCTGCGGTGAGGGGATTACGGCTTGCTTAGAGGCTGTGCCTCTTCATCATAAATCTGTGTTTGTAAATATACCTGGCAAGCAAGTGGTGGAAAGAAGAATATCGCTGTTATTCCTTTTGAGATAGCTGAGGCACATGGAGATAAAGGCCGAGTGAGTGTCTGTGTCCTGTGCTCTCCACTGCATCTACTTCTGACATTCATGTGTGTGAAGTCCACGTATCTCAGCAGCCAGCATGGGGGACATACTGCATGACGAATTAGGCTCTACAAAATGTAGTGCAGCAATGCCCCAGCATCTTTAAAAAAACAGGCCTAAGTAATGGGCTGATATGTACCCTGGAAGCCAAGGTCAGATCAAGAAGTCAACCAGATGCCTCAAGTTTCAGCCTAGACCTTCAAGCCTTAGTCCATCCTTCTTTCTGGTTAAAGTTATTAAAACCTGCAACTGCGATAAGAAATATATTTGGTCTTATTTTCTTACCCTGCCATCTGGCTGATGTATTATTCAACAAGTAACACTTGCATTGAAGAATTCTTGAAGGTTCCCTAACACAGCTGTTCCCACATGTTAATTGCTTTAAGGTGATTTTTCTTCTCTGCCTTCAGATTCTTACCATCAAAATTATATGAAGTGCGTAATGATACTGAACAGGAAAGTAGCACAAAAAGCATTGCACAAAACAAGAATGATCATGTTTATGTGTCCATTAAAATTCTTCAACCCAGAGCCATATGTTGAGTTTCCTGTACAATCTTGCTCAAATTCTAACATGCATTAGCTTTCATTTTAAGAACATAAACATGACCAACATTTGTGTCCAAGCTGTAATTTATGAAGTTCTCAAATATTAAGCCCTAATTACCTGAGTCACATTCTCTTGCTCTCCTAATGAACCTGTTATAAACAAGGGACCTGATTTTCTTCTCATTTACGCTGATATAAATGAGGAAAAATTCCTTGCATGCTGAAGTCAATGAAGTAATTTGATTGTATAGCCACTGTTACAATATGGTACACCTGTCATGTGTGTAACATGAGATGGTGATGAAATTAAGTCAACCTTTGCTTTCTGTCCTTCACATGATTAGAATACTAACCTCACATCGGTAGCACTGGACATGGAAATCACGATCCAAGGCGACAATGCGTACAGTCTCCTCTTGTCCTGGGGCTGGCATGATGGGCTCCTTACACACTGAACATCTTGGTGCAAATTTCCTGAAGAAAGAAGAGACGGTCCCAGTCATCCTCAAACTTGGAGCAAAAGTTTTTAACTGCACCAGCAAGTCAGAAACACGCGCATTTGTACAAACACACACACGTACATACACATAGTCACAGTTTGCAGCTTTGCACAGCTGCCTCCTTGGAAAGAAGACAGAAAGCAGCACTTTAGTCTTACAATGCAATTTCAGGCTTGCAGGCTGTTAAAGAGCATTCTGCAGACTATTAGGAGAGGACTTCAAGAATATCTGACAAGCAGCAAAGCATATTCTGCTTGCCCTAATTAACAACTAAAGTGCCTGTTGAATGACCCACGATCGTGACACCCATGCACTGCCGCAACCCTCAGGCTCAACCCCCAGCCTAACTCTAAGAAAGTCCATGCAAATCCTAAGGTTAGAAAGATGACCAGGATCTGCTTAAAGAGCATCTCTTGAAAAAAACATTAAAATATTAAAATTTGGAGATTGGAACAAAAAGGTAAAAAGTCTTAATAGAGATGGTAAAAAGATTTGCCTTACACTACACTAATTTGTTGAGGTTTATCCCGTCAATTTTAAACTTCTGAGCCATCTTACCCACTTACGCACACAGGAGCACACTCCTGGCTGTGCTCACTCTCAAACAACAAGTATCAGGGCAATTCTGAGCAGCTGCGTTTTCTAGCTAACCAAGTCTCAGTTATCCATTAGTGGGGTGCCCAGGTTTAAAAGGGAACAGGTCTGGCTGCAAAGTCACCAACAATCTCTGTTCCACAGTCAGCCCGAGTCAGAATTGTGTAGTGACAATCACTCACTGTGTGAAGGGACTGACTTGAATCAGGGTCAGCTCAGGGACCAAGAGGAACACAGACCTTTCTTTTTCCCCTTATATGGCCCACTGTATGCCCTTCTGGCTAATTCACATATGTTCTGTATTAGCTCTGGCTTTGCTCCCCACAATTGCCCATGAGAAGTGGCCATCTCTGCTCCTAGGCAGGTGGGCATGCTTGAGAACATTTAGCCTGTGGTGTAGCATTATTTGCTGTTTTGGTTTAAAATCTATGGGTACCAATTCCCTGGCTGCAAGTTCTGCTCACAAAAAAAGAAACTTATACCTACAGAATCTGCTGCCATGTAATGATAGTTGGGGTCACGGGCTATGGAGCGTGGGCTATGCCCATGACAGAGGGCAATGCTTACAGCAAACATCAGAACACGAGGAGATCAAAGGCCCTTCTCTTCTGAAATGCCTAGGAAAGATTGACTCTGCCACCCAGCCTGTCACATTAACCACCTAATAATTAGCTATATTACAAAAGTAAAAAAAAAAAAAAAAAAAAAAAATCTATCTGTACTAGGAATAAAGAAAAATATTAATTTCAGTGGCAGCAGATGAAAGAAGTCTGTGTAGCTGCGATCTAACGAAAAAATGAATTAAACAGTGGCTATAGCAAGCGCTCTGAAAAATAACTTAAATGGATCATGATATGACCGGAGCTGTAATGGCAGTTAATTATATGCTGCTTCATGAAGGCGCTTCCTTGTGCCATTTAGCTCAAATGCGGTGCTTAAAAATACTTCAACATTTCTCTGTCCAGACCACTGTGGGTAATTCATTATGAGCCAAATATTAACTCCCAGGACCCAGAGATGACTCCTGCAGATTTCAGGGGATGTGGGTGTGCTACTGCAGGGCCTAAGCTCAGGGGGTAGCTAAGTAACAGTGTGAGCATCGGGTACAGTTTTATTATCAAGAGAATGTACAAGAGCACTCGACCTCCAGACCAGGAGGACATGTCATCCCTAATCAATTAAAACTGGGCTGGCCAAAGTGCTGCTAAACGCGTGGCTGGCCATAGATTTCCAAGTGTCACATTAGGTCTCGTGCTACTCCCATCATCTTCCCCTCAATCTTTCACTCAACGATTGTGTGTCCTTTCCTTGGATTGACAGCCTCCCACTTCCCACTCTCGGAGCCCTGAGGTCCACACCCAGTCACTGACAAAAGACTTCAACATGGGACATCAGCTCTTGCTCCCAACCTTTCTCCTGAAGGCACGTGAGCCCTTGGCCTGTTGGGCTTGGGGAAGAAGCAGTCTCCAAATCGTAAGTGGGTGTGAGGGAAACCTTTCAGGAACCTGAGTGGTGTGTAAGCCTTCTGTTGGGCCTGTGCTCAGGACCAAATTCTACCTTACACACAACTGCTGGTGCAGAAAAGCAGGGCAACACAGCAGCTGCCAATTAACCCAGCCTATCTGAGCTACAGGGAACATCCTCATGTTGGATTTTAACACGTCAGTTGATTGTGGCTGCTTCCCTTTCTGTCAAGTCAGCCTGCTTCTTTGAGCTTTAAGGCCTACACACTGATGTCATGAAGCTCTAATTAAATCTACCCCCTTAGAAATTAAGAGATAAATGGTTGAGATGTAAACTCACATGTCAGTATTGATTTCCTCTTTTAATTGAGGGTTGTAATCTGTCTGTCTTTTCCATACAGGGGAAACATTTGTGTTCTGATTATACCTACCTGTCTTCCCTAGATATGTTGTGATGATGGGGGTGGTAGCGTGGCAGTGACAGAAACTACTTGCAACTATAACTTTCAACTTACTTCAAATAGCAGTTTCGCTATAAATTATTACCAGGGCTGTATTTTTAGCAGCTTTAAAAAGCTAATTAGCAACTAGAAGCAAAAGGAGCTGTGAGCATCCTGTGGCCACCTAGGTCCCTCCAGCCGGTAAGCAAACACCTGCAGAGTGCAACAGTACAGGACCTCTCTTAATTGCTCGGTGGAAGAAGGGGGAAGACGCTGATGTGGAAGTGCGGGTACAGGCAGTGAGGAGAAACACGCACATGCTGAGTGCAGGGGAAGGCAGGGGGAATGCCGAGCACTTAAAATGAAGGAGCACAGAGGATATCCATAAATTCAGATCTAAGCAAAACAGAGATGAAGCAGCATCGGCCCCTAGCCAATTAATCTTGTATGCCACAGTGTGCCTGCTTGGAGCAAAGCTCTGCCTACTATTTTAGAGCCTTGAGAGGAGGTGGCAGAGGGTTCAGATCTTTTTGGATACTCAGACTGAAAAAGGAGAATTTTTAGGGACAAAAGAGAAAGACAATAAGCAAAGCCACTGACAATAGCTTAGGCCATACTTATGGAAATCCTCGATGCAGTGGATGTTCCCACCAGCATCCACAGTGAAGGGGATCCCATCCAGGCTGCGATGGCACATCACGCAAGTGAAACAGTGGGGATGGTAGGCCTTCCCGGTGGCTCGGAGGATCCTTTCCATGATGGGCTTTGCACAGACACTGCATTGCTCCAGTGTGTTCTGCAAACAAAACATACACAACAGATGTAAGCACCATCTCAGCAGGACATTTACAAAGGTCAGCTGCGCTGGAGGCTGCTGCTGGACTACTTGGAAGCTTTAGGTACTTTCTTTTCGTTTCTTCTAGATAAGTGCAGTACAGTCAACAAAGAATATGGTAACAGCACAGGGCCTGGCTCAAGCCTTTAGTATAGTGTGAGAACACAAACCAGAGCCTTCTCTCAGCAGCTCTGATAAACGATCAGAGATGGCCCATCAGGTGGTTGTATCTGAGACATTGCAGCTTCTGTAGCCAAGAGCATGCGAAGGAGTTATGCATTTTGCACTCCTGGGTTTTAGCCTCTGGACTGCCCAGTCTGAACGACCTTTTGCAGCTGAGTTGATTAGAGACAACCTCCACAGCCTGCAGTGCAAAGCTGAAGCGCAAACTCCTGGGGCTACACAGAGACCCCCTAACTGCTCTGCCAATACAGCGCCCATAAAGGATCTTTATCTGCCTTGTAAGAAAACCTTGATCTTCGTCTCCCACCACGGAGACTACTGTTGAGTCTGGGGAGAGAACAAAGCAGTGTCTGCAATGAAAGCATCGCAAGGACAGGAGTTCAGGATGACTTAAACTGTTCATTTATCTCTGGCCCATGGTGTGTGAGATAATGACTGTGAAATGCCAGCCCTAAGGCCATGATCCTTACTGCACAGGTTCTACATACTGGCCTGCTCCTGCTCTTGAAGAGATGGAGCCAAAAAAACCCCCACCTTTCAAGTGGGGTCCATCGAATGATTCATCTCATTTCGATCCTCAGTTACTCTTGCAGTTAATTATAGAAACACCAAGATAATTTTGCTTCAGATGGTTGTCTGTGAGCCACACCAGCCCTTCTGACACCAACTGTGCAACTTACCCTTTCAAAGCAAGCACCTTAAAGACACATGCCATGAATGGAGGGTGCCACCCATGTAGATGCAAACAATAAATGTGGCAATGATGAGTCATTTTGCTAGATTTTAGGAAAGCAAGCTTCACCTACTACTTTTGCTTGATGCATCTGGAGCTATCAATGTTATCAACCACTGTTTTAATCTTGGATGAGGTAGAAAGTCTATGATTACAATATTGATTATGATTAAGACAGACAGAAATAAGGAGGGGGAAAAAAGGGAAGGAAAAAATCTAATGGGACAGAAATATAAAAAGCTGCTGGAAGGCAGGTCATGTTGACAAACACAGGAAGGCTAAAGTTCTTCTGCTTCTTCATGCAACAAAATTCCTAGGGAAAGTAGTGCTTTGACTGACCGCATTGTTATTGCTTCTTTGAGCCAATATTCTCAGGGGCAAGATCCAGTCCTTACATGTGCAGCCAAAATGTATTGTCAGGAGATGAATCACCCAGGAGCTCAGAGAGGTTACTTCTACACTTCTACATATTTGCTATCGGACGTTATCTCTGGGCTGCAAATCACTTGTAAGATACAAACATAGAAATACACAAGTTCATATCAGAAGATCAAAAGGATTGTTTTTGGAAAGGTCGGTATGAACAGTCCTGAATTTCAACCCATGTGAGAACTGCCTTACACATTTGTAAAGACAGTACAGCCAGACTAGTGTTGGTTTCAGACTGGGTTTTGCTTTATGCCTTATAATAATGGGCAGGAAAGAATTATTGCTGGCCTTTCTGTCTGGTTGCTGTCACCATCATCATCATTATAACAGTAGCTGGTATGCCAGAAAAAGCAAGGTCAATAATTTTCTCCTTGGAGAAATAACCTGGCAAATTTACCATTTTGCTTTGCATAAGCAGATCACATCATCTCAGTCCCCATTCACGCTATTTATATTGCCAAGGAAGGAATGTAGCACATCGATGGAAGATTGTGCCACTTGTAAGACATTTGCTATGACACCTTCTGAATATGAGCAGGTATGGAGCGTTTACCTCACCAAGTCACTGCTTGCTTCATTTCCAACAGTTGCCAACAACTGAGGCTGAAGTATGAGAACAGGGCAAGCAAAACACAGCAACTCCTTAGGCTATGCTGCCAGCCTCCAGCAATTTCTGGCTTAGAGACTTCCTGAGCCAGCGCTTGGCTTCTCTGTACTTAGCCTCAAGTGGATGTTTCTCCCATGAACTTCCCTGATCAGTTTTTGAATTCTGATAAACCTTAAGCACCCACAACATGGCCGGGAGTTTCACAGCTTACCTACACGTTGGGGGCTGATCTGCTAAGCAGTTCCCCTGGTCTGCTACTGCAGTGCTCCAGACAGCAACACTGTGCCCAGCCTACCTAGTACTGTGAACAGAGCAGAAACCTACAGCTGCAATCCACCCTGCAAAGGGATTTAACACCAAACAGCACGGCCTGGAAATGCTCTCACTATGGCTCGGATACAACTCCTACTGATGTGTTTCAGACACACAGAGTTTAAGACTGCAAGGGATCGTTACAATCATCTTGTCCGACATCTCGCATTAATGCTGACTTTGGTGGTAGTTTTGCAGTGACCAGGACAGCAGGTAATCACGCTTCTGGATTATGCCTTCAGAAAACACGGCTTCTGCTCCCAAATCTCAGCTCAGCCACACTGTTTGACATTCTTGCAGCTAAGTAAGACAAGCATTTTAAATTAACCAACTCGTGATTAAGCCTTCTATACAACCTGAAAATCAGACCTGAGAAATTTATTCTTTTCATCCTTCCAAGTCTGTACCAGTGAGGAAAAAACAAAGTCATTAGTTACAGACTCCAGCTCACTCCCTGTCTGGGAGTATATTTGCTTAAGCCTCTTTCCTTGCTAGAACCCTGGCTCAGACCCTTCTCTTCAAGGTGTTACCAGAAGATGCCAAAGGGAAAGCTTCCTTGATTCATACCCATTTGACATCAGGTCGCTGTAAGGCAGGATTTGGCCTGTGGAGCTAACAGGGTTTTCTTTGATTCTCTAATCAGGTTATCCCACGTGCCTAAGTGCTGTCCCAGAAGCTAAAAACCTGCACAAAGGTATTTCTGCACATTATGGGAATAGCATCCCTGTAGGATTATAAGTCTGGCTTCTTGATTTTGCTCTCTTTCACAGTTTAGCTAACTCTTCTAGCACCTCCTGGAGCTCTCAGACCTTCAGAAAGCCAAACAAGATGAAGAAAAAAAAAAGTAACAGCCCTATTTTTCTTCTTTTCTCCCAAGCTGTCGTTGCCAGCCCTCTCTGTAATCAACAGGTAGAGCTAAGTGCATCTGATGAGTTACACAGAGGGCCAAAGCAAGGCACAGAGAAGAAAGATAAGAACTAGCTAGGAAATGTCAGACCTAGAGGCTGTGGTCAAATTCACATCATAAGAATACGGACCACAAATCCAGCATGGGCTGATAGGAAAGTTTACCATCTTTTCCTGTATTTTTGGCGAAGAGACGAGGGTGCCCTTCTTTGAGACACGTCTCCAAATCCAACTAATTTTGGGGGTTTGAAAATGATGGGGAAGGAATCATCCATTTGTAAATGGAAGGCTGGCCCAATGTTAAAGGCTGAGTCTGGGTCCATGTCTCTTGAGGCCAGAACCGCTTATTCATGGCAAAGAAAAAGAATCTCACCTGGGGAGAATGCCGCACACTAATATACCAGTAAGAACAATAACCCCAAGCAAAGACACACTAAAACATAAGCAAAGAAGTGAAATGGCCAGGACATCAAGCATCAGCTTGCAAATAATAACTAAGAGACTTAAACGTGTACAGCACAATCACCAGCAAAGTGGGAACAAGCTGCTTGGGAACAAGTATCTAATAGCAAGTGGTGGTCGGAGTTGTTTGAGGGCCTCCCTATAGCAATACTTGGCCCTTCAGAAACCACAGAAAGCCAAAGGGAGTTGCTGCAGATGTTAGCTTTAAACACAGGACAAAGTGAAAATACAAACTGCTGGGAAAGACTTCTGGGGTGCAAGAGGCATTGAAGACTGGAAGTGGGAAGTGTTTGAATCCCCTCCTGAAAACTTCACATCCCAGATGGAAAGCTGGCAAACAGCTTCAGGGAGCAGAGCTGCAGTGACAGCCTATGGGCTGCAGCACATCTTGCTTCCCTAATGCTATAGATTATAGCCCCTCATAACCAAGTTTTGGGTGACAGAAGTAACTCACGATATAGTGCAGTACAAGGACCCTCCCACAATGACCTAGCAATGAATGCAGAAGAAAAACCACACAGAGATTAGTCATTGCTTCTTCTGTATTGGCAATCCATCCGGAGCTCTAATAAACATAAATAATCTCTCCTGCACTCTGAATAGCAGACTGAGGAGGGCTCATGCACGGGGATGTGAGCATGCTATAGCTTATTTTGCTGGGAGAGAGGAGGGAAGTTGCTGGAATAAATTACATTGGCAACTCATGCACAGGGATGTGAACTCACTTTCTGTGAGCACTGCAGAAGAAACACATTTTTTTGGAGCAACTGTGCAGAGGAGATGGTATTAGCTGCGGGAATCAAAAGTGACTGTTGTGCTAAAAACAGGCACATGGTCAACTACTGTAGTTGAACTGTAACTGAGTAAAGTGCGGTAAGTGAATTGCTTTAATCTTGTGACTCTGTCCTTCATTTCCTCAGACTGCGAGGAGAGCAGAACAGTAGACATTCTCCCCACTGTGGGATAATTTTTGAGGCTTGAAAATGTTTCCATACTTAAGTGAAGACAGAACACTTTAATCTCAAGAAGTCTGGTGAGTTTATAAACCCCAAATTAGATCAGGTCAATTGAAACACTGCATTTCAAATAATTTCAAATGGTTTCATTTAGGTTTTAGGTCTGCAAATACATAGTTGGATTATAAATTAAATATAAAGCAGGCATTGGTGGAGGGGTTAAGCGTCAAGATGTAATTTCAACACTTTTGAAACCTTATTTTTGACATTATTTCTAGAAAAGGAAAATCCAAGACCCGATTTCCACCCCAAAATCTCCAGCCATCCCCAACTGCTATGTCTACAGATGGGTAAATCTTGGCAAACACATTTAATTCACTAACGGCCAGCACGAAATGTCTTCCTCCATATTTGAGAAGGGAATTTGGGCATGTGTGAGTTAATCTTTCTCACTTAGCTTGACCAGCTGGCCACATTATTAGCAGTGGGTGACACTCTGCTTCCCTTCCTGCTGCTCTCAGAGGGATAGGTCCAGCAAGGGAGAGCCCTGCAGAAGCATCTTGGCCAATTCTCTGATATTCAGGCCACATTGCCATAGCTGCGTCAATGTGTTGGGGCAAGAGATGTGAGCCCAAAATATCCTGGCAAAACCCCCTAATGCAGACACAGTGGTGAGCAGTGAGGGTGCTCTTTAGCTGGTATAGCTTGTTTTGCTGGGGGAAGGGAGGGAAGATACTGGAATAAATTACACTGGCAACCCTGCAACGTAACCAGCATGATGTGGGTCTGAGCTGGGCATACAGCTACCAGCTGCATAGACTCAGGCCCTGGAGGTTGCTGTATTCAGTGGCTTTCAAAGAGTTCAACCATTCAGCTCAGTTTTTAGTGGCTTTCCCAGCACAGTAGCAATACCACGGCTGGCATGCTTCCCCTCTGCTGGAATTTGCTTTTCTTGTCAGGAAAACCGAATTCAGCTTTGTATTTCTGGACTCAGAGCAGCTGGAGGTGAATCTGGCGGAAAGTCCTCTCAGCATACAGGGTGAAGGAGTCCCTGCCCCTTGCCCTGTAACTATTAGAGAAAGGCTAGATATACTTTATGGCTTATGTTAGTAGCAAAGATGACAAGGACATGCAATTGAGTCCAAAAACGTGCAGTAACATAAAGACCACAATGAAAATGGAACAGAGCTTGAGAAATGCTTCACAAACGATATGCAGATGTCAAAATACACTCTACAGTGAGAGAAGGAAGGAGCTCCATTTGCTCTTTCTTAAGATAGCTGTCTTATCAAGTGAAGGCTAAGGGATGGCTTTGCCATGGTCTGAGCATACCAAAGGCTGGAGAGGAAACCTAGAGAAGGCTGCTGGATCCAGCAGGCACACAAGCTCGCCATACTACTTGGAGAAAGGTATGTATTTTTAATGGTGAACGTAATTAATGTTTGGAACAGCACAGGGTGACTTCTCTGTTGCTCAGTGCCAGTTTAGATAAGATCCACATCCATCTCTAGTACCACCAAGCTGAGAGTGATGAAGGAACATCAGGGTTAAACGATCTGCTCTGCATTAGGCTCAGTGTCCAACCACAATCACACTGACTCCTTCCAGATAAAAATCCACAAAAAGCCTGATGTTGGAAATGACTTAACTACTTTCTGGCACACAAAGCTTCTCATCTTCTGCACACTCCTTCCTCTGACAACACAGAGATCTTTGTCACTTTAAAACAGCAGTGCTTACGAATGTAACAAATGAGGGATTAGTTCTCTAAACTGGTGGGCTGGAAGATAAAATGGCTGGATTTTGCTTCTGGCTTTTCAACTAAGTGACTGTCAGAGGCCAAGCACTCACATGTTCTCTGCCTGAGTTGGCCTGTAAATAAAATGGCTGTGAAAGTTGCATATTCCAGTGAGAAACTGGATGCTGTTAGGCTTGATAAATACTTGTGAAGTAGTTTGTGTGCCCAAATGGTTACTTGATGAAACAAGGTATTTTTAACAGAAAAAACCCTCCACTTTTAAAATCTATAACAATTGCACATATCTCAAAAGTCAACCAGGTCTGACTTCAGGAGGTGCAGTACTGGGGAACAGCATCTGAGCTGTTACTCAGAGTACTCCAATGTGGCTACAGCAATTTGCAAGAGTAAAGTACTCCAATACTGGGGAAATGCTTCTAACTTACAGTTGACTTTAAAAAAGCATGGAGAATAAAAGACTATGCTTATGAAATTTTTTCAACAACAACAATTATAGTCACATGCAATACTACAGTAAGCCAAGCAACTGAAAGCATCCTTAGCAACTACTATGTAAACGGACATTGTTAAATATCTTGGTAATCAGCTCCCGTTCCTTCAGTAATTTCATTCTAGTGAAGCTGCATTTCCAAACCTTCTCACATCTTGTCTACTGCCACCAAAAAAGAGGAGCTGCACATTCTCCACAAAATTGAAACAGTACATTGTGCACGTTGGTGAGCACAGCTCATGCTTACTGTTAGCACTGCTGACCACACCACACACCAGGTATGAACCCCAGTATAACCACGTCAGTCACACTATACCAGGACTGCATCTGGTCCAGAAAACATCCAACCACTAAGCTGGGGCAGGCTTTTGGAGTGCTGGAGAGATGAGCGTTTGTAAAGCACAGCAGCATCAGCAGAGCACAGGAGACAAACCTGCCTTGGCACAGAGGGATGATCTAATAAGACAGTTTCCATCTCTGATTTCTTCAAATCCAAGGAGATCCTGAGCTCATGAACAGACCTTTGGCCCTCATTCCAAACTGTTGCATAATACAACGCCTGGCGCAAGATGCTGATTTTCAAAGGTTCCTAATTTGAAGGAAATCCCTCAAAATCCCTCCCAGAATGCCAGAGGTAAACAGTTTGTTCAAGGCTTCTGCAGCTCAGACTAACTGGCACACAGCTACCGCTGAAATCCCTGGACCCTGTCACACAACAGCAGCCATGCCTTGGAAGATTAGTATTGCTTCATACTACTGGGGTCACTACCTAGAGATAAATCATCCGCTGGCTTTGCTGATCGCAGAAAGATGGGTTCGAGGGTTTGTTAGGACTCCTTTTTCCACTGGAGTGAACCTTGGTAGCTTTAAAAACTATTATATTCTATTAGCTTTGCTCCTGAGGGACAGGGGGAATATATCACAGGTTTTGATAGCCTGAGCTTTTACCTGTTACTAACACTCACACGTCAGGTGAGAGCACCTACAAACCATAATCATAACTCAGGGCTCTGCAGTACAAAGTGCTCTGGGGGATAAAGCAAAGCTGTTCCCTATGCCCAAGCACTTCCAGTCTTTGCGCTATAGATGTAGCGCTGCTCGCCTTACATGTTCTCACCATCAAATCCACCTCTTTGCTCAAAACATGATGTGCCTGACCTTGTATGCCACTCTGGAAGTTTTGTCTAAATAAAGACCAAGGGATCTGTCCTGTTGCGATTACTCTCTGCGCAGGCAGCAGAATTACATGCAGCTGGGAGATGTGGCAAACTGAGCAGATAGACTCTGCTCCTTGTTTAGATACAATTGTGGACAACACAGAGATTTCAAGCTTAATTAGCAATGCCGAGGAAGCTGTTAGAGAGGCATTTCAAACCGCTTGCAGTTTAAACTGATTAGAACTTTGTGAAAACAAAACAAAATTGTGTAGCAAATTGTTAGGCTAAAATTCAAGTCAAACTGAACTGCATCAAAGGAAATACAAAGAAGTGACTATTAGCAAGAAGTGAGGTGGTTTTTTTTCTTTTCTTTTGGTAGAGAATTTAATTTCATAGCCTTTAATAAACCTGATGCTCCAATCCAAGCTTGCCACTCTGGCAAAGAGCTTGACCAAAATAACACTGGGACTCATAGCTGGCAGACTAAAGAGACTATAAATTGGTCAAATCTGGGCAGAATACAAGAAAAAAAAAATCCAAAATTCCATTCAATCTTCCTGTTTTAGAATTTTGATGTAACTGACCACTGACATGGAAATGTTATCTTGACCTTAACTGCTAAAGCTGACTTGTGGAGGAAAAAATGACTGACTCTGTGACATCTCAGTGATTATTTATAGTTCCCCTCACCCTCCTCTTTCTTAGTATTTTTACATTAGAAATGAATTCTCGCCTGCCACACTTTTCCTGAAGGACTGTCTGAGCAATGCAAGAATTTGTGACATAAAAACCATCAAGAAAATGGAATCTTTTTGATTAACATGGAAATCAAATTTTAGTTGGAAACTCTGTCAGTAAACTAGCGTCCAGCAAAGCTGAGCCTTTTTCGGTTACAGATTGAACACCACCAGCCTTTTAACTACAACCTGTTTAAAGCTGGCATTTTATGCTTCCTATGCTCTCCAAGAGAGATTTCCTGAAGAAACCAAGGGAAAAGACAGGGCTACTACTTGAGAGTCTGGGTACTTCTAGATTTTGTACAAAAAAAGGCAGAATCCTTCCCCTTCACTCCTCGAGAATAAAAACCCCTCATCTCTCCAAGCCACAAGGAAAGGCACATAACCTATTTTCCCCTGGTTATTTCAAGTCACAGATAAGGGCATCTCTAAGTTGCTTCTAATAGCTACCAAGGGTTAAATATTTCAGCTGAATATCAGTTTAACACCTAAATAGCTCAAGCAAAGAGAATGCAAAGCTGCTCCTGAAACTCTCTTACAAGTCACAAGAGAAAGTCGTGTTTTCTAGTGGCAGAGGCAGAGCACTGGAAACTAAGGGTGCTTGGCTTCTGTCCTTGGGTTCACCAGTGACTCTGACAGTTTCATTTCATTATTTTCCACCTCTGAACTTCACAGTATCTGTGGAGCGGGTTTAGTAAACTACTGGGAGGCTTGTGACGCTCTGACAGAAGTCATGTCTATCACAAACACCAAAGTTGGCACCTAGAACTACCAAGAAATAATCAACTCCCCAAACTGAACCAAACCAAAAGACAAGCAAGAAGGTAATGAGATTGTGCACAGAATTTCATGGAGCTTTCACTGAAACACCTTTTGAGTGCAAGATAATCATGTTTCAGTGTATACGTGCAAGGTGTGAAATACAGGTCATGGCAACAGTTCAGCATAAAAATAGCTGCTTTTAATAGATAATGTAATCCAGTATAAAGCTTAGGAAAACCCCCCCCAAACTCTCGCAGCACTTGGATGCTGCTGCTACCCAAACTGAGAGCGAGAATATGATTCTCCCAAATCCCTGATGTGTTTCTTAAAGAGTTGCCAAATGTGTTTAAGTCCCTGATGTGAGAAGAACGTGTTGCAGCATTAGGGCAATGGGAGACTTATCTGTGCCTGCAATATGTCAGCTGAAAACCTTGTGGGTGCTCTGAGGTCCTTCTGAAGGGAGGGGAGAAGGTGGTTTCTTATTTCCTGAAGAAACCCTCCTGAGTGAAATACGTATTTTGAAGAACACTGGGCAGGGACCACAGGCAACCAGCAGTGGCCATCGACAAGAATAACAGAAAGTGGAATTTAGTAAAGTCAATATAAGGCAAGAACAGTGTTTCTATACTCTTTCTCCTCTACACCAAGACCAGGAATTTTATTTTTTTTTTTGGGGGGGGGGGCAGGATTTCTTCAGAGTCTTGAACTGAGTTATCCCCTGGAGCGACACCCATTCTTCTGTCTAGAGTCAGACTCTAATTGGAAGTAAATGCAGGCTGCTGAGTAAGTCCAGGGCCAAATATAACACCTAGCAGATACTGGGATTATTTTTAGATGCACTGACATCCCTATTCTTTTCATTCAGATGACCTGGATGTTTGCTTCAGCTCCTGCTCTGGAGAAGCAAGTTTGAGCTACCTGCTGAGATAAGAGTGACAAAAAGCGAGGAGATACAGAAAGGGAAAATGGAGATAGCTATGCAAGAAGAATCCAGACAAGGCAAGGCACAGATAAGAGAACTTCCCAAAGAAGTCAAGTGAGATGTGAGACAAGTGAAAATCTACCTGCTTTCTAGCTGAAGGCTGATGTCCCACCCTGAGAACCCATCCATTGCCTTCCTTCCTGTACTGTGAGATGATCTCATTCACAGAAAGACAGAAATAAAGAAGATAATTTACATCAGCCCCTCTGCACCTCCAGCGCACCTCCAAGGGTGCTTTTGCTAGAACTCAGCTCGATGTACAGTTGGGAGACAAAGGATGATACGTTATTCCTTCTAACCTTACAAACTGATACGCGCACTATAGATCAGAGTCTTCCTAGAACAATGTGTGAAAAGTAAACCAGAAACTTTGGGCTACTCTTCTGTTTGAGACTCTGTGGTGGGACTGTTGGGCAGAAGATTCCTTGCAACACTACTGCCTACCTAGTTGATCTGACCTTTTGGCACTGTTGTTTTGCTCTCAAACTAGAAAAATTAAGGCTTCTTGTGAAAAAACAGCGGTTTTCTTATTTTGGACAGACAATATGGAGACTTGGATACAGAGATCTTGGATGGCAAAACCATTGGAATGCAAATAAAAATGTCTTAGGCTCAGAGTTGCCATCAAGAGCATGTCTGAGTAGGTGGTAATTCTCTGGTGTCAGCAGGGTTAGTCAAGGATGTTCAGAGCAGGAAACCTGCACTCTAAAGTAATTTCTTTCCCTTTCATCACCACAAGAAATTTGGGATTAATTTGGAATATGAAGGACACTGGTCTGAGCTGTCGGGAAGGTTTATGTCAGAGCAGAGCAGATTGAAAATCAAGCTGACAGTTGGCATTTCTTTACCAGGTCTTTTACATCACTCGAGGAGGCTGCTCTGGATGTTATTTAAAGTTGAAAAGTACAGCCACTGAACACTGTGCTAGTCAACTAACTGTCAGTTCCTAGTATATATTAACCAGATTACTCCTGAGTTTGTGAAAGCAACACCAAAGGCTTTCAGCCAAATATTACATTTAAAAAAAGAAACAACAGTTGAGAAAAAAAAGCAAAACCCAAAACGTGAATAGAGCTTTTGAAAAGAAGAGATTCACTTGGGCACACACAGCAGTAACACAAACTCCACAGTCTTGTGACAGCAGTCGAGAATCAACAACCAAAGGGGAGCAGCAACAGAAGGAGAAACCAACTTGTCCAACCTCACTAGTTTTCCTGGTGACACAGTTACATAAGAAATGTGCATTTATATAAACACACTGAATGTATAATGATATTATATAACGTGCCCATTCTCCAGTTGATAGAGTCCTCTCACTGTATGGACTCTCGGGCTGAAATCACAGTGGTTATGGAATATAGAGGGAAAAATAACATTATCTCAGGATCATTCTGTTCTGTAACTGTTCCATTCTGTTATGGGGATTTTCTTTCCATAACAGTGGAAAAGACCATGCTCTGGTGCTTCACACAGTATTTTAAAAGGTCTGAGATCACCTGCACCAATGGTTATTTCTCATTAACGTAACTGCTAAATTGCTCATGTCTGTCCTAATACAAGTTACTTCCAACTTTCCTTTCTGGAGACCAGAAATTGCCATTTGCCCAGCAAGAACATCTGAACACCCGAAGTAATCTGACCCTTGCCTTTTGCCAAGCAGCTCACGCAAAGTAAAACTAGTATGGCCCGCCTCTTTCCATAGCTGCTTATTTAACGGACCCACTAGGAACAACAGAAGGAAGGACCATTCTTCATCAGGCTCTAACTATGGACCAGATCCAGGTGCAAAGGGACGAGACAGTCTGGTAATAACAGTGGCTCATGTACCGGATTGATCCAGCTAATGCAGGCAATGTGGACAAGTGCTGGTGGTCTCCTAATGACAGAAACACATTTTGTTGCTGGCACCATACTACCCTACTGTGCAAAGTGGTCCCTCCCCACACGCACTGCCCCACCAGCTCCAAAGAGATGAGGGAGAAGGACAGAGGGACAGGGAGGCGCAGTGAAGGGTGGGGAGCAAGGAAGCGATCTAGGACTTTCTGAGTCATCCTCTTTTTCCGGGTTTGCTGCTGGGGCAGCATAGCCCAACTCTGCCCTACCTGTAAGTTTTCCTATGGAAAAGTTAATGTTGGCTCCTTCACATGCAGCGCAAGTCCAACAAGCATCCTCCTGCCAGTTCTGCAAGGGCAGCTAAGGAGTCTTGCTGGAAATCTGGCCCCAGAGAGAAACAGCAGTGGAAAGCAGCCATTTCAGAAGCACATTATTAAGCCATCAGACCAGTAGCTACAGGATCCTGATGGAAAAGTTGATCCAGGCACTTTGTGTAATTACTTGAGCCCTCCCAGTCATTTATTCCCCTTTGTGGTTGGCAGGGAAAGTCAATATCTTCTGGAGCTGCAAAGTCATAGGGCTTTTTAAGAAGCCAGGTTTGTAGGTGAAGACATTTCTCTTTGCAAAACCTTTGCTCAAGTACACTATCCAGCAGCAATCCAGGCTTTCTGCAGAGCTAATGCAACAAGTTCAAATGAGCATGGCACACAGGCAAGTTTAAGCTTTCCATTTGCTTTACCTACATATGTTTTAACACTCACATTTTTAGATGAGGAGGCATAAAAATAGCTTAATTGTGCATATTGCCTACAGTACTGCTGGACTCCACCTGTGGGAAGGAACTGGAGTTTAAATTTTATTAAAGTTGCACATGTTTCCAGGAGGTTGCTAATTATCCTGCGTGTTTTATACAGTATTTCTGGCTCCAGGGTCTTTCTGTACTTTTCTGAAAGAAACCCAACACAAAAATATTTGAGCTGAGATCTGGAATGTGTGACTGAAAACCAGGCACTCACTCCAGGGTTCATCTGACCCCACATATCCTTGTTCTTACCAGGCTTTGGAAAGCACTTTGAGATCTGCTGGTGAGAAAATACTGCCTGGATACCAAAGACCTGTCTTTCCAATTTAATTCTCCTGCCTCCATGCAGTTTAAACTCCACTGTATGCCTGGCATTCCTAGGACTACAGCTGGGTATAGACCTGATCTTTTCAGGGCCTAATGTGTGAATTAATTCACTTTGGCTACAACCCTCCTTTTAACTACCGATCGCTCACAGTCACACACTGCAAAGTGTCCTCAGGGATGGGGTGTTCTATATTTTAGGGTGGTTAATTCAAACCGCCTTTTCCTAAAGACGCTCCATGCCTGCAGCTTGAGCTGGGTTATGTTCAGCATCTTGGAAAAACAAAAACAAACAAAGCAGTCCATAGTCTCTCACGGAGAAGACAAACCACAAGATGGCTAGAGAGGAGGCCAATTTTTGAAAACACCAGCTTTTACCTCTTCTGACCTAGATGGCAGACCACCCCAAGCACCACCTCTAAGTGCTTTTCTTGTGCTCCTTGAACAAAGGCAGACAAATCTCCAGTGGCCATAAATCATCCCTCTTCAGTGGTATCTGCTGGAGTTACTGACATCTGGACCTGCCGTGGCAGTGGTCTAACGGGAGGAACGCGTTAGCTAATGCCATGTATGGGACACAGGGATCTTGCCAGCATACGATGTGCATGCTTCCCATCTTCCCACCGTGGCTGGGCTCTCTTCTCTCTTTTGGGACCGTGACAAAAAGGAAACAAAACAAGGCACCACTCCTTCTACCCCAAATCCACAGTTTGTGAGGTCCTTGGCACTATCACAGCATTGTTTCTGTGCAGAATCCCTGGCATTTGATCCACTTATGATTTTTAGTGCTTTACAGGTTTGACTAAATCAAGACTTCCATGACAGTGTCCAGGCATGGTCTGAAGACATCGAGATGCAGACTTACTGCTTACTAGTCTTTTGTTCCAGTAGTAACCAGTCATACTGTTAAACTGTTTATCTCATTTCTACTGTGAGAGTTTGGCTACTGCTTCCACCATTGTTCTGCCTTTCACCACTAGAAAAGTTTCTTTATTCGCCAGTACATTGCCTTATACATTATGTCACACCACCTCCGAGAGGCTAAACTGTCGGAACTCACTTTAAAGTATGTTTTCTTCCACCTTTGGCTCTTTTCTCCACCTTCTTCAGTCTCTCAGTGTCCTTGTGAGCAAAGGACAGGAGACTAAATAGGGGATTCCACTCTCTCATCAACACTGGACTTTATATAAAACCACTCTTCATCTTAGCCTTCCCCAGTCTTTTACAAGCAGGTCTTTTGCAAGGACTAGTATCAGCCCTTTTTGCCACAACACTGGAATGCTTCCTTAGCTGGCTGTACAGAAAGCTCTGCTCCTTCCTAAGGAAGGCACTTTGCAGGATGAGCCTCCAGTTGTAGATAGAGTTGGTGTGCCAGAAAATGATGGTTTTGTTCCTGGACACAGTTGGCTGTATTAAACCAATTTTGCTCAAATAAGTCCAGTATGTTCATCAGTCCATGCCCTTCCATTCCACTGCTCTGACATCTACTAATCCACTAATTTTACCAGCAGTTGTTTTTTTTTCCTTTGTTGCTAATAACAGATTATAGATAAGCATCAAGTACTATCAGATGTAACAGTTCTGCAGTACCACACTAGATATCTCTTTCAGCCATGCTCTTTCACATGGTTTCTCTCGTAGGGACAGTTGCAGTGGTCCCAAAGACATGGCTGGGGGACAGACAGTTTATCCCAGGCTGCCTGGTTACCATCACAGGGAGTCTTAAGCGGAAGCCATTAACGAGCTGTGTGATTTAATGGCATTTCAGGGTTTGCATAATGTATGGTAGTTACTCCACATGTCTATATGAAATAAAAACAATGTCTAAATGGTTTTTGAGAAAGATTTAAGAATTGCTTCAACAGGAGGAAAAAGTATTTTACCTTACTAAAGGCAAAAAAAAAATTAAAAAAAAATTGCTAATCACTCTGACAAGCCCCTGGAAAGCAACAAGCTGATTCTGGTTTTTATTTTATAGGTGATAGTTGCATTTAGGTATGTCTGAGTGACAACATTTTCAAAGCTACCGGTCAGGCCTACTTTTGCAACAAGGAAAGGGCTCAAAATCACCACACAGAGATGATCCTAGGGCTGGAAGCATGGAGAGAGCTTGGAGACTGACTAACTCCCAAAAGACAAAACTGCAGTATAAAAGAAAGTGCATCTCGAATGCCAGACCTTTCACAAACAGAACTAGGAGAGAAATGCAAAAGATCCCTGAGGAAGAAACTGGGAAGCATCTGCAACAGCAGATACAGAGTGAGGGGAACCTCTGAAACTAATCTAAATATAAGGTAGTTTCAAGCACCTGTAACTCCATTTCTGTAAGCTGCAACTTTATAAACCTTTTTAATTATTCAGTGTCTTTTGGATGTTACACTTACTTGCTGTAACCTTAACTCAGTTTGAATTAATGGTGATGATATTACATTAAGGTACTTAAAGCGGACTACCAGGAGCCTCTAGCAATGCCTTCTGTCAATAATACACTGCTGCAGAGAAGAAAATGCATTTACCCCAAGCTGCTGTGGCTAGCCTAGGAGATGGTAAGGTGCAGAAGAGAAATCCAGCTAGGAGAAGCTCCCTGCACCCCAGGACCATGGCCATCCAGTCAGCTAAGCCATCTGAAGTCACCATGCAAGTCTCAATGAACAAATGATTAACATCAACCCATTTCTCAGGCAGGTAAAACCAAGGCACAGTGAAGCAACTCAAGCTGAGCAAAAAATAGACACAAGGCAGCAGAAGAATTCAGAGTAGGAGCAAGGGCTGTGAGATATGGACCCAGGACTGTGTTCAAATAGCTTAGGCCCCAGCTACTTTAAGTTAACCAGATTTCTCATTTCCTTCCTCCTGTTTTAGGGCACTCTCAGCAGCTCTGGCATGCTTGAGGCCAGCACACAGACCTGCTGGATTATGGAGCTAAGGGAAGCACTGAGGAGAAGGACTGGCAGGCACCTGAATGGACATAATGATGCTCTGGACAGGAGGAGGAAAAAGCCGTTTCCCAGCTGGCTCCCAGAGCCCAGACATTACAGAGTACAAGAGGTAACTCAAACACCAGGAGAACATCTCGGGGGGGGGGGGGGGGGGGCAATGTGTACACAAAA
>JAVKLA010000084.1:30222769-30316892 GCA_034782735.1 Sagittarius serpentarius
CGCCCAAATGTGGACAGAAAACCTCAGGGTTGAATGTAGCTCTAGTAGCCTGGCCATGCCACCCCAAATAGATCATGTCACAGAGGGGCATAGGGTAGCTCACCTGACCATACATATTCTATATAGGGTAAAAGCAGCACCATGGGGCCACTTTCCCATGCTGGGACCTCCTCCCCACGAAGCTCATCACAAGTTCCTTCTTTTGGCAGACTTGTGAAGGGCTGGTTACATTTTCCTCTCCCCTTCCTACAGGTGCTGCCATTTGGCACGTACAGCTGACATTAGCTACACGTGCATCTGAGCTTTGTAAAACCCATGCAGGAACATGCTAGCTCAATGCAAGATGAGCTCAATGCGTAACAGAAGAGTGACATAAGTAGACCCCCATTTTTTAAATCTTTGGCAAGGATTTCAGCGGGTAGGGTAGTCTCTACCATCTGTTTTCATATGCCAGGATATTTTCCAAAATGGCTTGTGCTCTAGATCCCATTTACTTCTTAAAAAAATCCGTATTTTTCAACAAAACCTGCTGGAAGAGAAATCCATCAGCAGAAAGGGGCAGCTGCACCTTGCAGATATGCATAGCTGAAGATCTTTTATGTAAGAATCCCCCTGACCGTGTGGAGAGCTGTTAAGATGTCAGATCATGGTTTGTTGCTCCCAGGGAGGCTGCTGCAGCACTCAGTCAGAACAAGTTTACATCTTGGAGGAATTAATTTGTCTGAATAATGTCATCCTAGTTAAACAAAATGTTAGGGAAAATATTGCAGCGTTCTGGTGCACCTCCCTGAACTGATGCCTATATATGGGGATTAGCCAGTGTGAAAGGGATCCTGCTGAGTCAAACTGGATTATAGCAGTATTATTTTATAGAGACAGAAGAAAAGGGGAGGGAGGGAGGGAGGGAGGAGCTAGGGAAACCTTGCAAAAATATCAGCTGTTCGACATGTTAAAGCAAACAGCACGGATGTGAAAATGCTGCCTGCTTAACTAACGTGAGTGCATCAAAGCCAGGTCAGCTGACAGCAGCAACCAAAAATAAGTTTTTACCCCTTTTAGCTCTGCAGGCAACCCAGCTCCCAGAAAGCAAGGTGGGCTCCAATCCCTCCCCAGGCATCAGGAGATGTGTTGGCTGTGTTCCCACCAGGCAGCAGTGCCATGGCAGCACCTTGGTGGTGGAGGTGTTCCTCACATGGGGAGGATGTCCCGGAGAGCCTCGCTAGGCCTGCCCAGTTGCCTAAACAGCATGTAAGGGAGCAAACGAGCTTGCAGACTCAGCGCTCGGAACCCTTGGAAGCTGGTGCAGATGGTAGGAAGGGAAAAGATGCAGGCTTTCAATAAAGTCCCAGAGGTGCCTCCATTTTTCATCACCAGGCATTCACACAACCATTTATGCGCTGATTGTTCAATGCTGGCTGGAGACTTGGGGCTGGTGGCAAGTCACAAGTGGGACATGCCCTTGTACATCTTGTTTGCAGAGCTGGATCTGCAGCGTGTTCTCAGAGCGTGCCTGGAGGGCTGGTGTCCTCTCTCTCCAGCAAGCAGCTTGACCTTACAGCGATAGCATCAGTTCCTCTGCCTGTCTTTCTCTGGCCCAGCAAATATTTACTTGTGCAAAGCAGAAATGCTTGCCCAGGAGAAAGCATCTGTGCCCTGCAGAGCAGGGGGGGAGACTGGGGGCTGCCTTCCAACTCTCACTTCAAAATCAGCCCCAAATAACCTTCATCTCAGGTCAGTGCTGTGAACAGTGGGACTGTGCAAAGGGCCTGAGGATAGGTGAAGAAGACCACCCCACCCCCCCGCCAATTATGTCATTAAAGGACAGACCCTGCTTAAGCACAGAAAAGCAGCAAAACTCAGGCAGGGGAGGAGGTAGTAATCTTCAGGCCAGAAAGAGATGCTGCAGTAAGAGGCAAGGCTTGTGCCTCTCTTTGTAGTGCTTCTATTCAGCAGTGCTGGCTCTGGTGGATCAAAATCCCCATGCCTGCTCCTCCTGGGAAGTGTCAGAGCCTAACCGAGCGTGGTGGATCGTGCTAAAAGTTGTGCTTTGCAACACTGAGCTGAAGACCGCTGTGGTAGCAGTGGAAAAACACTCCTCCATCCTCCACTGTCCAATGCCAGAGTATCAAATGCAATGCTATGCTAGCCAGAGCTTACAAACACATGGTTCAAAGGGAAAAAAATCAAATGGATTTGAGTCATGGGAGTATGAAAAAAAAAGATTCTCAAGAAACAAATAGAACATATCGGTCATGTTGTAACTTAGAAAGCCAAAATTTCCTCCCAAAGCCAGCAGTGAAACAGTTTCCAAGATTCCAGGGTGCATCTCTGTCTGGAGCTAACATAGACATTTTTTAATCCAAGTTGCAAGCCCAGTAAAATCCATTTGACAATAAGAACCCCTCCTGGTCAGCCAGCCAAAGAAATCACGCCACGCCTCCTCAACCCACCTTTTCCCCACAGGCAGAGTTGTAGCCCATAAAGCTGCACCCCTCCAGCATTGCCATGCCCATTGCGGTGCCCACCACACATGTCCCATGGAGCAAGACCTTTTTCCACCCCCTTTTTGCAGTCAGCAGTATTAGCCCTGTGCTCTCCCAAGTGGGGAGCTGGAGCAGGTTGGGAGCCCGTGGTGGGGGGACAGGTGCAGTCCTGACTCACATCTTCCCAATGAGCACTTCCATTCCTTCCCTGCCCCTCTCTGGCCCTGCACATCCCAGGGTATTTTCTGCATGCTGGCCTCAGCTGGAGCTGCAACAAGACCTCTCCCCGAGCAGCCTCTCCACTCATGTCTCCCCTACATCTCAAGGGAAGGGCAGTTTTGGGGTGGTTTTGCCCTCCAGCTGAGGAGGTTTCGCAGCCTGGGTCACTCATCTCCAGGGCCCGTTTCTTAACCACGTACATCTCATAAAACAGCCTGGGTGTACCACACCTTCACTTTCTTTTCCTGGCTGTGTCAAACAAAATGATCAGAACTGCCTTTTCTAGTGGAGTCAGCCCCGAACGACAGTGAATTAGAGCATGACTAAACAACCAGGCCACGTGGGAGCTATAGGTGGAGGAAAACCTACTTTCTAGGTACTCAGATGCAGCTTGCCTTAAATACACCGAGCAAAGGTGACACCGACACTGGGGTGATTGCACAGGAGTTATAGGTAGGGCTGGTTAAAATATTCTTCCCCGAGAGGTACCAGTGAGTCTCCACCATCACTCCTGAGACATGCATGTCAGACCAAGAACATGGCTTGTAGCTAGATGAAGTTATCTGGGATGAATTCCACCACAAGCATCAGACCCATTTAACAGAAATCCAGTTGTCTCCAAATCAGACAAAAAATGTGCTCCCTTAAAGAAATAGCAGCAAAAAACAAAACCACCCCCACACAACTCCGTGTGTGTAAACATCAACAAAAACTAAGTAGTTTAATACATCTTGCAAAAGTAAAACCAGAATAAATGCTTTGCCTCCAACACATAAGGAACATATTATTACCACATTGTCTTCAGTGATTATTCAAGCAATGCATTTAAACATTCAGGGAGAAGAATGTTTGCTAAAATACTGTTATGTAACATGGGGAAAATGACTAATTCTGCCCTTGATCTTTTCGTATTTTGCTCCAAGTAAGAGTCACTATATCTTATTCTCTGGTCAAAGCAGCAGCATGGCTGAATTCTGACCTGATTCCCCCAGTGGCTTTTACAGTGGGCTGATCCTATCCCCTGCAGCTGAGTTATTCCAGATTTACTGAGCACAACTGTCTTCTGAATCAGTCCTTCACGGCTGCACATTTCCAAAGACAGGTGGAATAAACAGCGCACATTTCTCCATGCTCCCTGCTGACACAGGTCAGAGATCATTTACTTCCAGCTCTTATGACCTGCACGGAGTCTGGAGCCTTATGCATAAGCCAACCGGGGCCAACTCCGTCCAGCAGTTGTAAGCATACTTCAGCAACTGCTGATTCACAGAGTGGGTTTGCTATGTGAATTCCTCTCCTCTCCTGATAGCAGATGCAGAAGTTATTGAAGATCTTTCCTGTGGGTAACCTTATTTCCAGTGCATTTGCATCAAGAGTATACATAAAACACAAATAGGCCTGCCTGTTCTTACAGACACCTACTAGAAGCTGCCATTTTCCTATCCTGGGTGGGGGCGGGAAGAGAAATTTGGGGTTTATAAACTTTCAATAGCCTGTTTTAAGCTATGACCCAATTCAACCTGTATTGGAGAGAAACCTGTCCCGCATACACAGAATGAAGGTGACACTGACCCTGGGGGGGTATTCTCAGAAGAGCTGTAGTTAGGGCTGGTAAAAAAAATATGTTTTTTAAAGCTTCAAAATGCTCCCAACTTCCCCTCCTAAATGAAAATTTCCATGGGAAATGTCTGATCCTGACACACTTTTGAGAAGCAGCTTTTCACTAGTAGGGAGAAAAAAGAAAAATCTGTTCTTGGTATTTCCTTTCAAAGCTTTTAGGTTCCATCCTTCAAAATATGTGATTAAGATTTTCCTTTGGGGGGATAACTGGGGTGAAAACAGTAATTCCCAACCACCTTCAGCTGAAATCCGTTTCTTGTTCGACTTTGAGTCGACTTGAGAGGCAGTGATGGGTTTTAGCTCTCACAGGGCTGTGTTGCCCCATCAGGTGATGCATCACAGCTCAGGTATCTGCAGTCCTCATAAGGCTGCGACTGTGTTTTTATCCTTCCTGTAACCTCCAAGTAGAAGAATAATGCTACGCATGATGAGATGGCTGGATAAGTCTAGGTCTTGCCTAACTTGGAGTCAAGAGGGAAGAGAGTTATTGAAATCAAGCGTCATTTATCCAGATACTCCCACAGCCAGAATCCAGCTCCTTGGAGCCGACCCTCTCCCTCTTTTCCTAAAGGCTTCCTCAGATTGAGGTTTGAAGGCACTCATGAAGCTCTGTCACTGTATTAACCTGTACCAGTGAGATTTACCCAACGTGCCACAGAGGCCCTAGCTGTTACCCACTGAACCCCTGTTACAGCTCTTCTGTTATTTTTAATTAACAACAGCCAAAGTAAAATTACCAGCTCAGTCCTCAGTGAGTCTGTCTTGAATCCGTGCCCCCTCAATAACAGCAAGGTCTGCTGTAAGCGGAGGAAAATGCATCACCCTGCTAAAGCATAGCAAGGCAGAAAGCCCCTAACCATACAAGAAAGCATCAGAAGGCAAACAAGGTTCCTTCTCCAGCTAGAGCACCAGGGCTTATTTTGCGATTAGGATAGAGAAGATAAATGGACAAGTGAATTTCCTGCTGTGATGGGGCATTTGCAATAGAGTCTCTATAACTACATCTTGTTCCTAGCGGTACCAGTCTATGCAGTGCTGGGTTATTATGTAGTGTCTTGGACTGCTTGGAGGTAATAAACATTCACTGTAAATGGACTGCTATTAGCCACCGGCAAAAGCTGATTATAATAGTGCCAGCACTGGAATATGTTTTCTACCCATTTACAAGAGGAGTAAAATAACAGGAGGAAGAAAAAAAAAAAATCACATTTGCCAGTGTTTGGAGCGTAGTGTGCTCTACATACAATTATCGAGAGAATGACAGGAAATTGACCCATTTACTCAGAAAAGTTCCTATCGTGTTCTGCACTATTTCATTTCATGCCCATTTGAGAACAAGTCATTTCTCTTCAGGGCAGAAGATAAATTGTCAGCTCGTACACACATCTCTTTTCATTGCCAGGCACAAAAATATCACAAAGAAACATTTCCCTGCCCTCTGCTTAATTTTCTTCTTCTTCTTCATCTTCTTTAATAAATGGTGCTAACTATAAAAGTCAACGGACTGTAAATAAACTCAATTCTATTCCTACCTTACCTTATGATTGATTTTTGGACATAACGTATTCCACCCGCAAGGTCTCTTGTCTGATTCGACCACTCTTCTCAGTACCAGAGAAAAATCAGATAACAACCTCGGTGGAATAGCTTTATGTAAAGCCAGAAACATTTGGCAACTACAGTTTTCTTAATGGCACATTGTAATACACGCTACACTGCGGCCCAGCGGACACACTTTGTGTCAGTACCAAGAGTGTCCCCCCTGCAATGGGAGTCTTCTGTGCAGGCCCTTCGCTGTGCATTTAGGCAGAGGTGCTGCCAGCATTGCTGCTACAGAAAAAGCAGCATTAAGAGGTGCTTAGGTTATGGTAGGTATGCATGGTACAGGGTGTGGGGAAGCCTAGCCACCTTCCCAGCTCTGCCCTTGGACTTAACCTGTCATTTGACCCAACCACTTCTCCTCCTACCCTGAACGTGCTTGACAGAGAGGGCAAAAGCAGCAACTCATTCACCATAATAGACAGGAAATTCACACAAAAAGAAGGAGCGAGAGACCTGAAGGAAGCAAGGTGCAGGGGGAGAGGCAGCATATGCGGGAAAGAAGGAAAAAAGGACATCATGGAAATACCTCTATCTACATCCTGAGCTCAGATTTCTAGAGAACTGAGCTTGCTGTCCCTGCTGCTTTCAAGCAACAATGCTCAGTCCTGGTTAATACCAAGGACATCAATGAACACAGAATTAAATGGCATCCCTGATGGAAGTGCCAGCAGTCCAGGTCTGCAAGCAGAACGCAGGTGTCTCCCATGCTGTACAGCTGGAGAACTGCTAATGTAAGGATGAGCCTCAGGCACAGAAGAGCCAGTGTGGCAGTAATTTTGTACTTCCCAGCTCCAGCCATATCCTTCAAACACCCTTCCAGTCCTCAGCTGGGTTTTTTTCCAGTTTCTTGAGGTTTAAGTTAGAGCAGCCCAGCAAATCTTGAGTTCACACAACCTTTCCTGCAGCTGGCATGTTGGCCAGCACACCTCATCTTATCCTCCCAGACCTTGCTCTGGAAGGTGTAGCCTCCTCTTTTGTATGTCTGTAGTGCATACAGTGCTGAACACACTGTTAATTTGCTCTGGGACTTCATATTCAATCTGATCACTCACCACAGTTCTTTCACCTGGGTGTTAGCTTCCCTGTGCACTTCCATCGTGGAGCATCATTGCCAGGAGTGAAAATTACCAACCATTTGGAGCGGGAAATGAGATGGGGAAGGAAGCCCAGAGTCAGCACCAGCCTCAGTAGTTGCAGCACTTCAATCCTAGACTGAAGGCAGCAAAACTCATGTTTTGCACAGAAACCAGTCACAGGAAGTGTTATTCTGACCATAGTTTTGACTATGATGGAGCTATACAGAATATGAGCTTGGGAAGTGTCTTGTGAAGGAAAGAAGAGCCTTTCTTCACAAACAAGCAAAATGTTCCAAGGTTCTGCTAATCCACGTCCAGACTACTTTTTTTTTTTTTCTTCCCCTCGAAAAAACCTGTTCTCCAGTTAGGAGAAGGGATTAGCAGAGTAACAAAAGGAGGAGTTTCCAGGTCAATAATCATTTGGAAATTACAGCCAAAACCAAATTGTTGTGGTCTGCTCTTTGTCCCAGGGAAAAGCTGCTTGCTGCTGCTTAGTACAGAGCACACTTGCCTCTGAAACCCAGAGTCAGCACATGCCTACAGGGAACGTGAAGAAGAGAGAGAGAGAAAGAAAACAGCTCCCTTCCTCTCAGTGACAGGGTTTTGTTCCTCTCTGGCTGACAGCACGGACCTTTGGACATGTGCAAGAGAACTGCAAAGAGCATTACCTGCTTGGGAATAGGACTGCTGTTCCCCTCTGTGAGGGCAGCCGGATTCGCTCAACTCCCTAGAAAAACAGTGAAAGCATTAAGAGACACTTTTACCTTCCTGTCTTCATCAGCTGAGGAAAGAATTTCCTGTGGCTAATTACACATTTCAGCACCAAGACTGTCCTCTGACTGCAAACATCTGCCTCCAGCCTGGGGCAGAGCCCAGCTCGGACCACAGGGCCTCGGGCACTGGCATCAGGCAGCTGCAGGACAGGATGGTGGTCCCTCACCTGTGATGCAGATGCAGTTATGGGAATGCGAACCTTGCTGAAATGGGATCCAGCACTGGAGGTACCACCTGCTGACTGTGCAGCCTCCTGCTACATGCCAGCCCCATCCAGTCCTTCTCCCAGCCATCCTCCCTGTCTGCTCAAAGTCCACCCAAGAGGCCTTTGGGTCTGCTAGCTACCAGGAGGTGCTGAGCTCTTCCCTTAAGGTCGGACTCAAAGCCCACCAATTCATGTATCTGTGGCAATTCTTCCACTGATGGGATATGGATCCAGCTTTTATCAGGTAATTGCTTGCTGCTTATCCACAAGCCAGGCTCATTGGGCTCCCTCTCAGTCCCTTAGAAGATAATAAAATTCTTCCTAACATTGAGAAAAAGAAGACGGGGCTCTTCAAATGCATGCCCTACTCCGTCTCCTTGCTTCCTATGCCTTTGTTTATAAATGTTGAAGTATGAGCTAAACCTTGACTGCTGCGACAGCCCTGAAGTCACATCAATTCCCATACAAGGGTGAGAGCAGGGATGTGACCCATCTACCATCCATGCAGGAACAAACTCCCTTGCACACAAGGAAATTAACTTCCCAACTCCCCACCTCATTTCATACATCAGTGTTCACCTCCTCTCAACACAAAAAAACCCGCAAAAATTCGGAAGAAAGGAAACAAATCTCTTCCTCTGCCAACACGTGAATGCATACACATGCACAAATATTTTGGAAAAATTGAAGAATCTGTAGATGGAGGGGTTAGTGCCAGATTTTAAAAATTATTAAACATTATGTACAAAGAAAACATAATGAGCTCCTACGGGATGGAGAAAAAATTACCCATGAATGAGGGGAAAAAGGATAACCACGCCTGGGTTTGCCACTTGTGAATTATTTAATAATCACTCCCCAGCAGATGGAATATATTTATCCACCCCATTGGAGCACACTTTGCCATTTATTTACATTGCTTTAAAATATGATTATTTATTTAAAAAATAAACAAGGTATCCACAAGGGAAAACAGAAGTAAACACAAGCTTGAAGGGGGAAAAAAGCATGGTTTTAGCTTTTCAGTTCATTTTAGGGAATTTCCACTAAAATTCACTTGCACCCTCCATACTTCTACTTTAAAAAACAGAAATTGAAAACTCTTTTAATGAAGCCAGTCTAGATTCCTCACACAATCAAGAGGATCACTTTATGAGATGGGGTCTATGCATCCTACACTTTCATTAGCCACATGGTCTTGGGTACTGGAAGTCTGATTCAGCTCCCATTAATATCAAAGAAAACAAAGAAGTTCCCAGTGACTGGAAAAAGGGAAACATCACGCCCATTTTAAAGAAAGGGAGAAAGGAGGACCCAGGGAACTACAGGCCAGTGAGCCTCACGTCTGTGCCTGGGACGATCATGGAACAGATCCTTCTGGAATCTATGTTAAGGCACATGCAAGATGAGGAGGTGATCTGAGACAGCCAGCATGGCTTCACCAAGGGCAGGTCTTGCATGACCAATCTGGTGGCCTTCTATAATGGAGTGACGGCATCAGTGGATAAAGGGAGGGCAACGATGTCATCTATCTGGACTTCCACAAGGCCTTTGACATGGTCCCACACCACATCCCTACCTCTAAATTGGAGACATATGGATTTGAAGGGTAGACTATTCCATGGATAAAGAATTGGTTGGATGGTCGCAGCCAGAGGGTTGTGGTCAATGGCTCTATGTCCAGGTGGAGGCCAGTGACAAGTGATGTCCCTCAGGGGTCCGTCTTGGGACCGGTGCTCTTCAGCATCTTTATGACACAGTGAGATCGAGTGCACCCTCAGCAAGTTTGCTGATGACACTAAGTTGAGTGGTTCAGTTGATACACCAGAAGGAAGGGGTGCCATCCAAAGGGATCTATACAGGCTTGAAAAGTGGGCCCACAACAACCTCACGAGGTTCAACAAGGCCAAGTGCAAGGTGTTGCACTTGGGACAGGCCAACCCCCGACGTGTACAGATTGGGAGAATAATTCATTGAGAGTAGCCCTGCAAAGAAGGACTTGGGGGTCCTGATAGACAAGAGGCTTGACATGAGCCAACACTGTGCGCTTGCAGCCCAGAAGGCCAACTGTCTCCTGGGCTGCATCAAGAGAAGGGGGACCAGGGGGGCGAGGGAGGCGATTGTCCCCCTCTGCTCTGCCCTTGTGAGGCCCCATCCGGAATACCGTGTGCAGGCCTGGGGTCCCCAGCACAAGAAGGATGTGGAGCTGCTGGAGCCGGTCCAGAGGAGGGCCACGAAGATGATCAGAGGACTGGAGCACCTCTCCTACAAAGAAAGGTCGAGGCAACTGGGTTTGTTCAGGTTGGAGAAGAGAAGGCTCCAGGGAGACCTCATTGCGGCCTTCCAGGACTTAAAGAGAGCCTATAAATGGGAGGGGTAGTGACTTTTTTACACGGGCAGATAGTGATAGGATGAGGGGGAATGGTTTTAAACTAAAAGAGGGAAGATTTAGGTTAGACGTTAGGAGGACATTCTTTACTCGGAGGGTGGTGAGGCACTGGCCCAGGTTGCCCAGAGAGGTTGTGGATGCCTCATCCCTGGAGGTGTTCAAGGCCAGGCTGGATGAGGCCCTGGGCAGCCTGATCTAGTGGGTGGCAACCCTACCCATGGCAGGGGGGTTGGACTAGATGATCTTTAGGGTCCCTTCCAACCCAAGACATTCTATGATTCTACGATTCAAATCGGGATCAGTGGGAGCAGGCCCAATTTGATTTACAAGATCAGATTCCTTGTCTGATCTAGTGACTCTACACCTATGGCCCGCCAAACAGCACTTAGCCTTGCCATTTAATTAGCAGCTTACTCTAAAATGGACAGGGTCCCATTTAGCAAAAACTGAAAATGCAAAAGGTACTATTTAGTACCGTGTAAGTGCATGAGTATACTGCCTGCTCCCAAAATTAAAATTCCAATTGTGAGCAAAAGGCTTTGCCCACTCAACAGCAAAGCGTGCAACTCATAATTGCAGAGTGATTTGGACAAACCTGAGGGAAAGTCCATGATAGGAAGGAATACCTTTTCCAGGCAAATGCCAAATAATTTCAGACTGAATTCAGGCTTCCAGGTTCTTCCTGTGCAAGTCTGTTTGTGCATACAGGTATACATTGGCCATGGAAGGGTACACAGAAACTCCATTACCCCGCTGGGCACAGATGCTTTTAGGAGCCAGAAGTCGTCTGGAAGAGGAGACGTCAAGAGACAGACCCCACAATGTAACCCAAGTTTTCATACTTTGCCCATACAAAGCAAAAGACAACACCCAGCCCAAAACCACTGTCCCCTTACCAAAGAAATGACTAGTCGCTGCTGGTGAAACTTCTTCACAGTTAGTTTTTCAATGATCCATTTCTTTAAGAGCAGTGAAGTTTATTTATAGATCTCAAATGTGGGAGAGTCCCATGGCAAAACTACCATCAACGGCTATTGGAGAGGCAACACTTCAGACGTAACACTTTCAAAAGTGACTGAAGAGTAAGATTACTTATTACTAACAGTTTAAGTCTCATTGTCAAGAGTGGGTTAGCAAACCAAAAAGCAGCAAGTTCCTCAGTAATTTATGTGCTTTTGAAAATGTTTCTCCAGGTCCTGAAGCTAATTTCTTTCTCATACCTTGTTTCCCCTCCCCAGACCAAGAAAATCTGCAACTAATATGGATCAAAGATACGTATTTGTAGAAGATACCACCTTAAAAAAAAAAGAGAGATCTGATATATGAAAATCCAACTGCAGGCGTTGGTATCAAAGCTTTACCAGATAGCTAGTTCAGTAAAAGGGCTACTCTAAATAAACTGGTCTAGTGAATGCTATATATCTTTAAAGGTAAAATGTACTACTAGAATACTATTACTTAAAGAGTTCAAATCGAGGAGAGCAAATCAATGCGTCCTCCTTACTAGAAAAGGGCTCAAAAATAAGCAAGTCCTCTCTTGAACTGGGACTGCTGCACTTTTCAATAAGAAAGCCAAACTGACCTCTAAAATCTTAACGTCCTGGGAGAATAAAAGCAAGTTCACTGCATATTATTTCTGGAAAGACAGATAGCAGATTTCAAAAACTGCTTCCACCACAACAAGCTAACACATGATTACAGACACAAGTACAGATGTGCACTTCTCTGCTGGGATGTGGACATTATAGGCAAGGGAGCAAAAATGCTCCCCTACCCCCTCCTGAGAATGCAAAATGGAAGTGTCAAACGCCTCATGTGGAGTTACACACTCATTTATTTTAATGACAGAAAGGATTAAATACATCTACATAAAGGAAAGAAAAAGTGTTTAAACAACAATAAAAAAAGATTTAGTGGTATTAATAAAGAACTCCCTTAAACCAGCGTGTCACCATTAAAGTAATTAATAGGGCATGCAAGACACTTCAGCGGAAAGTGAGCAGTGCTCACATTAGAGCCTTTTAAGTTTTCACATGACCTTAAGACAGACTACAGCATTTCTGTGCAAAAGTACCCTCTAAAACAGAGATGGGGGCATTCAAGTCTACTAAAAAAGTGATTTTAAAATTTAACTGATATGGTCTAAGTCTAAAATACAAAGGTTAAGGGAATATTAGAAGGGCAATAATTCTATCTGATTAAACTTTCATCCGAAGTGACAATAAAATGTTCAAAATGAATTAAGGATTTTATTAACAGATGCAGAAGCTCTATAAAAGAGTTTGAAATCTAAGTAGCAGAGAAGAGAGGTTTTATGGGTTTTTTTTTGTCTGGATGGAGGTGATATTGCTGTAAAACTTTAATCTTATTGCCATGCCACAGTGAAAGTAAACCTGTCAGAGGTAATAGAGCAAATCAGGACTGCTTTGTCTTCTCTATGTTGCAAGGGCCTCTTTCCAGCATAGAAGTAATATGTACGTTCTATGTATGGCATTGATACTATAGGCGACAGACACGTGTAGACAGGTTATGTGCTGGTGATTCACCTGGACTTCTGCTGTTTGCAGTAGTCCCAAGGTGGTAAGCACAGGCAAGTTATATGGACCATTCCAAATGAACACTGCGCAAAAATTGGTGCTGTGCCACCAGGGACTCTTCAGAACATTTCAGCCTTTCCAAAATTAACTATTTCAGGACTGTTTCAGATATTTTAGTTGATTATTAGTACCTTTGTGTAATAAGAGGATCACACCAGTTTCTGAGCCACTGAACAAATACATTTTACTACCTTAGAGTGATTAAGTTTAAGCCAGCCATAAATCTGTGAAACACGATAAAATACAAGACTTTTGTGATAATTATTACTAAAAGCAGGGCATATATTACTTAGAGTAGAGCTCAGCTCCATCAGGGCAGTTTAGACTCAGTAGCATTTGCCAGCCATGATGTGGGTCATCACTAATTTTTCCTTCTGCCGAGCTGCCGCTCAGTTCTGACAACTTGGTTGCCCTCGTGGTGGCTGTGGGGCAGATGCACTGGAAGGCATCTTCCAAAGCGGTTTGGCTTTTCTCAGAACTCTTGAGCCTTTTGCATGTTGGCAGGAGTGCTGCAGTGGCCACCTGTGCCATGGTGGCTATTCCACCACCCTCTGACCCACCAATGCCAGCAGCGGGCACAACTTGCCCCCTAACCTGCCCCTGTCTCACACCTCATCCTCCACGCAGGGACTGACCCAGGGGTCAACCTCTCTCACTCCCTGGCAAAGCCCCATCGTGTGCTATAGCTGCCCCTACTTGCTGCTGAGGAGCAAGCCAAAAAGGTAGCTTCAGGAATGCCCATACCCTTCTTTTGCCCTACACTACTCATGAGAAAAACACAGCTCCTAAGAGGAGCAACTGACTGCAAATTGCCAGGGAGACTAGGATGTCAAACAAATATTTTTCTTTTCACAACAGAACATAAATATTTGGCAGCACATCTAATTTAAAAAAGTCTAAAAGTTACTCAAATAGAGTGAAGAACATTGCTATGATGTTCGTTTGCTTCCTAAAATATGACCAGTCACAGATGGCTTGCTGTAGGAAATATTAAATAAATTTTTAAAAGCGTTGTCTGGCTTTAACACAGATTGCATTTACACAGATACCTCTCTTGGTGGAACGCCAAGATGGCGTATTGGTTCAAACATGTCCTTAAACAAAAACCTAAATTGTCAGGAGCTAATGGAATATTCATACTTAAAATATCAGTCCCTGATAACATCTGAAAGTTAATTTACATTTCAACATTGTTCTTCCCCCCCCCCCCCCGCTATATTTCCGTTCACAAGCAAGGGAAAATATCCAGGTTTGGTCAGGAGCAACTTTTAGGTTTTGGGCACCCATAACCATTATTTGTTTAGATTTTCAGAGTAGTTTGAAAAAATGCCTACATAAAGAGCATTAGGTAACATGAGAATCTGAAAACAACAGAAGGCCACTTAGTGTTAAAGAGTCAAACAGCAAGGCTATAAATACAATGAGCTGCAGCATTAAACTATCACATGTTAGTAGATTAACTTCAGCAAGACAATAAAAATCAAAACAATACAATGATCTTTTCCAATCCCCAGTGTCTGCAGGAGCACATTCCTGTGGTGCCTGAAGAAGCCTATCGAATCCCTGCTTTATACCTGAAACCAGAGATGTTACAAAGGTTCTTTGTTTGTTTGTTTTTTTTATTTTTCCTTGCAGGAAGCTCCATTTTTGACAACAGCAGCAGCCTTTGGAAATACAGGCATGTAGTGTAAAGTTTGCCACCAGTTTCCAATTCCCTGCAGTTACTGCACTGCCTCAGAGAGCTGCATGGTAAGTCTGCTTTGAGAGTTACAGCATCAGGTTGCTGTGAAAAACCCATGCAGTGCTTCTACGCCAAATGTTTGTCAGGGAACAACAGCCAGGGAAAAGCAGGGACAATGCTGCGTGGATCTCATCACTCATTTTAAACCATCCAGATGGCCCACCAGCTCCATGCTCGCCGATGTACATGGTGCCATCACTGCAACTCCTACGGCTGGTCCTTACAAGGATGTGCACAGACACAGGGACCGCTGGTCTCACTGGCCACATTAGCCAGCGAATGCTACAGCTCCAGACTTGAGCTATAATCTGGTCTTCCTTCTGCCCAAAATACCCCAGTGGATGATTTACCTCTTCTGTCAATATTGTACTTGGCCCACAGCTTTATAATCAATGCAGCTGAGAAAAAAACAACGTACTCGCAATTTGCTTTGACCCTCCATGAACACCAAACACTCACCATACTCTTGGAATCAATGACTTTTTCTCCTGTCATCATTCATGCTCGTTGTGCTTTCCCTAAACTGGCATGATTTTGTTTTTTCTAACCAGAAATCTACCAAGCCCACTGGGGTTTGTGTGTGCAACGGCAAATTAAACAGCTTCCTCTACTGCAAACAAACATTGCACACAGGCAAACTGATGTCCTGGAGTGAAGAAACAGAGGCAGGACGCTAGAGGGAGGATCGACTCACAGACTGAGCTTTTGCCAGAGCAAATTCCTTGGAGTGTGGCTTCACCAAGGAGACGGCTGAAGTGGCACGCTGCAAAAGCCCACTGGCCTCCCTGGCACTCAGGCTTGCAAATAGCTGTCTGGATGGAAGTAAGAGGGCATCTGGAATCGGAGAGCAAGTGAGACAAGACTTTCTGTTCTCTGCAAGGCTGCTGAGGGGAAATCATACCTGCTAAATCCAAACACACCCCTCCCAGGACAGATTCAGCTCTGTTATTGGCAGGTATCACAGCCTGGCTGCAAGGCCTGTGCTTTACCAGCAGCTCTGCTAGCACAGGATCAGCAGTGCAAAATAATCAAAAGAGTTTGCTAAAAATATTAACCGTGTATTTACTTCAGTGAGTTCTGATTTTTTACCTCTGGACACTGTGCAGCACTTTGGCATTGCTGCATTAGGAAGGACAGAGCAAACTCAATAATACATGGATCTGATGGAAATGCACACCTAAATTACAGTCCCTATTTCAAATAAATCACAGCCTTTCCAAAATAATTGTCTCCAACAATTTGAACTGACAATGACTATGCGGGGTTACTAAGACTTCATGGAAGGGAACACTGGCATGGTACCTCCCACCCTCCGGGGTTTTCCAAGAGCCCTCTCACTCAGCTTTCAGCTGCTTGTTCATATTCATGCCCAGTCCCTAAACAGCAGTGGTTTGAGGAGGGGAAGAAAAAGAGGTAGCTCCTCCACCTGAAGATCTTTGCAGGCTGCAACTAGGCAGAACATTCGGACATGGAAGACCTGAGCTGCACACTGCAGGCCATATTTGTGGTCCTGGACAGGTCACTTGAGCTCAGAAATGGATGAAGCAGGGCTAGAAAAGACCCCTGGGTCTGTTATTGCCCAGGCAAGGCTCAACTAGATCTTAACTGTTTTTCACAGACGTTTGCCCCACCTGTCCTTGAAAGCTTCCAGCAACTGAGATCTGGGCTGTAAACAAACTGCATTTAATCCTTGTGGGGTCAGTTCTCTATCTGTAATATGGAGGCAATGCCACTGCCTTCCCCCCTGCCCCAACCCACTTGCTGCTGCTCACCAGGAAGCTTTTCAGAGCCGGAGGCTGTCATTTGCCATTCACTGACACACCACAGTGAGAGTTTATTACAGTAGGATCTCCAGATTCTACTCAGGTGGCAAAGGGTGAAAGCAGCAAATAGTTTGCTGAGAAGGTGGTGAAGTACAGTTGAAAGAAAAGCAGAGATGAATGCTACAAACACTAGATGTGGCTTGCCATCTAATACCCATCCACACTTGACCGCAAATGACAAAGACTTTCCCACTACTACAAAGATGCTGATGCATAAGACTTTATTCTTTCCTTATAAGCTGTTTCTGCTAGCTTTCAAAGGCAGGCAAGAGTTGGGCTACCTTCTAAAGGGAAATCTCAAACCACAGCTTGAAGTCATGCTAAATGACTTCACCACCCCTCTACTGTAGCATGATCCGTAAGCAGATGTATAGCCAGGAGCCATAAAATCCCACTGGTCCTGTAGAAAGGAGACTATTTTCTTCCTAAGAATATACAGTTGGTCAGTGGAATTCACCCTGTGAAGTGAGAAATTCACTGAGCGGCAGCAGCTGGTCCTTCACAGTATCATCTTATTTCAGTTACAGTAAGAACCCCCTACACAAAGTTTCCCATGGTACAGTTTTTCTAGATTATATATGTCAAATCAATGTTTAGTTCATATAATCAAATATGAAAAATGCCTCTTAATTATGAAAGCGCAAGGCAGAGGCAAGAAGACAATTCAAGTTGTTATGGCTGCCAACACATGCAGGAGGAAAGATCTGGTTTCTACCAAGCTATCACAAAGGTCTGAAGCAAGGCCAAGTGTGAAGGAGGAGTCTTCACCTAATAAGGACACATTCTTAAAGATGGACCATGTAGAGGAGTGGGAAACGATCCGTCCATCCATCCCTAGCAAAACTTTGAGCTACCAAGACATCACTGAACTAGTTAACCAGCACTGTATGCCCAGTCTTCCAACACAGATGTATCTATTAAGATGCTGTCCAGCACTATGGTGACTTTTCCAAAAACATCTCCCTCATAACACTACTATCATCGGTAGCATCAAGTTACTTTAGCTCCACAATCCATAGCTGGTCTTCCTCTGAAGCAACACTCCACTCAGCTTTCTGGAAAGTCAATTATACCAAAGTGTGGCCTGATCCTCTCACTATCTACTTCAACATCAATCAGCTGCATTCACAACAGTCAACACCATGAAGGCAAACGGCAACTGTAGGTTGAAAACAGTGTGCACTACATCTTGAATCCCATCAAGTGATTTGGACCAGTTAGCCAAGCACATCCCGCTGCACTGACCGAAGAATAATTTAATCCTCTAAGCCATGCTCAGCAGACAAGTGTGTGGTCTCACTTAGAATCCTCTGCCAAGGTGAGCACAGTGCAATTCTTGGCAGGGCTCATACTCTCATGTCTTCTAAGATCACTAGGAATTTTTCCTCTTACAGCCTTGGTTTGTAGACCTCTTGTCCTGTCCTTGTTGGACAGCGAGACGAATTGGCTGTCCTCTTTGATATGAGCCTCTGAGTCTCTACAGAGGAGTCCCTATACAGCATATCTCATCATCTGATGGTATGCTTTCTCCCCTTTCTTTATAATTCCAGTTTAGAAAGGAGGTTATTGACCCCTGCCCCCCGCCCAAAGGAACCTTTTCCTCCTGTCTAGCGACAAAATAACAGGCATGACCCATTCCCTGTAACAGCTGGTAGGCCACTGAAAAAAACAGATGCAGGCTTCAAGAGGGTCAGCTAAGTTCAGCACCCGTCCCAGTTTTGACAGAAGCTGCTTCATTGACATATTCTCTCTCTCACACACACGTTTTTGTACCTCCTAGACTTGGACTCCTGGAAGCTCCAGGTGCAGCTTATGCAATAGCACCCCGTTCTCCCCTATTTTATGCCCTGATTGCACAAGACCATTTACCACTCAAAGTAGTAGCGCTGAGCTTATGGCGACCACTCCTCCCCCAGCTTCCATCTGTATTTTTTATATTAACTGTTGCTGGGTGGTATTAATAGAAAGGGCTGTTACACTTTTAAGGGATTTATTAATTTCCCAGTTTTACAAATGATAACCAGTTTACCAGGAATGACAGTCTTCCCTTGCCATGATTTTTTTCCAAAGAAGTTACCAATTGGGCCTAGACTAGCAAAATTATCAAAGCTAATAGTCAAGAGGATTAAAACATGCCTGTAAGCAAACCTGTTTCGTGTCTGCTATGCCCAGGGACCTCTTCTGTTGTGGGTAAGAAATATCCAGGGCAGAAGCCCGCTGCCGCCTGGTGCGGCCAAGCTGCATCTCTCCGCTACGGCAGCCGAGACTTAATGCTTTTACATCCACGGGTCACAGGTTCAGCTCACTGCTGCTGATGACTCACGCAGGAGCATCGAACTAAAACTAGCAACACCAGCTTTTTTCTAGGAGAGGATTGAAGAAGAGCATTGATCTCAGTGAAATATTTCGAGGGCAGAAAAATTCCACCACGTAAAGAGTGTGTGACTTCTCTTTAGTTTATTTTATATTTTTGTTCCAGTTGTCATTTTGAATTCAAACTCTTTGGAAAGCAGGCATAATAGTCTTAATGATCCCATTGAGCAGTTTAAATTCAAATTGTGGAGCACTCGCAATACCACGCTGGCAGCACTTTCCATAAATTACTCTCAAATTCAATACGTTGCTTGACAAAAACAAGAATAAAGGGCTTTTTACTTTAAAAAGAAGAAAGCTTGTATCATAAAAAAAAATCTTTAAATTATAGTTTCTCTTTTCTGGTCCAATTTAAATTGTTACATGGTTGCTAAATTAGTGCTGTAATCTCTGCTTACAAATTGCAGAATTATTTTTAAAAATAGATGTAATTTCACTGCAGGGATCAACCTTACACTTTAAACCGTATGTGCTGGAGGTAGCTGCTCTTGCACAGCTTTCAAACAACCACACTCACGTGCACACACAGGGTAAGGTTTACAATACCAGTCACACTGAAGCTGATAGCAGTTTTACCAGAGATTCAATGAGCACAAATTGAGTTAACACCAACATTTCAGAATGATTAGCAAATTTAAGCTTTTCCAGGATGCTCCATGGCACCAGCAGCTCTTGTCATACCATTTCCTAAAACAGCAGCATTTCTCTTGTGTTCTGGTCTGAACTGTCTTCTCCTACTGAACTACAGCCTCTGATAGGCCAGGAAGTTAGCAGTTAGTAAGAGAGAGAAACCTTGAAGGTATGTTTTGCTCACAAAACAAATAATCAGGGAAAAAAAAATGGAGCACTATGATCGCGAGTTTAAAGCTGGGTAACAGCAGTGATCAGGGCATGACTTCCATGCACAATTCCCCCTTCAAGCATTTTTACAGCTTTAATACTATGGAAAGATGAACCTCGCCCTGCAAAATCCTTGTAAGTGATCTTTGGGGTAGGATTTACTGTCACGTCCTCAATATCTTGCAGTGCGCAGCAGAAACAGGAAACCTCGATCCCTGAGTCTCCATAGGGCACTGCAGAGCATACCCACCATCTTCCCCCGCTCGAGCTAGACAGCCAGACATGACACAGTTTCTTTCCTCTCCTTCAATCGCTCATCATTTTTAGCCCACCACTTCTCTGAACTCTTTCATCTGGCCCTAGCTATTTCTGCTTTGCTTGGTTAGTTATTTCTGTTTTCTTGTCCCCCTCCCCATCACACCATGGTCCTTCCCTCAGGGCCCAGCAGTGGGTCACATTGACTTGGACATGACAGAAAAAACCCTCAGAGGCCAGGAGCGTCTGCAAGATCTTGCTGCTTTCTGCACTAACTGCAGGTGCTCAGTACCTCTCAGCCCTCAGCCTCAGAGAGTTTATCTCCAACTGCCAACCGCCGGACTGCCAGGAAAAGGGATCAAGAGTGGAGGAAAATTTCCACGTCCCGGAGAAAGTCATCTGGACATCAAAGAACATCCCATTCACAAAACAGCAGCATCACTCTTGCCAGACCGGTGTGTCTGGTTAACCTTGTGTTCAGTTCTTATGATAATACAGTATTTGGAAAGGAGACAGCTGGCACTGCTCTAACATCTTGCTCTTCAATCTTTTATAACAATGGTTCCACTGATACTACTCTTAACCTTTTCTCTGCACTAAGTCCAGCACTAAAATCTCTTCATCTACTTAGAAGAAGCAAACCAAATGTTTTTTGTCAGCAATTTGCCTTGTAAGGGAGGGGAAAAGTATACTGGTAACATACTGCAGACATAGCATTCATCACGTGTACAGCAGTACGCTGGTTACACTGGAAACCCTATCATGATATTTCAGATGTTACTTGACTGTCATAATGACTAGGAGACATCTGTCTCCTATTAACACTTTATTTTTTACAGTTGCTTTTAGTTCAGCAGAAGTGTCTTAATGGAGAAGACTGGTACTCTTTTAGAAATAACATGAATAATGAAAGAATCCTTGGATGCAGAGCAAAACCAGCACACACATTGGCAACAGAACCCACTGCATTCATAAGATTTAACAGGAAATGATAGTGACTGGCTTTTGGGTGGGGTTATTTTTGTGTGAAAGATATTAACTCTGATACTCAAATTCCCATTAGGAAAAATACTTTTTTTTAAAAAACAGGTAACTGATCTACTTAGACATTAATTCAGACTTTTGGGGAATTTCATCTTAACTGGGTCACTAATAAATAAAACCAGAAACAAAAAAAAACAAACCAACCCTTCTGCAGGCTATTTAGGCTTGGTATTGACTAACCAGTAATTAAATACAGCTCTTCGCAGTAATCTTAATTATGGCTTCACTCCACCACAACTAAGAAGAGTCACATAATAAACTGAGAAAATTAGCCAATTCTAACTGTTGAAAAACGTGTATTTTTATTTTTGCGCATAGTTTTCATGTGCGTAAGGCCACAAGGCACACAAGGGAATTATTAAAAAAAATAATCAAAGAATTCATGAATGTATATATCACGACCAGGCAAGTATTATAGTTAATTTTCTTTATATAAATGAAGCAGCTTGGCCTAATGGCTTGCATAATAGGTCAAGAGTTTTGGACTTGGGGAAATGTGCTAGAAATCAGCGTGAATTAGGCAGACCAGTAAACAAGCTTCATTGAATTACTCAGATTTGTATCAGCTGAGAATCCCGTTTTCTCAGCTGGCCACAGCCATGAATTAGCTGTGCAATCCTAGGCTAGTCACACAGGCTCCACCTTTCATGGGAATTCAGGTCCACAGGAATCTGAGTCTGGGTTCTTCAGTCCCTTTGATTTCCTACAGAACTAGGGCTGCAAGTGTCCAAGTTATTTTCTGATAATGGGACCTGGGGAAGCTCCAAAAAAATTAAGAGGCCACAATTCAGCAAAATCCTTAAGCGCAGGCTAGGTTTTAAGCAGGCCACTAACTCTCATTGACTTCAGTATGACCGCATCACACATCTAAAGGCAAAAGCATTCAGCGCATGCCTCAGCAATTTAAGGGCCCCCAATCCATTTGCAAGAACAACTTGCAAGCCTAGCTCAGGCCTTCAGTGTACTTAGGCACTCATCCTTCTGAAGCCAATGCAGACCTTGTTTCATTGAAAAATCAATGACATACGCTCTGTGACACAAACGCGTCAGGCCTAATGCCAATAGCATGGCAGGTGCCTAGATCCCTTGTAGATCTGGCTTTCAGCACAGTAAAGTCCTGAGCTTTCTGAGGGGTATTGAGACTTCTGCTTCCAACACTTGTTTCTTCCACGTTTAAGGGTTTAATGTGTGCTTGGGTGTTTTGGGGTTTTTTTTGCTGCATCAGATTGCCAGATTCCTGCTTTCCATTTCCCACTCACGGTACCAGCTGTACACATATGTAGCCCCATAAGCATTGCCATCCTTTCCCCTGCATGTGCAGCAGCAGATGGATCCAGACGTGTTTTGGGTTAAGTCCATAACCAGGTTTTTGTGGACTGCATGGATAAACATTTAAAGGCCCCTTCTGGTTATATAAAAGAAAGCTATTAAACGTTTACTCTTTCCTCTGTACTCGGAGCTGCAAAGCTCTATCACAGAACGTACAAACACAGATGCAACCAGGCAATTATCATTCCTTTATCCCTTAAATAGATAGAAGATAAATTTGAAAGAAAACAAGGAAAAGAATCCTTCTCTCTTTCCTTTTTTATCCTTTTATCTCCCAATGTAGGAAGTTTACTGAACCTTTGCCAACAATTCACTCAGCCTAATTAAGTGTATAAGTAATAGGATTAAATAATCTTAAACCATTACTACAGTGGCTAATGCATATGTTTTCCCAAACTAAAGCAGATGAGTGGTGAAGAATGCATGCTTGATTTAAAAAAGAGGAAAAGAAAGTATCAATCTGCAAGCAGATGAAGTCAATTCCAGCCTGAAGTCAATTAAATGTTTAATTCCAGTTACATAAAGTTGCTCCCATCATATTATGAATGCACCTTCCTAAAGCCCGCAGTGCTTTGCACATGGTCAAACTTGCCACGAAAACAGCCTTAAATTTTTTATGGTGCCATCATTTTAGTGCAAACAAAAATGGAAATGGTTTAAAAGGTACATATTCCATCAAAAGATCATTTAGTTTTTAAAAGCCAATTAACAATGCTCATATATCACTGCCATTGTAAATAAGACAGAATCCTCCCTTTTTATATTTAACATTTCAGAAATAATCCCACTGCAAAGGCTCTGCAGAAACAGAAGGAATAATGGGATACTGTTGGCATTTTCAGAAATACATATTATTGCTTTAACTATTACTGGAATGCCAGAAATATCAAGAAAAGCATCAATTTTTACTTTCAGAATTGCAAATCCAATTCTGGAAGGGTCTCAGGTCCAGTGTTTATAAAAAGAACTCTGAACTGGAGGTTTAGAGAAAGACCTATCAACGCTTTAAGAATGTTTTGGTGCTTTTCTTATTCTAAATTACAAGGATTATCCCTATATACTATGTGCTAAGGTCACACCAAGGGAAGGCCTCAGGCACGTTATGTGATGTTTCTTTAATTTGCAACTGTGCAACTGGTTCCAACTAGCTCTTGTGGGAGCCTCTTAAAAGGTGCAGCTCCTCAGAATAATTTTTTGCTTTAAGAGCTTATCGGAGGCATGAAATGAAATTTTAGCGTAAGGTAAGCTTCAAAAGATATCCAATCCAAAGACCCTTAGTTCAGTAGAAGGACTTCCATCAAGCAATGCAAAGGTCTTGTTTTTAGAAGTTTTAGTGCTTTTTGCATCCCACCTCCTTAATCTTAGTGGCCACCACAGTCTGTAAGCATTTTGGCATCAGGTTTCTCAACACAGAAAGCTTCTGAGAGCAACACTAGCGCTTAAAAATCACTGCATAGTCTGCTCCTTACAGAGCTGAAATAACCACAGAAAGCACCTCTTTCCCTTGCTTTGGCCACTTCATGTCAGAGATAGGTTAGGTCAGGAAATGAAATTCACCCAGGAAGCTGAAAGATCAGAGTTCTTCTGAAGACCATGGAAAAACTGATGCCCATGGTACTGCCATGAGATTGTCAGGTTTTAACTGTAAGGCAACTGTACAGCAATGAAAGAAATCAACGTTTCCAATGTCTGTGTATTAAAATCAGGGTGCAAACAAGAATGGGTACTTACAATATAGCAGGGTTCACAGTAGGCTTTCTTCTCCACTGCATAGAAAGGCTGTCCCCTCAGCTTGTTGTTGCACATCATGCATGTGAAGCACTCCACGTGGAAGACCTGGTCCATGGCCGTGCAGCCGGTGCCTTCCCCAACAACGTTCTCCCCACAGCGGGCACAGCGGCCTGTCACCAAAGGGAAAGGACGTAAGTCAAAGCAAGCTCCTGGTCTCAGCTGCAGAGAAGGTCCTCCCACACACCTGTGCTGCATAGCGGGTAAGGGGGACACGGCAGCTCAGTCAACAGAAGAGCAATTTGTGCCACTGCTGGCTAAGATCCAACACCACTGGAAGGCACTCTGGTGCTGGCCCATTTGAAGAGATCTAGAAAGGCTTGAAACTGGCTCCCAAAACTGCACTAATATCGGTTCTACTACTGATAGCCAGTGATCATCATAAGGGGTCTGAGGCCCAGATGCAAACCATTCAGCTGTCATCTAACCCAGCTATATAGTCATCCTCAGTTCCTCAGTTAGATGGGATAAACCTGTGCCTAAAGCCTTGCCTCCACATGAAAGGATTTTGTGGTAAGATGCCTCGTAAAGTTGCCTGGTAGCACTGCAATTGTTACCATTTAAAGAGTAGTTTTTGCTTGTACAGCTTAAACCAATTCCCTCAATAGAGCCAATTATACTGGCAAAAGGATTTAACTTTTTATGCTTTTGTCAGTATAGCAGTATCAATCCTCGCGCTCTTGCTAACGTACTGATGCTGAGCTAGTTTATATTTTAAATAAAAAGTTGGTATTTTAAATAATTCATGCACAGAGTCATGGAAGATATTTAGGACAGCCTCAGCCACCCTATGCAGGAGACCCCCTGCGAAGGCAACAGAGCAACTATGGTCTGGGGCTTTGTCCCACTCAAAATGGTATTCTCCAGTTTGAGAATAATTGTGGTGTCCCCAGTCTTGGGACCCTGCACTTCTCCTTCAAGGCTTTATGGATGGAGCAGTGTGGTCGCTGAGGGTGGAAAGGAGGGGAAGGGAAGCGAGAGCTGAGGTACAGGCAGGAAGGCAGACGGAGTTCCCTAATAATTAAATAACCCAGCAACTATATGATGTTCTCTCATGCCATGGTCTGTGTTTATTGGCCTTTTCAAACAAATATGGCAAAAATTCCTAAAAGGACTTGGACATGCCTTGTCATCCCAACAGCAGGGCTACTGTCCTTGCACAGTGCAACATCAATGTCCCTGTGCTCTCGACTTCTTCCCTGTCTGTCCCAGACTCCAATAGGCTACATCCAGGGAACAAAACATTTAAACTACTTTTGGATCCCTCAGGATGCGTCAGGATGATATATATACACATTTGAGATATATTAGGAAAGCTTGGAAAAGAACTGAGATCATTCTGATTTGCTACAATGGCATAACTGCAGTTGGCATTATACAGGACAGGCAGTTCCTGACTCAAACGGCTCCCAGTATTAGCAATGTGGAGAAAGAAGTCACCAGATAAATCCAGACAAGCCTGGACACCCCCCAAAAAGGAATTAATAATGTTGTTTTTATACTTAACTTTCTTTAGCATTTGTTATTAGCATTTTGATTGACAGTGTTGTGCTTTAATCACTCCACTGTAATGCTTCTTGTGAGGACTCCATTTTTACAAGCAGAGAAGGAATGCAGGGTTCCCAGCATGGTGGTGAGGCTACAGAGCATGGGGGAAGAATGGAAAAAACCATGAGGTCTAGGAAGAAGAAAAAAAAAAATCCCACTGGAGAGAACCACAGGAGCAGTACTGCTCTGGGAAGGAGGCAGAAGAAACCTACTGTATACACCACAGGAGCTGCACGTACAACAGGAGAACACTGCTTGGTCCTGTGTGCGGACAAGACCAAGCATGCTCCAGGGCCTTCTCCAAACTGCTTGTGTAGCTGGCCTGTAATATGAAGAGACGTCTGGGGAGCAGTTAATATCTCTATATATAAAACATGAAATTGAAAGCCATTAGTGTATTACTTTACACAGTGTTTTTCCAGAGGGAATATTCCACTGAAGAATTTATTTTCCCTGGTGTGCCATTCTGTGATCATCCGGTATTACTTTTATGAGGCATTTGGACACGGAATAATGTAGAGTTTATGCAAACACTTCTCAGCTTTCTTTGTTAACATCTGAGTAGAACATGTGGGAATCTTTTCTTCCCCTCCTCCTCTTCTCACATTCATAATTTAGCCAGCTCTTGTATACTTCAGCATTTATCATCCTCTTTGACCAAGGCATCTCTCCATTTGCTGGAGAAGCTGCCTATACGTAGACCATACTTCTGGCTCTACTTCTTGTGTCAGGAGACCTGGGTCTGTTTAATAAACTCAAATATATACTCTTGTAATCTCTGGCAAATCACTCGGTGCCTTTGTATCTCCATCCTGTCTTTGAGCAAAGGGCATAAAGACAATTTCTCTGCCTCCCAAAGGTGCCCTGAGGCTACATTCCTGCATGGCTCTGAGGCATTCCCCAACTACACTGCTGGTGGCCATGTACAAACCAAAGAGCAGCACAACAGAAGTCTTGGCCAACTTCCCCCCTTGAAGTTGGTATTTCCTTAGGCTTTCCTTCCCCTTTCTGGGTTTTTCCACAGAAGATTCCCATTCAGGCAGTGACAGACTTAACCCATCTACATTTATGAGAAGTCCAGCTTCTGCTGTTATGTACACAGACAGAAATGCTCCTGTAAACTCTCGCAGAGGAAAGCTTAAGGAAAGCTTCCTTTTTCATAAGTTTATATGCAAATTGTGACACTGTGGCCTGGAGCAAACCATATTTTTCATGAGACATGGCCACTCCAGTGAGAATCAAAACGCAAACTCTGTGCCTAGCACCACCCCCAACAGACTCAGTCACCCAAAGGGTAAAAGCAAGTAAGTCAAAATATTCAAATCTGGGAGCTTAGTTAGGTGACTGGATCCACGTAAAAGCACGTGGGCAAATACATGACTGAACTGGCTTGCAGTGATGTGGCTGTCAGAGGCTGCATGTCCTGCAGACTTTGGTGCAATCTCTGAACTCACAAGACTTGTGTAAAACCAGGTCACTTCCCCCAACTCCTGTGCCTGGCTCAAATTTGGTTGAAAATGGCTATTAGTTTCAAGCATTACTGGTGAGAGAGGAACTGACAAACAGCCAGGCACATGCACACAGGCGGTGCGATTGCACAAGCCTCATTTCCTTAGAAAACCAGAAAAACCCCACTAAAAACAATGTATCTATCATTATGTCTGATAAAAACAAAACAAAGGTCTGCTTTTCCTGTGTGCCAATTACCAACGGCGAAGGTATTTGTGGTCGGACTCACCACAATTAAGTGCCCACACATGTTCTCCATTTTAATATTTTCACACTGGATGAAATAACCCAGTCCGTTGTATGCAGAATACCCATGAGTGAATACAGAACAAGTTGCACTGCTTATTGGGAAAGAGGTAGCAAAGGCAAAGCTTGCAAGACTCAAGAACAAACAGATTGCACAAAAAAGATTACACAAATAATCTAAGAGAAAAATAGCAGGCAGCGTATTACAGTAGAAACATAGAACAACGTGACCCATTTGCTTCCCACAGAGACAAACAGCACTTAAAAGGCAGCTTAAAGACAAAGGACAAAATTAGTACTAAACTGCACAAAGATGAAACTATGTCATTTCAACATTCTTCTTTTGCCCCTTCAGCCCTTTTTAGGTCCTTTTTCAAGATCATTTCAGCAAAACTAGAAGGTGATACGTTGGCAGCAAGCCTAGGAGACTGGAGTCCTCTATGTTTGCATGAAAGAGGTTCATAACCTTGACCGTGACCTTCCTTCAGCCTAGTGTGGCTGCCGTACTTGGTCTTACCTTGGGGGGACATATACAGAGGTGCCCACAGAGGCTCTCCTGCTGAAACTGCTGGAAATGCCATCATTACTGACTGAATCACAGGGAAACACTTCAGCAGCTGAAAGGAAACATCAGCTACTATACTTTATTCTGAAACCTCCTCATTTACTGTCTTCTGTTGAATAAAAAATTTGAAATATTGCAAATCTGAAGGAAGAGGAAGAAGGGAGGAGAGAAGCTCATATTGCACTTCATGCCACGTTCTAACTTCTCATGATTTTATTACTATTATTACATGTTTTTTGCTTATACCACCACAGACCTGACTGCTCAGATTGTGGAACAGCCGTGTTGTGCTGGGTATTGGTCAAACACAGAATTCAAGGAAGGGCCCGACTGCAGGAGCTTACAATCTAATACAAGCAATAACAACTGGGTATAGATAGGAAATACAAAGAAGCAATGAGACAAAACCAATCAGCAATGAAAATTGTGGTCTTAGCACTCTAAATGCTTTACTGTTGACAAGGAGTCTGTAGACAGCTCAGCAAAGGAAAAGGTTAAGGAAGAATTTGAAAGAGGATCCGGAGGGACTTTGAGGGAAGTTTAATGGGATGACAAAGACAAAGACAGCACAAAAGGGAATGTAAGTGCTTGAAGATTGAACATAGACACCTGGAGATGGGAAGGATGAGTTGATACGTCACTGGAGAATACTAGAGGAAAAAAGGCTGGGAATAGGTCATTACAGGCCATGTAAGTAAAGACAAGAAGCTTCTGTTTGATATGCTGCAGAAATGAAACCAGAGGAGAGATTAAGAGGCAGGAATGATCTGGCTTAAGTTACAAGCTAGCAAGTGATTTCTGCAGCTGCATTCTAGTTGAGCATGAACAGGGAGAAACTGCATTTTTAGAAAAGAATGTTGCAGAGATTCAAGGTCACTGGAGCTTGGATGCAGGTTTTATCTGCGAAGATGAACAGGAGAGGCCATAATCTGAGCTGTTACTCAGCAAGATTCTTAAGATTTGGCCAGAGACTGGACGTGATCTGGAGATGAGGAATTAGATATATGGTGTCTAACCTTATCTGGGATGTGATCACTTTTAAATGTCAGATTAAGGATGTGAGCCAGTCAGACAAACATTCACCACTGAAGATGGATGATGGAATAGGTACATGCCATACTAAAGCTTACGGCATAATATTCCGATAGCAATCACACTGGAGCCAAATACAGAGGTAACGTAACTCCACCCAGCCAGCTTGAGATACTCCTGTTTGTATATCCAAGGATTGCATTAGCCTTTTTTAGGCTACAGCATTATTTGTCTGTCATACCTACTTAGACACTAAGCCATCGGGAGCACCGACCGCCTCTTGCTACGTGGTGTACAGTGCCTAACACAGACAACTCGGGCAATAACTAGAGATACTAAGAGTAAAGAAAGCAGAGAAAAAATGTGCAAACCTCTCTAAAAAAGGTTTAAATTCATGAATTCAAAGCATGCATTCTATGTAGAGAGGAGATAGGGGATAATTTTCTGATAAAAGAAGGTTCTGCATTTGCTGAAATGTGGGGGAAAAGACATTGGTATCTCAAAAACTTCTGCATGATGGAAAAAACTGACGGAAAAAACTCTTTCCCACCTAACTGTGCTGTGGGAATATACCACAAGGTCATATCCTCAGTGCCTATCAATTACACAATTTCCCTTGATCAGCTAAGTGTACTCCCCAGTTTTCACTGCAGCCTTGATATACTATGCAAGAATGAACTGAAGAAATACAGCATATTGCCTTTACAAAAGTGTACGAAGAGCATCTTTAAAATACATAAATACATTGAACAAAGTATCTCAACAAGAGTTTCCCTGGCAGCCTCAAGACACCCAGTATTTCCGCTGCGTTATTTTTCTAATCATGTCTGTTTAGAGTTTGCCAGTGAATGCATTTTAGAGATTCATGACACATTCTGCTTTTGGATGGCTTTGAATCAGCTGGCAGTAAATGTGGAAAAATCATTATTCCTAATAAAGAAATATTGATGACAAAACAGCATTTCGAGGACAACGTTGACCATAAGTCAACAATGTAACAAGATTTTCCCCTGTCTCCCTCCTCTTTCCTAGTGACTTTTATCCAAGGGTTTTCAAGCATTTCCCAAGCAGGTGGGATTCCTCAGGGCACCTGTGTCAGACAGGCACAATTATCCCATTTTAAAGGGATACAAGAGCAGAAGTTAATCCATTAGGATAACAGTGTAAGAGCAGACCTTAACTGCCCGTACACCTTAATTAAGTCTCAATGGTAGCAATCCTGCAACTCATAAGCACCCGGGGAACAGGTCCTGGGTTCCTTGATTTGTCCAAAGGCAATAAAATAGGAATGTCTGATCCATAAGCAAGGGTTTATTCCCTTCCTGTGGAGCATATGTGGAGGTATGTGTTTGACTGTGATTATGTTACGGAAAGATGCATTGATCATAGTTGTCCTGGAGTTATTCCACACTTTGGCACTCAGGGCACTGCAATAATAGTATGAAGGGAAACCCAAAAATAGTTTGTGCATTTTGTAGGAAAATATGGTATTTTTCTCATCTTATCCTTGCCCTCCTTATCTACCCTTTTTTGCTGTTGAACTCAGACTTCTCACTGAATGGGAAGCAATGGTTTGTTGTGCCAGGATCCAAGCCTGAAGTTTCGCCATTTGACAGTAGCAGGCTGTATATATCAGTTGTCTTACACAGCCTTTGGACACGAGACAGATCAATCTTAATTCCCTCTTCTTCAGCAGACGTCAGAAAACACAATCTTTCACAGTAAACAGAGCTTCATGCTGCAATGTGTGCCTGTAACACTTCATAAATTAAATCCAAGGCCATGATTTAATTACTGTGTCCCGGTTATTCTGCTTTAACTGCAGTGCGCTTGTACTCCAGATGTACAGGTCCCTGCAGTGACCTCCTTGTCATTTGTACTGTGCTTGTCCAGCAGTAGCTGCACTCTCCTGTTGTCTGCATCCTTTCCCTGCAACCACAACACGACTTCATATTCTCACTTTGCTTGGCTGCAAACCTGACACATTCTCAGTGTGCCCCGGAGGTCCCATTCCACTCCACACAGCAAATGCACTGCAACTGTGCGGGCTCACACTGCTAACACTTTACTGTACCTTTTCAAATGCTTCTCCATGCTGCTTATCACAAAGTTACTATCCCAGCCAGTCACTAGCCCTCATGGTGAATCCTTCCAACACCCTGGGAAGGTGGAGGACTATTAGGACACCCAACATGCAGGTGGGGAACTTGAGACCCACGCAGGTTAAATAACTTTCTGAGGGTCACACAAGGAGTTTGTGATGAGCCAGGAAATGAAAACACATCTTGTCAGTCCCAGTCTAGTCTCTTTATCCACAAGGCCATCTCCGAGAAGGCTGGATGGTGAGACAGGCTTGCAGCACAAAAACACCTCCATTTCAGAGGGAGGTCCCAGAACCAGTCCTGCTGGAATCCCCTCCCTGGCAGAAGGAACATGCTCTCTGTGCGGGCCACGCCGTCGCTCTCTGGCAGCCTGGTTAAGCTATGTAGCAACTGAGTGTGAAGAGTTTTGTGCTTCTGCTACTGTCCTCTGTTTAATGAGAGAGGAAGAAAGGCCTGTATTTCCCTCAACATCCATGTAGTGATGGTCCCTGTCCCTTACACACCTGCATCACCCTCTCCTCAACTCTGTGGGACACAAGAGACAATTTACCTTGTTTCTGATATAAAGTAGATTACGATGAGTGCTTACCACTGCGGTAGAGGTACCTTCCTAAATTATTGCAACCACAATGCATCACTGCCACAAAATAAAGGTTTGGAGAGAAGCACTCCTGATTTTCCCACAAAGCTGTAAAAATTCAAGTTGAACAGCATCTTGAGAGGTCATGGAAACTATCTTACTGCCTCGAAGGCAGGATCAATTCTCTTTACAACATTCTTGACAGATACTTGTTTAACCTGTTCCTAAGAACATCCAGCAACAGAGATTTCACCAACAACTTGGGCAAAAAATTTCAGTGAGTACTTAATATTACCACTAGCAAGCCCTTCTTTCCATCCAGCCAAAATGTCCCTCACAGTAACATAAGCCAACACCTTTTTACTCCACTCACGATGGACATAAAGAACACATACAGGTTAGGTTTGGTCTACACCAGTGGTATGAGACCTAAAGCAAAGTTGCCCCCGCTCCCTTCCCAGGCAAGGCACCTTGCAATGTAGGCAAATGTTGATTTGACCGTGTGCCCCACACATCGATGAGGTGTCAGTCCCCAGCTTGGGTGATCTGCAGTGAGTGTCCCAGCCCAGTGGGGGTCAGTGATGCTCTACAATATTTAAGGTCCCAGATACTTTTTTTGCAGCATGCTGTGCTTTTTTGGGGGTTGTTTTTTCTTTTTTTGTTACATTGTGTCAAGTTTTTGGCACATGTTTTACCATGTGCAAAGGGGTTGAAATAGAGCCTCAGTAACATCTGGAGACAAAAGAAAGGGGGTGAAAAACAGTGCAAGAGAGGAAACATTCCTCCCTTTGCTGATCAATCAAGGAAATGCAAGGGAGAGAGTAAAATGTACTGTATTTCCTTTATAAATGTTTCCTATAACGCTGATGAAAGTTGCCAGATGACAGAGACTACAGCTGTATATCCACCAAAGAGCCCGAGCCCGGCAAACAGAGGATCGAGTTGTTTGCGCAGCTTTGCCAGGCGCTCTCGGGCAGGGCGCAGGACGTTGTCTCTGGAAGCAACAGCAATTCCTCTGCCAGCCCTTGCCTCCCCCCAGCTCTCCAACACCGCAAACAGGGTGCCTTGTCCCCTGCTGCTTCCTGGGCACTCCTTGCTGCCTGCTTGTCTTCACTCCCAGCTTGGGCTTAATGCTAGGCATGGGTATGATAAAGAAAAGTAGTTTTAAGTTGCAAGTATAGAGTTGGATGGAAAGAAGTAACATTTCATAATTTTTTTTTTTAATTAATAAGATGTTTGTGTTCGGGAGAGAGACTTTCAAAGCACTGATTTGCACCAAAACCCCCAGCTGACAAATGCTTAACTAAATAAGGAATGCAATCATTTCATCTGGTAAAAAAGAATAATTAAAAAAAAATTCCTACTTTCACAAAAGTCCCCCACCTTTCTTTACCCATCACTCCTCTCCTTCAGGGGAAACTGATCACATAATACGAAGTTAAAAAAGTAAGAGACATAAAAAAACTGCCTTTCATTTCCCTCACTTTTTTTCCAAAATAAAAATGGGGAAAAATTTGTAAAGGCTGTAAGAAAGTGGGGCTTTCCTGTGCTTTCAAAAGCTGAGAAAGCTCTTCTTTTATTTAACTTTCATAGGAAAATGAGAGTTTTTAAAACAGATTACTCTTCTCCTTGGAACACATCACTAACATCAAAATCTTAGTTTTTAGTGAGACCTTACAATTACATGGCACCCAGGGAACCACCTCAGCAGCTCTTCACTAAAACCCCAGTGAGGAAGTGAAGGCAAAGGTATTAGGCAAGTGCTAGTGGGGCAGGCAGGAAACCTCTCTCTGGGCAACTTATCCCAAAGCTGATACTGTGGGATTTTGCCCCTCCTGGGAAGGACCTCAGTGAGGGAAACTGCTGCTGGCAGAGCTGTAGATCAGGCAAATTTTGGCAGTTCTGGTGATGTCAACAGCAACAACCACTGAGCCACGTCCCTTTGCACTTACACTTGCAAAGCCACGTTGCATGATAAACCCTGGACAGCACACAAGGTGAGCAACCATGCTTGTCTGAACCTCCTGCAGGGAAAGCAAGGCAGGACAGGAGGCAGAAATCACTCCTCCTCCCACCCTCATCAGGGACAATGGGCAGGGGGGGGATTTCCTGGGCGATCCCCTGGCCCGCCGGTCTCGCTCTGTAATGCTGTGCCAGATTTCAGAATCCTCTTTTGGAAAGCCACAAAAAAATACCTTGCAATTACTGGGAGGGCCAGTGGCGGAAGCCCCAGCCAGCGGCTACGCAGGGGCAGGTCTCCCCGGCCTGTCTGGGCCCCCTCGCAGGTGTCTCTCTGAGTGTGCTGTCCCAGCCTGCTCGCCCACTGACTCAGGAGATTAGACTTGCTGGTAGAGCAGTGGAGGGTAGTTTCAGGGGCTGCTGCACCCAACCCCGTACGTAAGTGGTGGCTGCAAAACAGAGCAGATCTGGAGGCCAGACGAGCTGGTCTCCTCTTCAGATGCTTGGTGCTTGTTATGCAACGGTTTCTGCATCTTCTCCAACCCACTCCTCCAGGTGGGGAGGACCAGCGACCAGCTGCCCACAGGCTCATGCTGCTGCTCAGTGCAAGCATGCTTAAATGTAGATCAAATTCTCCTTAGCACTTGCTTTCTTAAGAGCTGAACCGAGGGTGTAGTCGGAAGGGACCAGCTAAGACTCACACTGATACAGACTGCAGCCTTTTTGTCTAGGTCAAAAAATTAGTTGCCTTTTATTGCGTTCCCAAAGGACTACAGTTAGGTTTGCAGCACGAAAGCAGCCCCAGGAGCCCAAGCGATGGGTCGAGGCCCTGTGGTGTTAGGTACTAAACAAAGACAGAGCAAACAATGTTCCCCTTCCCAAAGACTTTCACCTCCAACTGCTTCCATGTTGCGCAAGGGCACTTCAAACCACTTCTGTCCCCCAGCCCAGCCAACCCGTTTCATAAACCCAGGACAGGCGCCATCAGTATGTTCACCAGACTCAAGCCCAGCCAAAAATCACATCCGCTGCTGGGCATGAATGACTCAATTCACTCTTCCATAGCCTGGCTGTGCTCCAGCTGGTATTCGGCAGCTTGTCTCTGCCTTGCTGCATCACTGGGAGTGTGGTGGCATTAAGTGATTTTTACCAAAGGCTCTGTTTGGTGGAGAAGGTGAAAACGCCTGAGTAATGGTAAAGTTTTGAGTCAGAGATGCTTCTCATGCCAATGGCTCTGGCCTACCAATCTGGCATGCCTCCCGCATGCCTGCCTGGGGAAAAAAGTCTGACAAAACACAAGAAACAGGGAGGGAACCTATCTGCCGTCTGCCAAAAGCGAAAAAAAGAAGAAAAAAAAAGGTGGAGAAAGGCTGGATCCCACAAAAGGTAGAGTCCTGAACAAATGGCAGCTCTCATATCCCCGACAGCTTTGAGGCCTGGGGTTTTCAAAGGTGTCTGACTGCATTAGAAGATGTCCCACCAAATTTCAACCAGCACCTCATTTATTTAAGGTCTTTTGAAAACCCTGCCTTTCATAACCCGGCACCAGCCCAAAGTTTCCTTGCTGTTTTGAAACATGCGCTGCCTGCGTGTCAACAGCAGCCCTGCCATAAATCACATTCATCAGGCACTGGAAACGGCCTCACCTGTATGCCGACCATCCGCCATCCCTTGCACTGAATTCCATCACTCCAAATTTCTCAGCAGCTGGAATCAACTAACTCTGTTTTTTTCTCATTAAAGCAACCTACTGGACAGAGGTTTCCTTCTTCACCCCAAAATCTGGGACTTTTCCAACCAGGTGCAAGGTCCAATATTTGTTTACTCTCTTGAACAAGTAACAGGAGCTTTACAACCTGGGATGGAGAGGCGCTCCCATTCTGGAGGGGATGTGCAACATTTGTTTCTAACTCAGGATGACCAGCCATGTCATAACCTTAAAATATGACATTGGTAGTCAGAGCAAAAGTCCTTTTAAAGTAACAGTTGATGTTGGTGACACCATATTAATTATACTCACGTAATTATGCAATAATTACAATTCTGCTCATCCTTTGGGTCATGGGACCTGCTTTTAGTGGCTGAGGTAGATGGAAAGTAATAATGATAACTCTCTAAACTATTTTCAAAATGACCTCCCTGTGGCACATGGTGTGTATCTGGAGTCCATGATGGCGCAGTACCATATCAAGTATCCACAGATATTCTCACCTTATTGTCACGTTCTCAGAGCTTGATGGAAAAGGAGACAAAAGTTTTTTTACTTGGCCTCCATTAGAAGTGAATTAGTGTAAATTATGAGATACATATTTATAAAAATTATTATTTTATTTAAAGAAAGTATGTGGAAAACCCATCTGCACAATTGCATGTGTCACTCTCAACACATCCTACAGCTTTTGATTCATAATTAGCAAGGCTTAAAAAATAATAATCAGTTAAAAAAAACCTTGCACCATAAAGCCAAGCTCTTTAGTGGTCCTAAGACTGCTCTGAGGTGAAGGTTTAGACTCTAGGGCCTGTTGACTAACAGTAGTATATATGGGAAATGTGGGTTCTGATCCAGATTCACCATGATACAGATTCTCCTGACATTTAACCTGAAGTCCTCCATGAGGAGGCTCTGATGTTGATCAGCATCTACAAAGGCGCACTCAAAGTATTACTCATCACATTTCCAAGACGGAAGGTTCTTTCTAAATTAGCTTCCACACGAAGGGCACCAATCCTTGTCTCCTGAATTATTCACACAATTCTTGACCTGAGAATTTTGTGCCGATGGAAACTGAAACCCCAAAAGCTTTCTATCCTCGTGACGGGGCTGAACCAAATGGAAAGCACTGATCTGATATCCAGACATCATGACAAGTCCTGCCAGTCCAGTGTCCTTGAGCGGGCATTAGAAAAGGCTATCATCAGCGGGGATTATAAACGTTTGCCAAAAACTTGGTGTTGAAAAACCTCCTGAACATCCTGAACCAGTGACGGCAACCTCCATATAAAGCAAGCTGGCAAATTGTCGTGCTCTGACCTTTCAGGGCGCACTTTACTGGTTTCCTGCATACACGGGAGTTCACTGCGAAGACGGTAAGTATATTTAATCCTCATTAAGCAATGTTATGACAGTAGGGAAAACTGATGGACTTGTTTACATGCGATAACAGAATAATTTGAAATCCACTAGACCTCCAAATTTAGATCTGAGGTACATGTAGAGACACTCATTTCAGTTTATCCCAAGCCTGATTTTAGCTGATGTAAACTTAAGTCAACTTCAGGTACTTTTGAATTTATATGACCAGTCCCAGAAAGCCAATGTTGGTTTAAGTCAGTTGGTTTCCATCTGCACCTAAAATGATGCAACTCTGTCATGTTGACAAAGTCAGGTGTGATGGGTAGATCAGGGAAGCTATTATTCACACCCCAGCATAGGAAACCGTGTGGGAGATTTTCGTCCCAGTGAAAGGCTACAACTTGCAAAAGTGAACATCCAAAACAGAGAACTGCAGCAATGTGAAACCCAATGCAAATGTTTGAGCCTTCAAACATTTTGGAAATATCTTTCATTGTTTTGCACCGCTGTAAGCATCCCCTTTGCAGCCTCTGCACAGATGAGGACCTGTGAAATAACATGCATTACGCAGCTCCTGGGAGGTCTCTAGCCCATGTTCTAGACAGATGACTCCAGAAGCATTTGAGTTAAGCTTCAGATCCATGTCGAAACATTAGAACACCTGGAAAAAGTGTGAATTCCAGTAACGCTTCACAAGAAAGTCAAAGCAACCTCTCCATAACAAGAAAGAGAGACTAGCATTTTGGAAACCAGACAAAAGACTTATGAAATTCTTTTCCTGCACATAAGCCCTGTCTGAGATACTAAGGATCACTATAGGATACTCCTAGCTAAGAGGGACACAATATTAGTAAAACACTTGCCCAGGGGAAACAATATGAATATCTCATTTTATGGTGTTATTTCCGCAGCATATTGTTTTGTTCTACCCTGTCCCCAGAGCACAATGAAGCCACTGCACACACTGATCTCCTGAGAGCTTAGGCTATATTTAGTCAGCCAGACCTCTAGCCAAGCTGATGTCAGTTCGAGCGTCTTCTAGTCAACACACACCTATTGAGATGTGACCCACTATGTGTCACGATTAGACCATGCTCCAAAACATTATCCTGTAAAATGTTACTTATTCTTCTGAACAGCTGCAATTTTCCCAGGCCAGAACAGCTCTTGTAATCAGACATTTGCTGGATGCACACCATTCCTACTTGCTGCCTAACAGCTGTTACTCACAGTCTCAGGGCTTTGGTCATTTACAAGAGACTCAAGGCCACAGGTCAGCCTTCTTCTCTTCCATCCTAAATGAAAGAAAGTTGTTCTGCAAAGGGCAAAAGGCAGTGAGACTGCGTGTGAACACCTTGCAATTGTACAAAACACAAGGAAGCCAAACCTGGAAGACCTGAAACAGCTTACTTACAGCTTCTCATCCAATGCCCTGCTACAATCAAAAGCAAAGAAATAACAGAAAATCCACTAAGATCCCAAGACTAATTGGCTTTCTATGAAGTATTGTCTTTGTTTAAAAGACCAAGCCACACTTAGATCAATGGGCCTTACGAAAAAAGCCCTTTACTCATGAACATGGCACGACCAGGGCTAGCTCAGGGCACAGATCTGCAACCCCAGAACAACAATGTCCCTCTGCCCTAAGCTTAGGGGTGGCCTCTTTTCAGATACCCATCTCTGACCCTCCTGCTGAGGCTCCTGAAACTTGTGTTATCTGCACAGTTTTTCGCCTAAGCCCTCTAGCCCTGAAACTATGTATCTCTCCCCTGCGTGAGCAAACAGAGCAGTTCCATTCCTCACTCGGTATAGAGACAGCAGTGCAGAAAGAGACTGAAAGAGTTTAAATGACAAGCTTTCACTAGGAGCTGGCCATAAAACTGACACAGCCATTCTGGCTCTCCTCAGCTGCCCTTCTGAAGGAGGGATGCCATAGAGATGGCAATGCACCAGCTGTGCACATCTGCAGTGCACATGCTCCACTTTCTTCACGTTTTGAATTATGCCCGTGAAAAAACAGTGGAAATAATTCTGACCACAAGCAATCTTCCTTTTTCACTCCCCTCCTCTTCTTATTGCCTTGCATGGAAATTGAGTGTACACAGAATAAGAGGTTATGGTTGTTTCAGCATCAGTAGTGGCCTAACGGAATTAAACAAGCATGCCACACTGAAGCCTGGGCTTTGCCATTTTATCTTTAGAACAAGCCAATGTTTTTAGACATATACAGATATATGATCAAATATTTAAAAATGTCCCACTCAAACATTCACTTTTATTGTAGCCATACCCTCCCTCGTCCTGTTCTCCCTCCTTGCCTTCCTTCCTTCCTCCTCTAAACACACACGTTGGATTTGCCAGTGCTGGAGACAGTCACACTTCACAAGACCATGTAGGCATCGAAAGCTGGATCAGTTGATGTGAGACACTGAGACGGAGAATGGGGAAGAAGGGAACGCCATTAGAATCCAGGGTCCATGCAGCATCCTGCACTATAGGTATATGTGCACACACACACAGATAGATACATGCATTTTAGGATTCTCACTAATTTCAGCCATGGGACAGAAATGAGAAGCAGCTGCCCAGCTCATGGAGACGACAATGAGAACACATGACTAGAATTAGCTCCACGATGGCAATGATGATCACTAGGACTTTCCTGTCTAAAAGAGCTGACTGCATATGACAGCCTTCTGCAGAGCATAAATGACCCATGTTAGCATCCCTTCCAAATGTCTCCCTCCAGGAAAGCTCAGCCTGACACAATTTCTTAGCTCCTGTGATCACAAACAATCCCTGCGCTAAAAAGAGGTGGAAAGTCAGTATTGCCTTGTCCCAGCCATTCATCAATACAAGAGAAAAGTCTGCTTTCTGCAGGTTCTTTGGAAGCCAGCAGCTGAATTTACTTGCCTTTCAGGGCAAGCAGATAATGAGGAAATAGTGACATTTTAAAAGCTGTTTTTTTTCAGAGTGTAATTTTAAATGACAACAAAACCAACCAAAACACCCGCAAAAACTTTCCCTACTTCCAGCCTGCCCTCACATAAAATGCTGCACATCACCTGCCTGGACTGTTCCTCACAGCACAGACAGGATCAGAACACATGCTTAGTAGATAGTAAGTTATTAACCTCTCAAGATACTATCTGGAACCAGAATTTGTTGAGGAAATTGTATATTAAAGTTGAAAGCTGCTGCTAACTGAATACAGCCTGATTCACAGCTTTAAACAAAAAGTTTAGTGTGGCTGGGACAATAATTTGGAAGGATCTACATGAAAAAATAATTCACATCTGAAGTCTAGCTGCCTGTCTTTAGCTGTGGACAGTATCTTACGCTTTAGAATATGGTTGCACCCACACCTCCAAACTCTCTACAAAGGTGTCTGTTATTGCCAGGGTATTTTACTGAACCACTGTGCTCAACGTGGAGAATAATTTTGTCAACTGTTAAAACCCATACACGTACCTGTGCTGTCCCCTTTTGACCCTGGTTCTGTCTGTGAACGTAGTTTTTCAGGGGTTAAACTCTTACTCTTAGCTCACACTACCAGAGGAACTCTTTCTACATCTCTGTGGATGCCTTAGCAGACACACAAGAAAAAAAAAAGAAAAAATAAATGCAAATGAGCAAGTTCATAAATGAAAGCTGGTGACAAAATATCAGATGTGGTCTCCTGTCTCCGGTTTGCACCCACAGCAATCCTATTGCTATTGAAGTTTTCCATTTCCTTCAATGAGGCTGGCTCAAGCAGGGCCACGGGACAGACACAGTGCTTTGCCACTCTCCTCATCAGCTGACTAAATCTGTGCTGGCACAGTCCAGGCAGGTGACATCTTAACAGCAAGTTTCACAAGTCAAAACAGGTTTACTCTCGGCTGCTGGTAGTATCCCAAATGTCTGCTAGGGCTGGCTTCTCGTGATCTGCCTGTCAGTTGGGGATGACAGTCTCCTGACTTGAGCACTGTTTGTGACCTTGGGTTGTAGCCAGAGACGTGAAAACTGTGTTCATGTCCAAGACGACATGATGAACAGCAAGGTGCATTTGCAGACATAAAAACAGTGCAGCTCACTAAAAGCAGCAGGAAAGTTTGGCTACTTTTGATTCTTTTCATTCTTTTAATCCTCTCCTACCTCTTTGCACCACCGAGAAACACTCTGTATTGATTATGCTGACATTGACAGCAGAGATGGAATTTTTTTAAATTTTTTTTTTGCACATCTCAGATGAGAAAGTGTGTTATGATTCATCTCACACAATCTGAGTCAAAGTGATTCCTTAAAAAAAAAGAAAAGAAAAGAAAAAACCAAACAGTTTTGATGCATTTCCATCAGAAGAGAGCAGGCTGGAGGAGAGAACACTCAGCAAATGAGACAGACTTGTTTAATTCTTTTTTTACCATATTTCACTCTCAGATAAAATCTGGCCTTTCCCCCCAACTAAACTTCAAATGACACTCAAAATACTTCCAAAAGTTACTGGCAAGAGACAAACCACCATATCAAAAAAGACAGCATGAGACAAATGCCACCAGAAGAAATAACAAATGCCACACCATGCCCCCCCGCCCCTACCCCCATGGAATGGTGATTGCTAGAGTGGAAAATAACAGATTACTACGGTGAATTATCAATTTTCCTGATAGCCTTGAACTATCTAAATGCTGAAGTGTGAGAGCATTAGTGGGCACATTATATTAACAGCAGTTAAAATTACCAAGCGTGATCCCGGAGCACTTTTTTCCCCCTTTCTTATTTTCACAGCCGTTATTAACCCTGGAAAATAGCGCTTTTGATCTAAATGCTGGGAAGAGCCTTCAGACTGGTTGTGATTTCTCATCAGACAAGGCTCAGAAGTCCATTTTGTTGATTTTCACGTAAAATAAAAAGATGTGGCCATGGCTGTGGGTAAGGCACAGGACTTGAAGGAATTCTAGGCTCAATTCCTACTTTGCTACTGGTTCTCTGCATGACCCTGGGTAAGTCATCTAAACTCTGCCAGTCAGCCCCTCGTTTGCAAATTAAGGACAACAATAATTTCTTGGTCCTTGCCGTATTTTCAGTTTGGGACCTCTGACGGATGCATACTGTTTCCTACTTCACGTTTAATTTGCACATAATGCAGCGTGACCACAGTCTTCCTAGCAGGCCTTAGATGTTACTGCAGTACAAACAAACCATAATAGAACATGGAAGCAACTGCAAATTTTAGTGCAACCAGCTTCAAACAATAGGTGAGCTTTGGTTTTCAGTTTCAAAAAAGCAAAAAAAGGGTTCAGTTTTGCCAGGTCATGTGCATAACTAACTCGAAACAAAGAGAAATTAAACTGTTTTCATGTTACTGGGACAAAGATTTGTCCAGGACTGAACAGCTGGAAGTGTGGTTTCTAACTCCAGCTCCAAAACTGACTGCCTGTATCTCTCTCCACAACTCAGCCGTAAGTTATGACCAAAAAAAGGAGGTCTTGAGGCTTAAAACACTTCAAAGCTCTATCTGAAGTGAAAAACATTTCTATAAAACTACAATCCAGAAAAACATTCTCACTCATTCATAGATACACATACGTACACCCCCTCTTAAAATACCTGTGCATGAGAATTTAGTGCTTATGAAATCCTGGGTGGAAATTCCTGGTTTCACTCGTCTCCATAAAACAGATGTAACAGGAGGAGAGGGAGGACAAACCACCTCCATCCCGCAGTGCCCCTAGGCTGTCTGCCTTCAGTTCCTGGCCTCCTCAAGGAGATTCCCAACCAGGGGTCCTCCGGGTGCCACAATTTATTGTTTTTAGGGAGGTGATGACGTACCCACAGAGAACCCCCCCGAGACCAGCCAACTCATTTCATGTGGGGCAGGAAACAGCCATAAGGTAGGTCACACTTTCGCTTCTCAATGACCTGAGTTAGCTAGGGACTAATGACCTGCAGCCAAAGACTTGATGGTTCATTATCAATTCTTCAGCCATTTCAGTCCATAGAGAGTTTAGTTTGGGCATGTAAGTTTATCATGAACAAGGTGGATTCTCTTTGAACTGCTTCTCAAATAAAGGTAGAAAGATTTACTTTGTTTTCTTGCAGGACTATTAATTTGGGGGGTTTGGCTAGTAGCCTCATCATTATCCAAAGCCTTTTCAGAAAGAGGCTGAGCTTTGCTATCCATTTGTACAGTTCCTAGCACGCTAAGGGCCCTATCACAACATACGAAATATCTGCCACCCTCATGGATTAACTTTTTTCCATGGATGTGTTAATTTTTAAACATGCTGAAGAATCCTGTAGAATATAGCTTTACTTTAGAAAGACACATCCTTGATATTTCATTATCACATTTCACTCCTCTTAGAAGACAGTAGGAAATTGTCAGCTTTCATTTACTGACTGCTGGCACAAACCTAATTCCACTCATGGCGTGAAACCCACCTTTCTTTCACAGCACACAAGTGATCATGGAAATCCCTTTGCTAAAAAGCTACCTTGGTATTCGGCACTTATTCTCCTTTAAATAATTTCTGCATCAAATCACTTCTGTTTAAAAGTAAAAGTATGTCTAGGTTGACTGCCAGCAATTCAAGCTAAACCAGGGACTTAAAAACACCAAGGAAGTCATGCTGTTTGCTACCTGTTCCAGCTGGCATTTTATCACCTACAGTAACAAAGGGTAATTTTGGTTTTGATGCAAGATTTGGATCAAATTTGTGAAGCAGTGGTGGTCTCCGAAAAGACTGTGCTACAGAAACACTCATGATGCAAAGTCTGGTCCACTCTTGTGTGGATAAGAACAGGAAAAAGGGAATGTGAGTCTCCTGCCTCCTCGCACATGTGGGTACCAGGTGCTCAGGGCTTACAGGAGTGCAACCTTTCCTCATTCCTGACTGCTACACCTGCTTCATCTTCATTAAGAGATGTGCACTCAAGACTTCACAAGACCAAGATTCCTGGCATAAAAAGATCTAGGTGCTTAGCTTCACAAAACATTTTTCCCACAATCACTGCAGAGTAGGATGTGGATCACATCAACAGCAGGAAGAATCAAACTTTTGCATCCATTTACACAGCCTTTCAAATGCTGAAAAGGAACTTGAACCAGCTCACAGCCTCTTTGTCCCTGTTTTCTCTTGCCTTTCTCATGGCTGGAGATAAATGCATGTAGACATGGTATATTTTGCTCTCCAACCACTCACTGGCCTCCTCTTTTTCACTTCCCACTTTGGAACTGTGGGCCAAAATTCACCCTGTAGGTTGCATAGAGACTATCCTTACAAATTTGCTCTCCAAACTCTACCTGCACTTGCTGTGCAAGGATGCCAGCACTCGCTGTGCAAGGATGCCAGCACTCGCAGGCCTCCTTGAAAGAAAGCTAGACAGGGGTGGCAAGCATTGACAGAAGTGAGACTGGAGAAACAGGCTCTGAAAGCCATTTACCAGGGTAATGAAAGCCCCTGGGGAGCAGAGGGAGGGTGACTCCCCTTGCGGCAGGCCACAAGAGGGCAGCTGGATGTTGATGGTACTATACCATGACCTCCCTGAGTGCAGGCTGCTCCCAGCCTTTGAGGCTGTGAGCAAATGCTGGAACATGGATTGAACATAAAAAATAATAACTTTAACTACAATGGAGAAAAGGGTCCCCATTATATGTCTGTTCTTCCTGCTTTTGTGAGCGGTTACATAACAGAAGATGACTGTCGGCTCATCAGTCGTTGAAAATCTAACCTACTATTTTCTGACCCAGATGTTCAGATGAGTACTATGCTATCTTGTACCAGAAACCCTGCCTTTAAACAAAAGGCATGATGACACATCACACTACATGGCAAAATTACAATGTAATTATGCTCTTGTAATAATAATACGCATCTTTTAATGACAACCTTTTCAGAAGAGACCTAGGAATACAGGCAAGACAACTTTCATTTTCTTTTTCTGGTGGTAATTCAGACAAAACTAAGAGGCTACCTGAGCCTCTTAGAGGCTACGGAAATGCCTGATGAAGACTGAAATGCAATGCAGAACATGTTCAGTTTAGTGACACTAGAACTGTTGAGCACACAGAGCCGTGTCAAAGGAAACAAAGACATCATGAACTGAAGGAAGCAGCACCTGGACAACCTAGCGTGCCTCCTCATCTGAAGCTTCTGTGACTCTACCACGCTCTCTCTCATGTCTTGTTTGGACTGCTACCCGCTAACCCATGTCCTGCCTCTCAAGAAGTAAAATTAGGGAACACCTCTGACCCCATGCAGACACCAGGTCTCTGGTCCTAGTGAAGGATTTTTAGTTTATCAATGGAAGCCTAATGGAGACACAAAGCCAGTGAGTGGAAAGGTTGACAGAGGCTTGACAGATTCAATACTGGTGCCACTTACTGTTCTTTAGTCTTCGATATGACACAGCACCTCAAAGAATCACTGGAGACAAAGGCTTCTCCAGGAGGCAATCATACAACTGCTGCTGTTAATCAGCTCCTGTCTGAAGGACTATGCAGATTAAGTGCCCTGCAAACAGGATGAAAGGGGAAAAAAGGAAGTTTGGAAAGGTAAAATGATCTGCCACAGGTCTCACAAGAGGTCAGGATGAGAAGCAGAGAAGGAAGTCAAGCATCCTGCTTGTGGCCTCTCTCCCCAGCCTAACTCTGCACCACGTCTCCTACTGTCAAAGACAGGGCATATAGCAAACACACATAAGAAAACTACATATCCTGAATTATCAGCTCTGACACAAATCAACGTCCCTTTATTGCATAAACTGAGCATTTTCAACAGGACCATCTTAGTACCTTTCTTCTCCCCATGTGCAACCCTACAGCACACTGGAACTACAAAAGGAGATGGCAACTCATGGTTCCTTTGGTAGCTCTGGGAGCTTACAGTAAAATACCAGCGAAAGTTTCTTCCCACCAGTCAGAACTTCTCTGCTGTGGGGAGTGACTCAGCTGGGACACGGTCCAGAAGGCAACAGGAGATGAGGGGCCCCGATGGCACTTCTCCAGTCTTAATCAGCACTGTCTGCATGGTGATAGAGATGGATAAGCTGCCAGAAGTAATTTCTTTCTACGAGACTTGAAACAGTGGTCCAGAACAGTTGTGATCTTTGTGTGTGGTTTTTGTTTTTTTTAATGCAAAATCAAGGGCTTTAATTTCCCATGGTGGCCAACAAACAATTTTGATAGCTTCATCCTAATCTCCTGTAAATATCCGTTTTTCCTCCCCCAATCTTACCCGATTTCCACTCCAGAAAGTATTCTTTTTTTTTCGACAAATCAGACATGCCTATCTACAATAGCACATTTAGCAACAGGGAGGGCTGTGACAGACAGAAACCATCCCTGTTGCACAGTGCATAACACATTTGGGAATCCTTTCTAATAAAAAGGGATTTGATTAAAGACAGCCATCTACCACAGATCAGCAACTGAATCAGCAGTAAAGAAGGAAGAGTAGCTTAGACTTAAGAGACTTCGCTTTGCTGATCTGCCAAGGACTTCCCAGGAGAAGTCACTCCATAAGTCACTCCATAACCTACAGGAGGGTAGGAGGGGACATACACCAAAGACTGGGGTGCTTAGACTTGGTATGGTAGTGTGGCCTTTCAACAAAACTAAGTGAGGCAGAATATCCAGCACGTATGTTTAACTCCTAAAAATTCACAGTGGTTTTTTTTAATTATTATGCTTAGTGATGGTATTTCCATGCTTAAGCACTGTCTTGCCAATGGCAGCTAGAGGATTTCCCAGTGACTGGATTGCGCTGCCATGCTAAGTCTAGGCAACAGCTGCAAACTGTGATGTTGCTGCTCCGAAGTACACCTTCAGCATGCTGCTTCTGGCTCTCGCCAGGCACCTGGGCTCCCCGGGAACACAGTGTGAACCGTGCTGTGCTGCCAGCTGTGGTGCTTGCCTGAGTGATCGCTGGCTAGAACAGTCACCCCGGCTCTGAAACCACCTTCAGTGATTTCCACCCAGGGAAGCTGCAGAGAGGTGTAATGAGCACAGATCTGACGGAAGTGCTAGCTGTCCTGCTCCTGAACTCAACTCACTTGGTCTGCCAGCAGTACCAGCCGGCATTTCTGGAGCAAAGAGACAACTTTAGTGGCTCCTACTCCTCTCCCCAGGAACCTCCGCTCTGCCCACGCTGACTCCAGAATCAAGATGGCTTGATTAAAAACCAGAGATACAGCAAGTGAAAATGCGGAAGATGGTTACAGAAAGATCCCAGAGTGCTGATGGGCCAAGTAAAATGACCTTTCTCCAGCTTGACGTTTCAAATGTAATTATTCCAACAAATTATTTTCATGACTTAATATAACGCCTTGCAGCTTTCTAGCAAGGTTAATTAGATTCCTCAATTCAAAACCTATCTGCTCTTAACCAACTTTTAATACGCTGAAATCCAGTTTTCTAAATTCAAACTAATAAAAGTGATTAGCTGACAGCTATCTGGTATGCTACAATTACCGTGGCATTTAGACCTCAGGCAGAAGATACTAAATGCAAATCAGAGTCAATGTCTCTGCCCATTTGTCCTTTTTCTGATTATTTGATCAATGTGCCATATGAATCGTGTACAATCCATGCTACCATGCTAAACAAATAAAGAACAAAGGCAGAGATATTGGTTGAGACAGTTTACCAAAGTTGAAAGACTCTTTTTTTCTTCCCACACTTAATTTGTTCTTTCCACATGAGCATGAAGTTACTGAAAGGCACTGGCTGACAGCTCAAGTAGATGGGTATTTAGCTCTGACATAGCCAGAATTAGTACAAAACTCCCGGCCTGCACTGCCATATCAAAAAGCCTCATCCACTGTGACTCCAGAGACCATCTTCCCCTGGGAGTAGCTCGGGCTGGAACAAACCTAGGAGGACGAGCGCAGCCCACCTCTTTGATTTTATCCAACCATAAAAAGCAGTTGTGTTCCAGAACTGCCGGTTTTGTTTGGTTTTTCTTGGTGGGTATATAATTAGTTGTGACTGTGTCTCCCAAACGGCTGCATGGGGCACAGCATGCTCAGAGAGCTGAGGAGGAGTTCAGCCCAACACACAGTTCTTTTGCACATCAAGAATGCTAAGGCTGGACACCACTTCAGAGATGATCTTCAGTGGCATATACTCAGTGCAATTAGAAGATCAATCAGGTGCAGCTTGTAATTAAACATCACCTGCCCAAGGCAGGACTAGGGTGGTTGGTTGGTTTTCATCTTCCAGCTTGCATCATGCATGATTATTCCACGTTTGATGATGCTACTGCTTATATAAACAACACTGGCAAAATTTCTGAAGGCTCTGGAACCTCCTTTCCATTTTCTTGTCTTCTGCTGAATTAAGAGCTATTGCCACAGCACTGGCCTGACCTCCCATCTGACAGCCAAATTGATGACCTAACGTTGACAGACTTCATGTTCCAACTCTTTGAGCTATGCTTCCCTTTTGGATGAAAAAACTTTGATGCACCACACTCTTAAACAGAACAGAGACATCTTAGTGATACAGTATTAGCCTGCAAAACCCAAGCATTTCGGCTTCATAAATACAAGTGCTAAACAAAACTAAAGCTCCACTTCAGGAAGCAATTTCTGAGCTGTGAGGAAAATTAATCACTAGAACAGCTTATCAGGGTATGTGGTTGACTCACCATTGCTTGAAGTCTTTAAGATAAGATTAGATTTTTTTTTTTTTAAGTCATGATTCAATCATGTTTCTGGGAGAAACTGAGAGTAGGACATTAGGCAGTATAATGGCAAGGTCCTTTCTGACCTTGGAGCCTGCGAAGCTCCAAGTTCTTTGTTCACCTGCCTACCTTCTTCAGCTATGAGAACTGGGTGGGCTTTAGTCCATCAACCAGCTCCTGCCACTCACAGCTCTGCATTAAGAAAATGACTGTAATCAAATCTCATGCCTCAGGGCTTCAGCCATTTGCCTGAGGGGAGCAGGAAAAAAGTTTCTCCCTCTTGCCCACCCATGCTAATGGCTAAATACATGTTATGTTTGTTTCGTTGTTGCTTTGCTTTTAAAACGTCAGAAAGTGAACACAAATGGATATGGGCAGAGATGAAGTCAAAGGCAGCAGCACAGAAAATACTCTCTGGTTATCCTCTCTTCAGTTAGTCATTCTTGCTCACACCTCAGATCTGTGCCAGTCATCAACTCTGATGACTATCAATGTTTATAGAGAAGACATTTCGGCTGTGAGGGTGGAGACCATAGAAGGTAGAAGGTACTGATGGAGAATGGGGACTGATATCAACCCCATCTACGAGGGCAATGTTTGTTTGATGAGAACATCTTGACCTTCTCATGTAATCAGATCCTTGTCACTGCAAGATTCTTATTAGTGAAACCTTGGTCCCACCTGCTTTCTGATTAAACCAAACCACTGAAGTTTCTTTAAGCCAGAAATGTTTTGGTACAACTGACATCTATAGCAAATAGACCTAGGGGTCAATCTAAATGAAGTTTTTAAGCAATGATGAAATAAAAGAAGATAAAGAACACAAAATGAATGGCCTACTCCAGTCTTTAACTCTACAGACTCAGCAGTTTCCTAACAACACTGCCACCCAAGCGCCTGTAAGAAACTAAGCATACAGACGAGATGCATCAAATGCGCCCAAGGCTCTTGACTTTAATGCAGAGTTCGGAGGCCATATCACCTGTGTTTTCTATAAAGGCAAGATACATATTTTACACCTATAGAAGCCTGAGATAATTCTGTTCTATACCACTTAAAATTAGCTGCGTATCTTTTTCCAGGCAAGGAAGATGACATGGTTCTGAGCCGATCAGTTCAGATTTATCTTCCTCATACTTGTTGGACCCCGTTCTGGGCTAATGGCTCCCCATATAAAACCAACCTGATTGACTCAAAATGGATTTCCTTTTAATCTATGCCAGCATACAGAAAATTAAAATCCATGCCTTGGGAGCAGAACACATTTACTCTGCCAGGTTTTTTTGCAGCTGCAACGAAAAGGGATGGGGCAGGCGGGCAAGACAGCACACCGCACCTGAATTCAGCCTAGTAGCCTAAAAGCTGGGGACAGATGGTGTGAAAATGAACCAGACACTGAAAAATTCAACTTTATAACCAGAAAGACTATAAACATACAGTAAGTGAGCATGAGATTTATGCTGAAATTACAGAGGAATTCCTATGGATGATTACACTTCCAGCCCAAGCACAGGAAGCAAATCCATCAATACGAATGTCACTACATTAACAGCACAGCTGTCAGGCCTCCCCGTTACCAAACCTGGTAAATAAAGAAAGGGACTACGGACACTTGTGATGTGGCACTGCTCACCAAAGTAGTCATCAGAGGGAGGATTCTCCATGTCATAGAGCATTTTCTTGGTCAGATGTTCCAGCTCATCCTCAGGCCTGAAGGCAGGAGTGCTTGATGCGGGTCCAGAGCTTGGATACCCACTCTGAAAAAAAAAGGACAAACAGTCTGTGATGTGGTATAAAAGCATTCACCCATAGTAAGAAGGTCTATTGGCTGTTCAGTGTTGAACTTCATTATTTGTCTTACTTTTGCTTTTTTAAAACCCAAGGGATTCACACAAGTAAAGATCTCATTTAATGTAATGAAAATGGACTCCTAAAACCATCCAATGAAGTGCTACATATCCTCCTAGAATGAGAAGTATTCTGCGCCTCATAATTAGGTGTCTACTGCGTAGCACATAATAATAAATAAAGGAGAAAATTATTCCAAGGATAACTCGAGACAAACATTTTCCAACACTGAAAAAGGCTTTGGAAGCATTTCAGTTTGGATTTGGCAAAAGCTTCCATCACTTAACAACGCAATATAAAAGATGCTAGAACAATCATTCCTACAGCAGTGGAGTATATGGACAAAGACAGATAATCCCGAGGTGCTAGTTATGTTCTCGTGTGTTTTGACACAAATCCTGCTGTTAACATTAGTGAGAGCAGGAGCTGGTCCACAGATTTTTAGTACTAGGGATACGAGGGTTTTAATATGTGCTGAGAAACTGAGACCTCTTGGCCTTCATATGCTAACAGCTGGCAAAAAGTATTTGCAGCCTGTGTCAGTGAGTCTTCTCCCTGGATAACAGCAGAAGCGCAGGCATATTTTGAGAAGCACAGAAATAGTCTCATGCCTAGAAGTTTCTTAGAAGAAGCTAAGTTTTGTGTCCATAATGAGAAACTCGGTCATTTCAGGATTAAAAAATGCTGACACCAGCTTTCTTTGTGTGCACTACTTTCTTGAAAGACCTGCATACAAAAACTAACTCATTTTTGAAATACAGCATTTCAGTAAAGGAAATTATTTCATTGATTAATTGCTGCCTTCATCAAGGATTGGACCTTAGATATGAAACTTATGAACCTTAGTCTACAAGGAAGCATTTTTCCATGCTCCACACCTACTTAAATAGGAAGAAAATGTAAAATCACTGGAGAAACAATACACTGACCACTTCTGTCTGGCTTATAGAGACTATGATGAATCTTTATTGAGCCAGACATCCTCATCAGAGAACAGCAGCTTTAAAGCACTGCAACAGAATTAACTAAATGCTTTCGCACTTTTTTCTTTCAAGCAAGAAGGAGATTTCAAATGAGACATCAATCAATGTAGAGAAGGTCTCAGAATGGTGCTTAGCAATAATACTTCAATCATCCACTCCCAGAAACCAAATACCTGCATGTTCCTGACCTTGTCATACTTATTTTTCTAGGGCCCATGCTGAGCTGGACACCATCGCCCCCCTCGCATGTTGACCTGATCTCTCTCACAGGCACTGCACCCGTGAGCGCAGCAGCATGACTGCGTTCGCTGGAAGTGCTGGATTTGCCGTGCACACACAATACGGCAGTTGCACCTGCTGCCTGCCCGCCAATTGCTCTCTAACAGAGTAGCAGCAGTGCACAAGGGACATGGGTGGCACGGTCCCCTGGAAGAAAAGGCACCTGGAATAAGCCCCAGGCTGGATGAGTTTCCCTGGAGAGCTGTGCAAGGTCTATTTGCCATACGTTCAGTCTCCCTGCCTGAGAATATAGACTGGACCTACCATACATTCAGTTCTTCCCAGAGATGTTTTCTTCTTCTGCTGAGGGATATTTTTCTGAGTAATATTCAAGGATTTTGTGCATTTGCCCAGGGTTTCTAGATGCCTAGCATTTGTTCTGAGGAAGCTGTTGAACATCTGGAAATCCTGAATGTCCACACACAGCTCAGTAAACTCACTCTATTGTACAAATGCAACCACGTTGATGTGTTTGGGTAACCACAACTTATTTTTTCATATGGGCAGACAGGCCTGTATGGTGCACAGGACTTGCATTTGCTTTCTAAGTCATGCAAGTGCCATCTCTGTGGGATATATCATTTTGGTGGGGATAAAGCTGCTCATATGACTAGGAGTTTCAGAGCCAGGTACTTGACTGAGCATACCCAGATGCCCTTGGCCAGTGCTTTGTGACTATTTTTAGAAGGCTAGTTGACAACTATTTCATTAGAAATAATAAATAGCATAACCCTAAAAAAAGAGGTTTATTAATAAGCCAATTAAAGGTGCCAAATGTAAAGCATTTAGTCTTGGAACAACCTATTTTTTTCCTTTGCTCTCCTGTTCCTAAAAGCCGATCATGAATCTTGCCTGAATGTATATTTTAACACAGCAAGTGCAGCCAAGGATTTATTAGCTTGAGAAATCAATCTGGCAACTGAGCCTCTTAAAATATTACTCCATCTATTGTACCTGCTTCAGTTTCCCTGCAGAAAGGAATGACCATTGCCCCACCATCAACTGAGACTCCTTCCCTAGACTTTGCACAGAGAAGATGGTACGTCATGAAGCTGATGATGACGCCCATCCCTGTATTTCCCCCTTTAGTAATTACCAGGGCGGCACCAACATGTGGAAGCATCATGCTCCAGCCTGTTCTGCTGGGCTCTGTCCACACATAATCTGAAACACTGTTTATACCCTTGGGCCTTATAATATAAATGGACCAAAACAGAAGGCACAAACTGCTGTCTGTTCACAGAAAAGGGAAGCGAGATGCATGGAGCTGAAGAGATTTGCCCATCATCACATGTGGGCTCTAAGACAAAGACAAAACCTGCAGCCAGGCTGCTGCAAGCCCCATGCCTTCAGCCTCACACACAGCCTGCCGGGGCCGGACTCACCACTGCAGACCTACACTGGCCGCTCTCTGACGCAAAGCCACCGCACCTGCAGGCCACCACCAGCCAGGCTTCGGCAGGAGATCCTGGGCAGGTGGTGTGTGAAGCCTCCCTCTCTTCCACGCCGGCTTCCCACACCTCCTAGTCGGGGGGCCTGCTCTTGCCTGCTTCAGTAAGGGCTTGGGCTGTGCCATTTAAAACGAACGACCAAAATCTGCAGATTTTCAGTTCGGTCTGACTTTCTCTGGTTTTGGAGGCCACGTTGCCTCATACACACAATAAATAGGTTGCTCTCGTATTTTATCTACATTGCACTTTTCCAAACCAGGCAGATTTCTTATCCAGTACCCAGTGTCAGCAAAAATAACAAATACCAACCACAATGTTATGAGACACTTTAACTCATTTTGACTAAAATGCTATGCCTTTTTGACCAGCATTTAAGCAGTGCTAGGCACATCTTTTTCCTCCTCACATGGCACATGTTGACTATGTGCCTCCAGGAAAATGCATTTCATGCATATGAACATACTGTTGAGTTTGCTGGGATACGCACACACACAAATGTAGAGATAAGTGTATCCTTAGTCCAATCTAAAATGCTTGTTTCAGCAAAACAGTTTCCTTCCTCCTCCTTTGTTAGGTCAGGGTAAAAATATAACTCTGGCTTTCCTTACAAAACAGAATTGTGTTGCTGTTGTTTATTAAACTTCCTCTGTTTTCTCCTGATCTGTACTATGATCAAGGCTGTCTAGAAATCCAAATTGCCATCTAATCTACCACAGTTATCTTCATGAATTCTCCTTTCTCCATGATGCCTCAATGCACACAAATACATGCTTCCTGAGCTAGACACAGCTCAAAGGTGGGGTCTGTGCCAAATTGCAGCACTGCCTCCCAAATTCCCTGAGCACCACTCTGGCTAATCACAGCAACATCAGGGATGATAAACTGACTCATGAAAATGGAAAAAAGCCTTGGTCAGCAAAAAGCCATCAGGAGGGACCATGCTTTGGGAGCAGGAGCACCTGTGTCCAACCTTTGCTACTGCCATCAAATACTGAACAGCCTCAGGGAAGAGCACGACAATTGCAGTCGCATGTGCAGATGCAAATGTATTCAGAAAAAACGACTGTCCTGCATGCTTAGTTAATGGGATGTTTAGGAAAATGCCAGCCTTCCCAGGGTTACACCCTGTGGCAGAAAGTATCTTCATGCTACAAACGAAAGGAAGTGAGTTAATTGCTTGTGCCACTCTCAAAGCACTGCAACAACATCTGGCTCATCTTCCTCATTAAAGTTCAGTTCCTAAAAAGCCAGGTCAAAAGAAGCAGCTGCTTGGAATCACTGTGTAATTATTTTGGTACACAAAGTTGATACTTGTTTCAGTGTTTCTCTGGCACATGTTTTTTACTCCAGACCTCACTGGTAATCAGCTGTCTCTGATGTAATGGCTGCCCAGAAAAGGGAGCGCCGCAGTTAGTGCAGTGCATTCGCCAACATGAACCTTACCCATCCTCATATAAATTTTTACTCGAATGGGTAAAAACCACAGTGCAAAATCTGCAAAGACATCTGAACATGATGCTGTGATGAAGCCACCATCATTCAGAGTGCACTGTATGTGGTCATTTTTCTTGTCCATTTGCAAATGTTGTAGAAGAAGCTTCTTCTCTCTGAGAGAAAATAACTTCAATTATGTGTTCCCAATTACAGAAACGTGGAAATTATCTTCTTTTCAGAAGGTAGAATTAGCCCAATTTGGAATTGAAAGGCAGCCAGAAACATCTTTCACTGATACTTACTTTCCCTTTCATTTTTTTCTTCTTGTTCATCTGCATAAAGTTAGCATTTTCCTTTCACTTCACTCACCAAAACTGATCATGAGTTAAATAAACAGTTAAACAGCATTGCAGCACATTTTTTATTCAATGGCCTGACAAAGACCATACTTCTTCATTTAAGTTATTGACTGTCCAAAACAATCGCAAACTTTCAGACCAAAAAATCCAGCATGGTGCCACATCTCTCTGAGTTGAGCTCCCAAAGAAATACCAAGATTGCCTGCAGCTGTAATTCAGTTTATAATTAAGGCCAACTGATCTCTCTTACAGAGGAGATGCACTGGGAAAAAATATTTTAATTCTTGATTTGTTTTCCCAGTGAAAAGTTACAGCTGCCAGAGCACGTACAGATTCCTGAAAAGACAATTCTGCCTGGATTCCCTGTGACACGCACATTCCTGGGTTACTCCTCGTCGGAGTAACTCATCGAGATCCTTTGAAGGAGCTGCCCTGCACAAGGAGGTACCCACTGACAGCCAGTGACCTCCTGCCCACACCAGCAGCCCAAAATCACAAGTCTTTGGGCAGGCAGGAGGGAGGCCTCCTCTGGGACATGCCGGAGCGGGACCAGCCACCAGTTCCCTTGCTGCCTACCTGCCCTGCCACCACTTCCCGTAGCAAACCAGCAATTCAGAATGGGCAGTTCTCACAACAGGGCCCTCATTTGTTAAACACTGGCTTGCTTTGAAATAGGACAGTTTTGTAACTACTTCAAAGCTCTAGAGGATATTTTTCTTTATTTTTAAACTTCATTATTGTAACTGCATCCTCACTTAGCTGTCCACGCACATCCCCTGTCCTGCTCTAATCCTGCTAAGCTCTTAGTATCAACAATCTCTTGTGACACTGTTACACAGAATTTGAGTAACAATAACAATAAAAATATTTTTCTCTGGTTTAAATTCACAGCCTTCAATTTTGCCCAAATGTCTCTTTTTCTTACAGTGTGAAACTGGGATGCAGACAGGTGGGAGGGGTGGTATCTTGTTGATCTTTTTAAAAGCAAGACAATAGAGCTAGAATGCAAAATCATTAAAAAGCTGAAAAGTTCCCAGGACTTCTGAAAATCAGGCTGCTCACACAGATGCCTATTTTGACTCTGCAGAGCACAACTTTTAGCTTATAGTCATGAAACCAAAATCTTGGTCTCTGTGTATTGATACTGAATTCAATAGTATCACTGCACCCTAATTACTCTGTAAAATGGGTTTAACAGTATTTCTCTCAATTAATCAGTGCCTGCAAAGCTCTCCAAGCTTCTGTGATGTAAGTGACTACACAGAGACAGAGCATTTCGTTAATCATCAAGCATGGTAATAAATAAGCATGACTGTTTTGTCCTTGGATTGTTTATATGCTATTATATGCAAACAGTCTAAGTAGCTTTTCTTGCTATTCTTCACGTTCTCCCTAATGTTTTGAATCTGGAAGGGCTGGTTATTTTTGTTATGTATTATAAAAGGTGGATAATCTGTAAACACCGCTATCTGCTGCTTGCTTCTGCATTGACCACAACTGTGCTAAATGACAGCTTCCACTTCTATCATGGAGAGTCGTCATTTCTGCTGGACAATGGTTTGTTTATATATTCAGAGTTAACAGGAGATGAGCTAGATTTTTATGGAGCAAAACTGGCCATTTCTCATTAGAAAAGGCAAGCCAAACAGATCTCCAAGTAATAAATTTTTTACACGTTGTCTCAGGAAAGAGTATATTTAAACTATATTTCAAATAAGAATACCTATAAAGTACTACATTTTCATGTCCCATTGATGTTTAAATGTATATAGAGAAACAAGTGCAGCAGTGCCTGATCTTGCCTGAGGCCTCTTGGCCCTATCTTTACACAAATACACTTTATTTGTCAGGCTTATCTCACATGAAAAGGGGAACAGGCTGTTTTGTTTTGTGTATTCCTATTAACCCCACTTACTTTGGTAACAGACATTTTAGGCACTTTTTAAAAAAGCCAGGAACTCAAGCCACAAGCTGGATGGTACTACTGAGAGGGGGAATGAGGCATCACCTTAATACCAATATATGGATAAAGAGATTGCATCATTTTAGCCCTATGTTTTTGGCTGGTAGAGCTTGGTCTGCTTCATAAAATTACATAAGGAGGTCCTATGCTTACTCATCTATTTGTTTCAAGATTGAAGGTTTTGTTCTCCTCTAAGCTGCTTGCCTTGCCACACCTCTCTGGGCTCACAGTCAAGCACTCTCTTACTCCCATGTATCATCACCAGCAATAAAGACTCTATAGGCTGCTTATTAACTCCTCTCCTCTTTATGTTGTAAAACTGAAGCCTTTCAGGGCTTCCTTCAAAGCATTAATTAATTAAGCATTATATTTGCTGCTATCAGCAGGTCAAAATCTGCGTTTCAGAGTAGGAGCCATAAGCATCCATAGGAGATGACAGTCTCAAAGCCTTAGTCCCAAGATGCATGGGGAATTGTTGTAGAAGGGTTTGAATTTGCTTCTTGTCATCTTGGCTATAAATCTTGGGGTACATAGTGCCATCTAGGGCTTCTTGCCTGGGGAGATGATGAGCCTCAAGACCTGTACAGAGCTCCCTCATGTAAATCTAAGGTAGCACCACTGAAAGACATCGAGCTGTGGGGGATTCTGGTCACAGCGAGTAGCACTCCAAAGCAGGGCTTATGGTCTCCCCAACAACCAAGCCGCATCCTTATCTTATAGGATAAGCACAGGGGCACACCTAATAAAAATGGGAATGCTCCAAAACTCATACTGATGAAAAGAGATTGTTTGCTCACACAGTACACAACTAGCCCAGGCAGTTCATTGCCACAATAAAACCACTGAAAAAATGTACTCTCCTTCCAAAACCTACCCTTCCAGAAGCAGCCCTAAACCACAAGGAAGTAACCGAGCTTTGTTCTTTTTTAAGTTTTTCTTTTGCAAAACACTTTATAAAAAGGCAGAGCTCAACTGTTTTCACAATGAAAAATGACACTGCATGATGGGCTTACACACACTTCTGGTGCAGTGCCTTCCTCGGCGGACCACAGCGATGAGGGAGCTCACCGCCATTCACCATGTGGTGCTGGGGGTTGGACTGGGTGTTTCTGCAATGAGCACCACCTGCCCTGTGGTTCAGGTTGGTCGCCTATTGAAAAAATAGGCTGTCCCAGCTGCAGTGCCTTATCAGGTAACAAAAACAGAAGTGCTGGGGCATCACTTGTTTCAAAAGAAAAATAAATCTCACAATTTTAATGGTACTAATTTTGCATGTGAAACCTGCATTCATACAGTATTAACAGTTTAAATATAGCTTTCTTGCCAGATGCCTGAATATGCCAGAAAAGATACTTAAAATATGCAAATTGGGTTTCTGTTTTAATACACAAAGAAACTTAAAATCACATCACTTTCCATCACCAAGACAGGTTTCAATCTAAGCTTTTTTCATGTGAAAACTATAACAGCAAACAAATGGTTAACCAAATGTGTTTAACCCACTATCTGTAGTCTCACTTTTAGTCAACTGTGACATGGGCCATTACACTTCCCAGGACACCACTGACTTAAATGAAGACTACATGTTCTGCTTAACATTAAAAGATTATATATATATAAATTACAGTAAAAAAAGCTTCTCAGACTGGAGCGGGTGCTTGGTTCAGCATCCATAGCATTGGAGGGCAGGATTCCTGAGTTTTATCCTCAGCAATATTCTTAACCAGTCTGATCCTGCACCCTGCTGTTATAAATGGTGTTCATAATGCTTGGCTGTCTCAAGAGAGTTTGAGAGTCTCAATGAACTCTTGATTACAAAATGCTTTGAGATCCTTGAATGAAAGATGCTGCATGAGTACAAATTATGACTATTATTAATTATCTTTAGTAGCCAAAATTGTGCCTCCTTCCACTCACATGTGCTGTGTTTTGTCTTTTAAGATTATAACATCTTCAAAACAAACACTGGTCTCCCAACATTCCCCTCAGTGGTCTTGTTGTATAAATAAAAATGGTAAGAATAATATTAGTGAAAACAATAGTGTGGCAAAAGCAAAGTACATTCCTGCTGGACTCAGAAATTTCTTCCTTATCTCAGGACTGGAATATTTCTCCATTTTACTCATATTCTGATCCCAGAATCACCTGTTCTCTTTTCCTCACATGTAGCTGCTTTCGCTCTAAGAGTTTTGCTGTTTTTCTTTTAGCTTTGCTCAGGGCATGTTTCTTGAAGTGGTTACTGGAGTGTCCCAATCCCTTTTAATAAAATGAGTACAAGTTCTTTTGGAAAGCGGATAGAGAGCTCTGAACATGTCAGAGACCGTAAGTGCCGAGTACGATCCTTCATTTGACTTTCAGTCTCTCAGGTGACTGGGTCAGGCGAAAGGTGGCAGAAACTTAACAGACAGTCCAGACATCTGGATTCTGCCCAGGCCTTCTACTGCGCTCGCCCCTCAGCTGAGGCGTACTTCAAGGATGACAAAAAATATTCAAAATGACACCTTTTCTAGTGATGCAAGAGAAAAGAGAATCTGCAAATAATAATGAGACGATTGCTACTCTTCAAAGTCAGAGGGAGACCTCATTTGCTTGCACCTCAAGGACTTGTGATGAAAGACTGTAAAGAAGAGTATTAAAAGGGTACTGCCACAGCTCAAGACAATATGTAGGCAGTAAAGATCAGAGTTCATCCTCTAATTTCTGCCTCAATTAGAGCATCTCTATATTTCATACCATCTATATGGATGGTTTTGTTGCTGAATTGCTTTATACACTTTTAACAGACTGAAGTTTTACTGCATTTAAAACAATTAATTGTCCTCATGAAGAGCCCTCTGCAGGTATCTCTAGGTCACCTGAATCTCAGCTCAGCCATCTAACATCATGTCATGTACCATTTGCAAAGATGTGTTATTTAATTCATGAGGAGCAATCGCCCAGACTGTCAGTGTTGAGGCTCACAGCAGCTCACATGTACCACTTCTACCCGCAAGCCCTGGCCTCTCTGTTATCTCCAGCCCAAGCTAGGAGGATGGCCCCTTCACAGAATTACCAGACTGGAGTTGATCATAATGACTGGTGATTAAAAACTTGAAGATCCCTCTTACCTTTTGCAAAATGGAGGTGTTCACCAGAAGCGGGCAGTTTGCTTGCAGACCGAATGCTATTTGCCCACATTAAGAGTCTGGGAGAGTGCTTGGCAGCAAGCTTGCGGTGCAGCCTGCATCCACAAGGCATTAGCTGTACTTGCAGGTGCTGCTGTGATGCTCAGCACTGTCAGGCAGAGGATACGACATACCGGCAGTAAGGAAAAAGGTGGTGAAATTAAAACAGTGTCATCAGGAGCAGAGGGAGTAATTCACATGAAAAGGAGGGGAGCGTGAAGGGCTGCAGCTCCCACTGAATGTCATCTTGATAGCCTAAGCACTGCTGCTTTAGAAGAGACTTGTACATGTTCCACTATCAATTACCTCAGGATAATCAGAAATAATATTTTCAGAACAAAGGAGTGCCAAATTCCATACTGCACTTGGGGGAAAAAGGCCAGGGTAAACGCTCGCCATCTAGATTATCATTTATTTCACCCAATGTACTTATGAAAATGATCCTCATTTGGCTTACAGCAGTAGAAATTTTTCAACAAAGTCATAATTCTCCTGTAATACAGTCCAGGGCAGTTAAGTATTACTCAGATAAAAGCTCCAAGTGTCCCTTGAAACACCGTCCCTACTCAGGAATTTCCCACAATCAAAGGGAGGTAGGAGCTGAGAAAAAGGCAGTAAGAGATGAGGAATGATTTTTCCCTCAGAGAGAACCACAGGCTGAGGACCAAGCACATCCCACCTTGTGGCCAAATCATGGCAGGGAGGCAAAGAAGCGGTGGTTATGGGCTATCAAAAAATGCTGCAGGAACTTCCACCACTGCTATTCAATATTCAGAGGGTCTCAACCTTCTCCTTGCAATGTGCTGGAACAGGAGTGAAGATCTAAGCTGACTGTGCTACTCATGGCTGCTGCAGATGCTACTCATCCTGCTTGTGGAGAGGGGAGGACATGGCCCTTGGAGAAGAAGAGCCATAGCAGCAGAGAGGTCAAGGTCAGACCTGGAATGAGGGCTCTGCCAACATGGGGAAAGAGCCAGGGGAAAGAGCAAATTAGCCTTTTCCAACACAAATATAACAATTAAAAAAGACCAAACTACAAGGGCAAGAGAGAAGTGCTGGCAGGAAGAGGGGAAGACCAGTCAGAAGGCAGTGTGTAGCAGGGCATTTGAGACAGTGCCCAGCATCAGAGGTGAGGATGGAATGAGGAAGAGAGGAAGGAGAAGAAAGTACAGCCTGGCTAGGAGCTTCCAGAGCTGGCAAGAGCCCACAGAGAGAGGGCTGTGTGTAGTCACTGCATGCAGGAGAGTGGCTTAGGGAAGACTAGTTTGTAAAGGAGCTGGATGAAACAGAAGGATGGACTAACAGCATCCTCAGAGCAGAGAGCAAGCAGGAAAGCAAGAGCAAATGAGAGGTATCAGCATCAGCTGATTTTACTGACTCAGCTCCCTTGTACAAGAACTATCCAATGCTAACCAAAATCCACCAGTTTCAGACTATGGGATTGGTCAGATGCTTCCGGACACATATGCATGTGTGGTTTTGCTGGGGCATCAGGCAGGGTGGGTACCCAGAGCAGAGCACTACACCCTCAGTCTCACTTGATTCCCACATGGAAGGGCTATATGGGGGTTAAATGTTACATGCTTGCCCCCTCCACTTCCCATGCCACATCTACTGAGTTATCCCATGACCATCACAGGCACACCCTGAAGCCAAATGGAAAACTACTTTGTGGTCATGACACTCCAGATGGTAAGTGCATAGGGGCTTGTTCTGCGGGGATTGTGCTGTGTACTGCAGAAGTACCTATGGTCTCCAAGCCAGATCAGGTTAGGAATAAAGAGCAAGGAGAAGAAATTCCCTGCTTGGCACCGGAGTCAGAAGGGGATGTGGGGCTCCCTGGATTCAGAGCCATTCTACTGCTTTCCCTTGTCCTCTGCTTTGCCATCATCCTCTTAAAAAGCCCCAAGATCTTGGCAGCCAAACCAGGCTGTGCACTAAGGAAGGGAATCTGAATTTCCCCAGCTGCGGCCTCTAAGGCTGCTGCCAGCCTGAGGGTGCAGCCACTGCACTGACATACAGACCAAATGATCTGTGCTGTTCAAGGCATCAAATGCTTGAAGAAACTTGCCCTGTTCTGAAGGCCATGCTCAAGCTGTATTTCTGTGCCGTCTTTTGTGTGAGGCTGGGACTGACTTTGAGGAGGTCAGGAACAGCCTGATGGCTCAATAAATAAGAGACACTTGGGAGAGTTAGCAGAACTGACAGCTCAACAAGATCCATGTTTAGCTGTCAAAACATTCCTCCATGTACAGAGATGCAGCTAAGAAGGCTGTCCACATACCTCCTGGGCTACAGACAAACTTATCTCGCTAATTGGTCAAGTGGTACTTCGTGGAGAATGGAGCGAACTGAAAGAGGTGGTGGCACGTGCAATTACAGCTGAGGAGGCCGAGGGCTGTGGCAGGACATAATGTTGCGCCTGGACCACTTTGATGTATTAAAAAGATCACTTTGCCCAGGAAACGTTTTTGTGTCCTGTTCAACCACAACAACAGCAGCAGCCGCCTTCTGTTTTTTAATGATTAAGCAGCTCACAGGTTGACTGAGCAAAGGCTGAAGGGGAAAAACAAAGATATATATATATAATTCTGCTTGCAGAATTTACTTGACAAGGATGGGCTAGACATTCAGATGGTGCAAAGCAGAGTCGCTCCAGGGAACTCGCTGATTTACACAGCAGCAAAGGACCTAGCTCAGCGTGCTGAAGTGAGCAATGTACTCAGGTGTGCATCGGCTGGTTGAGAGGCACTATTTGAGTCAACAAGGCTGTCCAAGCCCGGCCCAGACTAACTGCAGCCCCCTGAGCCCCCAGCTGCATTTGTCTTTCACAGGAACATATGACACAGGGAGAAAACTGGCTCCCAGACCAGGAGTGAATACTGCAGACAAAGACGCCGCTCTCTGGGGATATGGGTGACTGAAACCTGCTTCCTTGCAGGTGACACTCCAGGGCTTACTTAGTTTAAGTCCCTGTCCCCATCTATGCGGCCCCTCTCAGTCTGGCTTTCATGGACTCCTGCTACCACCTCTCAGCTCAGACTAACCTGTTTTTGAGGGCTTCCTCTCTCCTTGCTCCTTTTGAGGAGCTGGCTCCCTCTTAGAGAGGACCTCGGAGCAAGCATAACTCCTCCCACCTCCCTTCTCACCTACCCTTGTTCCTAAGAGCCAAGCAAATTTCAAAAGCATACCTAGAGAAAAGTTGTGAATGTCAAACACGTTACAGACTCCTGCGTCTTCTTTCCCTTAAAACTATGTATTCTGCTCTCCATGCTCCCTTTCTGCCCCTCTGCATTAGTTCTACACTATTAAATAGGGGGCTCAGGCCCCCTCCCTGTGTAGGGGACACATCTGAAAATCAGTCACACACTTTAGAGGGTTTGCAACACGAAGGAGGAGAAACAGCGAGCCCAGCGAAGTGCTGGAAGAGATTGTCTGGGGAGAGTCTGTGATTTCCATCACTGAGGCTTTTCAGAGTAGGAACAAACAAGTATTTGTGAAGAACGGCTTAGGCAAACTTGACCCTGTCTCTGAGCAGCAGACAGATCTCCAAGTCTGTTCCAGCCTTATTATTTATGCTTCTGTGATTGTGATAGCAGTTGTGACATATTCTGCAATGGAGTTGAGCAAAACCAGCTGAAGGCCCTATGGATCATCTTCAGGGCTGAAGCTGCTTACAGGAAAGGAAGCTCATGTGCAGCATTAAGTTACTTTATGGTTTTGTTCCAGATGCTAAATCAGAGAAACTTTGTTCAGAAATGGTATGACAATGAAGCTGGGTCCTAATCAGGCACAGTGACTGCCCTTCTTTTACCATCTCCAAGATGCTGTATCTCCAGCTTAGACTTCAGGTGCACGAGGCAGGTCACATTCAGAGCACCCACTGCATAGGCTGTAAATATTTCTGTTAGACAAATAGAGGGCTTATTTTGTCCTGGTCCACCGGAATGCCCATCCGGCACTCGGTGCTGAATCCTCATTAAAACCTCCCAGAAGCTAGACAGGATGCAGTGAGTCTGGCCAGGAGCAGAGAAATGGCAAGCAAAGAAGCATTCAGAAAACCAGCACAGGTGCCCCAGACAGCAAAATGCTCCACGTGTCTGTTGTGCAAAGACCCACGTGTGCCTGCCACGGATGGAAGGAAAGGAGTTACTCCAGAAACATCCACGCAAGCCCTCCCTGCAATACCACCTTATGGGGTAAACAAATGGTAGCGGAGCTATCTAATCTACTCATTGCAAAGTCTTTAAGCCACAAGACAGTATTTACTAGCTGGTACCAGACAACATTCAAGCAAGAACAGAAAGTCACTTTCCCAGCCCTCCTCGTGAATTGCTCCCATCTGTGCAAGAGAGCAATCCAAAGTCCTTATGCCCATGACAGTACCGCAATCACACGCTTCGGTTTTTAAACCCAAAATAGCGCGAGCCAGACCACGGCGAGGCTAGTACATCGCATGCAGCTGCGCTGATAAAGAGGAGACGTTGCACGCGGCTCTCCGGGGCGCAGGTTGCTAGGGAACGTCGCGAAGCCGCTGCAGATTTCGCTGCCACTTGCTAGCTCTTTCCCCTCTTCCCGCCTCGCCCGCGCTGTGCCAGCTTCTTCGCCCCGAGAGTGCTGTTCTTCCCGTCTGAAGCGTGCAAAAACAAATCTGCCAGCAACAACGGAGCACGATCGCTTTGCATGTGTTCCCAAGGAAAGAAATCTCTCTAGCCTTTGATTTTCAAAGGCAGCCAGCTGACGGGTTGGGGAAAGAAAAAAAACCACTCGCCATTTTCTCCACACCTGCATATTATTTCATTCAACCTCTGCTACGATTAAGGGTGGGTGGCAAGCCCGGGTGGTGCAACTCAACAGGTTGACATCGTGGGAGCCGTGCTGGCTTGCAGCTGGCAAAACATGGTGCCCTGAATGCCACGCTGTGTCCCCTGGACCCCTCCTCTTGCCTAATGCGCTGCTCTTTGGGAAGTTGTTGCAGGAGCCAGCAGAGCTCTGCGAACTCATATGGGCACCATATGGTGCTCCCAGCGCTCCAGTGGGCAGCAGAGCTTATGAGAAAGGGCACACAAGCAAGGGAAAGGCTGCTGGAGAACCGGGAAGGAAGGAAAAGGAAACTTCTGCCTTCACAAGAAAGAGCTGGGGTATGGAGAGACCAGTGAGCAAGATGGAAACATAAGGCTTTCCAGTATTAATGAATCTTTAAACAATTTAACTGAATGATTAGGAAATGCAATGCTCCTTACAAAGGCATCAGAGATTTATATTTAGATGTTGGGTGTTTTTTTCCACCCTGCGTTATGTTTAGCTACTAGTTGATGCTAGTCTGGTGGTGGCTGCTGTCAGATCGATGAGGCTCTCCTGTGATGGCAGCCGGGTCAGAGACTGCAATCAGAAGCAGGATCTCACTCGCCCCGGGATGCTGCCTATTGCTGGACCCCATGGCCACATGGAGACAGCATGAGAGCGGAGCAGTGGCTGGTCCCCCAGACCTGTACTCACACACCGAGGCTGTGGGCCTGGTCAAATGCTCTTCAGTACAAGAGGGATTTAATTAAACTCTAAAAGCAGCAAAGAGGAGACACCTAACAAGCCTCTTTAAGTCTAGGAAATAACAAGAGAACAGATTTGGAAGTGACTTTGAGAGATTGCTTAATAAACCTCCTTATCCCTTGAAGAAGGAAAATAAAGTATGTGTTTGAGGACCTATTAGACATGTTAATTCTGGAGACTGAGGAAGGACCGTTTCATTTTCCTAGTAATAGCACAGCACAAATACTGGATGTCCACAGCACTTGTACTCACAACATCCTCTAAGGAAGGGGAAACTCATGTAATCCCCAGGGTAGACTACATCTGCAGTTTCTAACTGCTGCAGGGTCCTGTCTTCAAAAGGGACCACCACCTGATGATGAAGTGGTAAAAAATACAAGAAGCACGAACCAATAAATACTAAATAGTATGTGAAAAGACATACTCCGGGTAATTTTTAATTAGACTGCTTTGAGATAGGAGGATTTATGTTTCTTCTCAAAAACAGACTCTTACGCAGCGTGACAGCATGCTTTCTTTTCTCATGACAAGCCAGGCAAGGATGGTCAAGGTCTCATCTTGAACTTCTCTCAGTGGCACAGCAGTGGCATGCCAATATGCAAATACCCTCCATGCATTTGTGTTATGTATCACGTGTTAACCTCTATACAAACAAGGATGATTCTTATTTTATGAGGGAATACAAAAAGTTGAATGCAAGTGTATGTCAGTGTATCAGCATTCCTATAGAGAACTCGCCCAGCACCACTGCATGATCCTCCAGTGGCCCTGTGGAATGACCTTAAAAATGAGAAATAGTGCCAGCATCTCCTACAGCAATTGTGCAAACAACACTAGCCCACCTTCATTTCGCCTTTAATCTACATTTCAAAAATTATATTCATCTGCAGAGACATGCTAGGTTGATACATGCCAGGCACAATTTATTCTTCAGTTGAAGCCATATGGTTCTAATAATAGTGGCTAATAAAGGAAGAGTATGTTTTCACCTGTAATTTTTCAAATCCCATCAAAAAGTGGAGCAATACAGAACACTGCAGACTGCAGCACAGCACATGTGCTCAGTCACATTTTGCACTGCTCTGCACTTGCTCTGCTAATGGCCCTTAATTAATATGCACAACCAACTCAGCATCAAGGGCAAAGAGAAAGTGGTACAACTATGTGTTTGCAGAAATGGTACCTTAAATTAAAACAAACAAAGCAATTGCAAGTTTAATAAAAGTGTGTTTTGGGATCAGAGCCCTGTAGCAGCCTTTGGAAATAATCAGGAACAGAGGACATCGAGTTATCTAATGGGTTTTTGGCAATCATTTTACTTCAGAAATAAATTTTCCGGTAGTACGGAGACAAATGCTCAAGGCCAACCTTGACATCTTGGTCTTGGCATGTCTCAATAACCTCTGTAGTTAAAACCATCCATTCGGTACTTCCAGGAAAGACAGCCAGTAGATTTCTCACAGAGGAAAATCAGCAAGTAGCAACCATAGCTAACTCAGTAAAGCTTAATGGAAGGAAAGCAAGGGCTACGGCTGGCATTAACACCTTGGTCCAGAGCTAGGGGATTTTCTGCCTAATTTATTGTGGAAAAAAGTACCATTGACCAGGTAATCCACAGAGTACATACAGCAACACAGCATTTTAATATAATAGCCTGGCATCATCTGACTCCAGATGAAAGGATAAGAGGATACATTTATACTGCACATGACTCCAGCCTCCAAGAATGCACCTCAAGGCAGCAGCAATGTGGTTTTTTACCCAGCGGTGTCCTTAGCCTGCCACAACTACCATGCTTATCTGCCACAAAGCATAGGTGTCCGCAGCCAGGCTTGGTGGGTGGAGGTTGGAGTATGGTTAGCAATCCAGCAAGCTTTGCTCCACCACTGAGACGCTGGCCGTCTTCCAGCTGCCTCCCACAACTCTGAATGAGCCCAAGGGCCAAGCAAAATCTTCCAGGGGACTTTTTGCTTATGGAAGAGAAACCCAGCAAGCCATAGAGAGGCTGAGCTGGCAGCCGCACAAGGAGCTGCGGCAGACAGGTGCCCTTGGAGATCGCAGCAATACGCACACAGCCAGCAAGGATGCATGGACTCGTGTCGTGTTTCGCAGCTCACCTCTGGGCTGAGCTAAAACCATGTTCTCTGAAAATCCAACAGTGAAGACAGGCCTACTCCAAAGGACTGAGGCGAGGCACAAGGCCACCTCAACAGGATAGCCTGCACTCCTCAGCACAAAGAGGGGTTAGTCCACGGTAACTCTGGGACACAAGTCTCCGTTGAGGTCCATGTCATGAGTCTTGAAGTCCACTTGAAAAGACAGTCCTTCTCTCTAGGGGCTGCAGAATAAATAGGATCAGACTCAAATTTCTTATTACATACATGTTTAATTGCTCAGGGTGTCACAAACTTCAGTGCAGCACCTAAAAATTAATTTCCTCTCTTACTGCCATGTTTATTGGTTCAGCTCTTTAGGAGCCAAAGTCTATTATTTCTTATCTCATGGGTTAGGAGACCAAAAGATTGTGGAAAGGGAAAGAATAAGATGACCGCTGGAAGTTGTCCCCTATCATTCAGCGGATCCAGCTGTTTACTGTACATATATATTCCTTTAAATCTAGAAAAGTTTCTACCTACAGCAGGGGGATTTTGTACACAAAATGAATGCCAGAAGCTTACATTCCTCTCTTAGGGGTCATATATCCTGATACATGTGACCCCTACTGAAAAGCATCCAACTGGGGATACTTCTCATTAACATCACAGAAAGAATCATCATTAAAAAGCCAAGCCCTCTGGAAAGGGAGGAAAAAAAAATCATGTTGCTAATAATTAAGCGGCTCATTTCTAACTACACATTTTTAGTCCAAGATGATTTTTCTCTTATCAGTAGCTTTTGGATTTTCAGACCAGATTCCCACCAACACCTGCTCTCTCTGCTCAGTGAGTACTAGTGTTAGCATGCTAGTACTAGCTGTAGTACGGGAACTAGCTGATGCACGGTTCACGGCTGCCTCCACTTTGCATCTCATGCACTTTCCCAAAGCTAGCTGCTGTGTTTTCAGCGACCTGAGAAGAAATACTTGTTCCCTTCGTAATTAGATTCACAGTAAATGCGGGAAGCGAAGCAAAAAGAACACAATGTTCAAAACTGCCAGTCATGGTTAAATAATTAGTCAATATTACGCTCAAATGCTGCCTCCAGTGTTCATGCCAATCTGTACAGGAAGGCATTTGTCCTTACATTACTTTGGCGCCTCATTTCAGTAATTTCTATAAGCTGGCAGTCTGGCCTCAGAAGAGAATGGGTCACACCACTGCTAATTCAGATAGATTACTAAATACAAGTAAGAACAGAGAGGGATTAAAGGTGGTGAGGTGTTAACAAAGCTTTGGTAAGTAATATATGCAAGAAATCCTTTCACCTGATTTTTATAGAGTAGGTCTTGTCTAAAACTAAGGGGGCTAATTAGCTGATAATTAATGCAGAACCATAATCCTGTTTGGTCTACATGTCTGTTATAGTTACACGCACAGAAGTGCTATTGGTTCCTCATGAGAGGGATTCAGTTACTTCTCCACACTATGTAGAGGCCCACTGTTTTTGCTCAACAGTCAAATATACTGTGGATCCCGGCAGGATCCCGAAACACTTCCCCAATCTGGAAACAGCAGTTCGCTGAGGCATTGCTCCATCTAGATGTTTATGTTGCTCCTCCCAGTGTAACAACTATGGTGGCCGTATTTTTCCCCATACCATTTGTGTGTGCTAGAAGGGTTTCCTGACAAAAGGCGTCATGATGGCTTATAGCTTATCTAGAGCTGAACTTGATCCTTTTGGAGCGCTAGATGATGGCTGAATGGATGCTGTTGCTTCTCTAAATAAGCTAACTTAGAAAGAAAGCACAAAACATTTTATGAGCAATAGGAGCAAGTACAGACTAACTCCTGGAATGTTCCTGCATCACCTGCACAGCCCTTCTAAAACGCTTCTATCAAAGGAATGAAGACTATGTCAACATTTAGGTTAATTGCCTACCAGCTGCACGGCTGCCTAGCTCATACCTGGTTAAGCTGCGGAAGTTTCACTTCCACCTCATGCCACCCAAAGGCAGGAGTACTACAGACATGAATTAAGTTACCCTGTTGTAAAACAGAAGCAGGAAGAAAAGCCAGCTCTGGCATACAGCACCCCTTCCAGCTCTGCTGGACTACAAAGCCCCTGCCTGGAAGCTGTCCGCAAGGAGCAACATTATAATCTTAGGAAAAATTTGCTCCCAATGCATTTCACGAAAACTGAACTCTGTAAGGGTCAATAAGACAGCCACACACCACAGACACAGCAACAAATGGTGATATGCAGCATGAAGAAACCCAATCAAATACCAGCTCCTTTTCATAACACTGCTTGCTCCTGGACAGGCGTCACTTCTCCCTGATCTTTGCCTGTGCAGAGACTATTCTGACTTGGGCTACTAAGAGCATCACTAATGAAACTTACAGCATTGCTGCTAAAACCAAGAGCATGTCTCACAAGCAGGTCCTGCAAACACGTCCAAGCAGCAAAGTGCAATTCTAATTTACAGCACCTGTTGGATATGGAGACTAGTGAGCACTGAGGTAGTGGGTGTGTGCCTGAACATCCTGCCCAACCTTTAAGCATGTGAAAGAGGGGGGAGAGGAGAAACACCGATAAAAGAACTCTGAAATGATTCATTTTGTCTGAGTTTTACTATGCATGCCTGACAGTGACTTCATTAATCAGATAGCTCACATCTGGGTTGCCACCCTCCCCTGGCTGCTTCATCCATCCACGCAGCTTGCTGGGGGAAAAGAGAGTGAGATGGGATCCAAATTAGAAACTATTTATGATTATTGAAGTAGAAAATTAATTGCTTTTCTTCCCCTTCTTCCCCCATTCTGAAACACCCCTCCCAGGGAAATTTGTGCTGAGAAGTCCTTGTGAACAAACACATGGAGAGTAACAGAACATGGTCCATATGTACTAACAACCAAAAATAAACTGAAGTCTGAAATGCATACAGTCAAGTGGATTCATAATGTCTATCTCTACGCCACAGTAACAGATGGTCAGTGAACTGTTACAAGACAGACCAAGACTAGTTAAACAGATGGGGAGTATTATTTTTATACTGGTTTATAAGTGAATATTTAAGTTTCCACTAGGTTATCTGAATTACCATCAAAGGAGCACACTCCTGAAGTCCCCATCAAGCCAAAAACAAATTCCGTGGAAGCATTTATCCAAGGAAGCTACTGTGATTTTTTTCCTATGGCCTTTCGCTGATGCTGCTAGTACCTGTTGCAAAACCTTCTCAGACCTCAGCAAGTATAGCCTAATGCTGCACGCCTCTGAAGTCTGGCTGCTGCCTATGGCTGCCTGGGGCATTTGCTCTCCCTTGCTGACCCCGCCGTGCCGCAGAGCTCTGTCCAATGCTGACAGAGCCATGGTGGCGGTGGCGTGCGAGCCACAGGGCTCCTCCGGCCGCATCCCCTTGTCTCTCTTCCTTCAGCAGGTTTTGTCCCCGTTATTAATTCATGAAACAGGAAGGATGTAAACAGCTGGAGGTCAGCTTAGGGGTGAGTGGATACTGGTGGCTAGCAAGAGCCATTACAGAGAAGGAAAAGCAAATGGGGCATTTTAGAAAAGATACGCATTTAAAGACTTGTCCGTGTTGAAGGAATGAATGAGAAAGACCAAAGACACAGCAGACTTCTCCATTTTTACAGTTCGCGTTACTTTTTTTGCAAGTCTCTCACCTACAGACACAGCAGTCAGGTTCACTTTCCCCTTCTCAGGGTTTAAGCAGAATATCTGGGTTCACAAGAGGGCAGGACAGACTAAGAAATAATTAATAGCTCACAGTACCTTAAATCACATTCAAAAACCTAAAACAACATTTGCTGAAGACACTGACATATCTTGCTGCCTGACATCTCAAAGGAACTGGGTTTTTTAAAAACTACTGAGCACCCTGTGACGATCAGAGCAGCCCACTGTTCTCAAGGTGGGCAGAAGAATACTGGAGACAACTATATCCACTTAACTGCACAAGGGGAAAAATAAAAGTGAACCAAAATACCTGTGTTCTGTTAGTGCCCATACACTGAAAGAATCAGTCTCCTGCCCACAGGACGCCTGGTTCACATCTGCCCGATACCTTTGTAGCAATTTCTGCAGGTGCAGATTAGTTAACCTCCACTTCAAAACAATTTTTTTTACAACCAGAGGGATGCACAAAGGCTTCAAGTGTGACTAGGATTCAGGCCTCCCTTCAGCATGACTCTGCTGCAATCAGATGTGGTCACAATTGTTGGAACGGTGCTTGGTTTTGAAATCCCACCATCCAAATCCATTTCTTACCTTTCAGAGTGACCATTATCTTCTCACTGTTTGAAATACTGCTGACTACCGCTATGAAGCTGCAGGGTTTTGCCTGCAAGCCTCAGAAGAGCTTGTACTTGTACTTCTTTATAAAGGAGTTCCACTTCGTGGCTGCATTATCTGTCCAGCTGCCATCAGAAAATAGTGCTAAAGAAAAATGAAACTCTCTTTGCAAGTATTTATTCCTAATTTACTAAGGGCTAACAGTATCCAGTGACAAAACCCAAAAAGTTCTCATTGAACTATTTCATTTACCTAACAGCTTGAAATCTCCAGGCTGAAGATTATGTGCACACACACGCCTGTGTGCTAAGTCTTCAATTAAAGAAAATATAAAAGCTTTGCAGTTTAGCCACTGGGAGACTCTTAAGCATTCGCAGCCTCCTCTCTTTGCACATGAAATGTTAATGGGGCAACCACACACGGCTGGCTCCACAGATAATGGTTCAGATAACAGTGGCTTTGCGATACCTATCACTGGGCTTCAGAGGTGAGGGGGCCTGCTTTGCTTCATAGCTGATGACACCTTGTCAGCATGCCACGTTCTCCGAGTCAGTTCAGGAGTTCATTACATCTAGATAACACCCTTTTTGCTCTCTGGCTCATGTTTATTAATGCCACGCACAACTCAGTGATTCATCAGGGAAGATGGAGTGGTGTTCTGCAGCATGCAGGCAGCCTCCAGTTGATCCTCTGCCTTGGTTGGAGTTCACCACAGGGCTTTTAATTTCATGAATTTATTTATTGCAATTCCTGAAACTCCAGTGCTGTTACAGAACAAGCTCATAAGTGCACCTGACAAAGGTTCAGGGCTTGTCAAAATTGGTCTAATTTGTATGTTGTGTAAACAATGCTAAAAGTTTGGAAGTTTAGCATTAAGCCTTCAGTTATTAAAATGGCATTTTAAAATATGCGTGACTAGAGAGATATTTGCAGAACACATTATTGTTAGCATGGCTGATAGCCAGCACAGGCGAGTAGTCTGCGCTGTGCTACTGTGTTGTTCCACTCACAGGACAGCAACCTACTGCAGTTCTCTCAGGCCAAGTGCCACAGTTCAGTGCACTATGCTGTGGAAATGAGTTTTATGAGACCCTCTAGCAATTACACTGAAAAGGCTTTGTAGTTTTGCTTGGTAGTTTAAAATAAACCCAACTGAGGAACTGGCAATAGCAAAGACACTTGCAAAACCTAGTAAGGGCTTTAGGCCTGATGCACAAGAGGTCAACGTTTTGAAATCCTGTGCATTAAACTTAAGATTACTTTTACTTCTTTTGCTTTGGCATGCTTACAACATCCCATTTCCACTCCTTCAATCTTAGTCACTTTAACATCCCCTCTCCATGCTCTGCTTTGGATACCAGCAGAGAAGAGTTGCTGGGAGAACAAGATCAAGATTTTTCAATAATATAATCACAAGTATATAGTACACAGATGTATAATACATACGATATACACATACACAGATAGTATAGCTATATAAACACCCACCCACCTATAAAGCATCTAAATCATTAATCTTGGCAGCTCAGTGAAATGAGCTGGAAGTGCCACCAGAACCTTTAGAAGATCGAGTCACTTGCTTTTGTGCCTAATACAGATGCAGGAAATTTCACCTTGGGCCTCTGTTTCTAAACTCACCACAGAGGACAACAGCATCCAGCCACTGGAGCTGCGATCCTCTGAGACAGCAGGGCAAAAGGGAAAGAATGGCTCTGCACTCTATACCAAGACATAAGACAATTCTGCGCTGCTCGTTTTTTGATTTAGCGCATGCGTGTTTTATAGGAGCTCTGGTCAAGTACGAGAATGTAATTTGCAGGAAGACTGAAAAATACAAGGACACTTAAAGGGCCTTTAATGTGACTCAATTTCACTTCAGGAAAAAAAATTGGTGCTTACTATATCATAGGTGAAATTTTGGCTCAGCCAGAGTCAGTGGGAGTTTAGCCAAGGGCCAGGTTTTCAAACTGTAATTTCTCTTCAGAGGCTAGCACTATCTAGTATTGGATTTATCTCACGGCCTGATTTTATCTCTGGCCAATGAGGCTTTTTTGGGGGGGGAAACACAAGAGTGACTGTTCCACTGAATGAATACACAAGATACACAAGATAACTATTGTTATAACAGAAGACATTACTATTGCATTTAACTTTACTTTGACTGATAAATATACTACCACAGAACCACTGTGCCATACTTTTCAGAAACAGCAGCCAGCTGAAGCTTGGAGGATCAGCAAATCCCTGCTTTTCAAGAAAAAGGGAATGATACCTAAAATAACTTCAACAGCTAAAACCAGCTAAAATCCATTCCTTTCTGTTAAACAGAGGTTTATTCCTGAAACACCCTTTTTAGACACTTTATTTTCAATCCAATTTGGAGTTTTATGGACCAAACTGGTGTTACAGTGGTTCCTACAGCAGTTATATTAGTTGTTAGAATTATATCTTCCTTCTACCTGAAGCCATAAACCTTCCCACTTGTTGCATAATGCTGCAATTACTCCATAAACTCTGCTAGTCAGTTCATTGACTGCAAAGTGTCAATGAGAGCCACTGGCCTGCACAGACGATGAGAACGCAAATGGCAACCAGGGGATTCACCAAACAGATTTATGGAGGACAGTTTACTGGTTGTTATCAAAATGTCCACAAGAATCAAACTTTCCTCAGCAAATAAAATTTGCAACTGTAAAACAACAAAATTGCAATGGAACTTTCCACTGCAGCATGTGAAGAGGGAGAAAAAGAAACGCTGCTACGCTCAGGGAGTTCGTGCTCGCCCCCACTGCTGCTCTCTGGGCATTAATTCCCCTTCTCTAACCCCCAGGGTCAAAAACATCCTCTTGCTGTATGTGGTGGTTGGCCTCTGTATGGGCTGGAAAATGCTCAGTCTCTCTCAGGGGTGTGAAGAGGAGCTCTCGCACTGACTAGGAAGAAAGAGTATGGACAAAATGCCAGCAAGTTGGTTTTTATCTTCAATTTCTTGGACTACTGCACACTATCGAAAGCCTTTTGCTTCTTCAAACCCTGCAGTTCCTCTTCAGCTGAGCTGTGAAGTTGTTTCATCAACAAACTCAATATAAACTCTCAATTACAAGCTTGGAAGATTTATGATTTTTGTCATCTTTAAATAGCCATCATAAAAAAAATATATATTGGCAAGTTGCTGAATTCATTTGCTGGGAATTGACACTTTCTGATGGCTGCTGCTAAGGGATAATGTGGTGACCTGCTACAGTAACGACCAGATAAGAGCTGGCAATAAACTGAAAGGGGAAAAGGACTTTAGGTCAAACATTTTCAAACTCACATGCCTGAAGTCAAGCTTTGAATTGCATCTATAAACACTAAATCAGAGGTCAACATTTCTGAACTCCTGCATCCCTGTAGCCCCTATTGAAGTCAAATGCATAGTGCTATGGAAAATCATACCTCGGGCTGCTTCTTTAGTAGCCAAATATAGATGTATACATCTAATGCTGGGTGCCAGAGAGAAAAAATTGGCCTCAAAGGAAAGAAAAACGAGAAGAGAGATTGCAATGTGTTACAGCTGCAGTATCACTCACTGCATAGTTACATCTAATGAGAAAGATCAGCTTTCAACCAGTGTTTGAAAATTAGGGTTCGAGGCCTTGATTTTATTTCGTAGAAAAAAAAAATCACCATTTGGCAACAGAACTGCAGATTTCCTTCTTCTTAAGAACAGAGAAGACAAGGCTGCCCAGGTCGCAAACCCTCCCAGATCTACTCCTAAAAGCACCGCAGCTCACCAACCCCACTGCATCTCTATTGGTATCAAAATTGGCATGGAGGAAACACCTTGACAGGACTGACTTGACAAATGTATCCTGGGAGAGCCTGGGCATCCTTGAGGCACCACACCAGCAGGAACTCGGGTCAGGAGCCCAGCAGCTATTTTGTAGCAGCAGTGGGATTCCCAACCAGAAGTGGCCTTTGCCAGGAGAAGTGTCTGGGAGATGTTCCCTGGGATACACTTAATCCTGCTTCACTGATGGGAATGGGATGAGATAGTCTCCATTCCTCCCAGCCTTTACATTTCTAAGATTCAATGAACTGAGGCATCTTGGGTGACGCCAAGGCATCTGGCTGTTCCCTCAAGAATGTACATTTTTGGCAGAGAGACGTCCAAATTGCTCCTCTCTGCCAGCAGGAAAAACTTTTGGCTTCCCCTGCTGCTCTCTGTGCTGAAAATCAAGAAGGAAAGTGTAGCCAGAAAGGGGAGATAGTTGCAGGGACCTATTAGTTATACTCCACTGTCACCAGGGAGCTGCCCTACTCCCTCTCCCTGCCTCTTTCCACACAGTCACTGGGTGACCCCCACTTTGACTATAATGTCACCCCATTTGTCCCATGCTCCCCACTGCTGTAGAACACGGCATATAGGAAACGATTCCCCATCCGTAACAAAGGTCACAGATGCATGGAGCTGGGCTACCACAACTGCGCATCTCCAAAGCACCCTTTTTGTAATGCCACCAAAAAGCAAGCAGGACAGAGGCCGCCCGGCTTGGATGCTGCGTTATGGATCTGCTGTCCTGTGATGGAGCAGAGTTAAGGTGGTGACCACATTGTTAAAATTTTGCTTTCAGTACGCTAGTGGCATGTTGGGCGCTAAATGCTTCAGTCTGTCCCCATAATATGACCCCAAACCCAAGGAAAACCACTGGGTGCGAATCTTTCTCCTTAATTTGCTCAGCTTTGCAACAAACCCTATCAGCACGACTGTCAGTGCAGAAGAACAGCAACATGGAAGGAGTGGTGGGTTCTCATCATGGACAAAAAGCAGGCGGTGAATGTATGAGGCTGAAGACAAACACACAGGGCCAGCCGGTGGTAATCATGGTCCCAGTCGTGACAGTCATGGTCCACCCAGACGTCTGAACAGAGGTGGTGTCAAAAAGAATAAGGGTGAGGACCACAGCAAAGAAGTGACTGAAGCTGCAGACAGGTGAATAAATGATGGATTCTGGGTGTGCAAGCTACAGCCAGATAACCAGGAAGGAAAAGTCCATATAAATGCAGTGCACAAAGCCAAACCTACTCTAACCAAGTCCAAAGAAAGGCAGCATGCTTTGGACAGTCTGAGATAATGAGTTAAGGGGAAGGAATAAAATGAACAACAACTTTACAGGCTAACCCAGAGATACTGGGAAATAGGCATCAGCACCAGCGTGAGTTACTGGCTGAGGAAGAGCCCGGCCATGTCTAGGCTCAGGGACTGGGCAAATGACACCCAGGTGGTTACTGACTTTCACACACGCATCACAGGGTCCTGCAAGGCACAGCACTCATGTATTTCAGCATAAGCAGCCTGGCCAGCTGCAAATCCTACAGGACTTAATCAAAACGCAGCTCTTAATCAAGAGATTGAATGTTGAGAAACCTGAGTGCCAGAACCCACAGCCAGTGAAAGTTGTTACACACCAGAGGACATGGCCAGACCAGGCTTTGAGCCTGAAATGACTGTGACGGGAGCAGCATGTTTTCTCTTTTTAATGCATTGCTGTTTCCTGCACCATGTGGTTACAACAGTGCAGGTGACAGCGAAGCTGAATGGTGACACCACATACCGCAAAGACTAACTTCTCATAGCAATTCACGGGACCAAAGAGGTTGTATCTCACCATGGCTTTCATCTGATCAGTCTTAGTAAATTCAACAGGGTTGCTAAATGAGGTGCAGAAATAATAGAAGGATTGAAAATGCTGTGGACTCTTGAGCTCAGGGCTGGCCTCTAGTAACCAAACCGAAGCGCAGACCTCGTGTGTAAAAACTGTCTCACAGGCAATAGGAAACCATGGTTCATTAAACAGCAACTCAGCAGCTTGCACGTGCTGTGTTTTGTAGTGTAACAGGTTTAGGAATAGCAATGGCTCAGGTAGACATGACAAGTTTGGAAAAGTTAAAGACAGGAAGATTTCTCATAGCTTTTGACAAGGGGAGTTGCAGTCATTTCCCTGTGGTTTCTTGTTTCTCTCACACCTAGCAGAGGAGTCGCGTACTAGAGCTCTGTCAAAACCCTTCAGAGTTGCTGTAGCCTAATTCCGAGCACTGGGGTACCTAAGTGCTGTCCTGTACAACAACCATTCCAAAGCTGCTTTTGTTTGTGGTAGACATGAATCCTTAGTGTCCGGCTTTCTCTGGGTCTTCCATTCCTCAGCTTAGGTTTGCTCTAGGAGGAACAGGGCTTCTGTGCTTTTTCAGTGCTTGCTCCTCTGCTTTGGTCAGAGTTTCTGCTTTTTCCTGCTTAAACTTTCTGCCTTCTCTTCTTCATATGGGAAATTTTATCAATGGTTCAGAGGGCAACATATTCACCTCTAGAATGACTATCAAACCAAGACCTCACTGTCCTGTTAACATACCTACATTTTATTTCTGACTGTAGCCAAGGATTACAGAACAAATGGAAATGTGCAGGCTCTTCTATATGCAAGATCTCTCTGCCTTTTATTTGTATTTTAAGTGCTTTAAGGAAATAAAAAGACGGTATTTCTCTTGTTCTTCTAAATGCTGCAGGTTCTGCAGGATCTGTCTCATAGCCAGTCCCACAAATGGTAGAAAATGCTGTTCACGTATGTAGCTAGCTCTAGAGAAACTGTTTAGTAATGCAACCCTGAGAGGGGATTTTTCAAAGGGGATGCAAAACAAAGTACTTGACCCCCTTGTGATTATTGCTGCCAATACGTCCTAATGCTACCCGCCAGTCCAAATCACAATTGTTAACATTCATTACAGGGCACCATCTCCTAAGCTCTGGGCAAAACAGGCAAGAGCAGCTGGGTGCGCTCCTTTTGAAAAGCAGGTGCACGGGCACATCTTCTGAATGCTGCAAGTGTACAAGAGAAAAATAACATTCCCTTTCTTGGAACTTATTTTTGGCGGTTGAACATTTCACAAAGGGAAACTGTTAGTGCAAACACTCAAAAGGTCAATCTCTAAATAAACAGAGAGACAGCGTGGTGAAAGGGGTTAGCTGTTATTAATGAAGCTGAGATGATCATAAGTCAAAAAAAGCAAAGCAGCAATGAAGACAGAGCTATGAGCACGCTAGAAGTTTTGGCAAGATCACATGTGATGATACAAAAAGCAAAAGTTACATTCCCCAGTCTGAGATGGAACATGCCCCAAAAAATCCTTCTTCACTTTTCCCTGGGATTTTCCGATACTTTTCAGCTACTTTCACTGATAAGGAGGATCAACAACTGGTTTTGCACTAGAAATGAGCACTACCTATCCCCACATAAATACTATACTCATACTAATACAAATGATGAAAACAAACCTGATTTGCACCTACTACACAAACCTTGCTTTATATTTATACCTGAACAGGATTTCTCTCCAAATCAGATCCACATTTTTCCCTGACACATAATACGAGTAAAACATGGTGTGTAGCTCACATTGAAAGAAATCTGTAGAGCCACTGAAGAAAAACAAAAAACAAACAAACAAACAAGAAGATGACAACGTAAGACAAAAGATAATAGTTGAAAATACTTAGGGAAAATCTGATGATGTAAATCCTGTCCAAAACTTTCCTATTTTATGGTGTTTACTTTTAGGACTTGCTTGTTTATCAGTCATGTGGCAGCGTTACATTGACTATAAATACATACTTTACAGAAAATGCAGAACTGTCGAAGTTACAAATCAGTTCTTGGCTCTGAGGTGAAATTCAAATGTGATTACGTATCCCAGTGAAGGACTGGCCTCCATATAATGAGCTAAGCCCCAAACATCAGCGCAGTAAAAATTTGGCTCTATAGTTTGTAGCTTGACCCTAGGTAAACCTCAAACAGAACCATTTGTGGTTCAAAACAAACAAACAAACAAACAAATACCTTGATGCTTCTGAGCCATCACATTGCATTAGTACAATTTTCAAATGTGGATTTGAATCCGTTGGTCAGAGCACTTTTGGTGGGATCAGTAAGTGGTTCGTGGCTCAAAGGTGATTTGCCGTCAAGGACACCACTTGTATGGAGGGAAGACCTATGTGAAAACAGCCATGTGTTCACATCACGCAGAGCCTCATGTGCAAGGCTATGAGTGGCTATCTGCAACTGCTCAGAACAAGGCCCTAGCTCGCTGAGAATAAGGAAAGCACTTTGGACATTCCTGTGAATATTAAACATTTGCTAAAAGGGCAGGATGAAGTCTTCCCTCACACATTTATAACGTTGTGCTGTACGTCTTGTCCTCCTCCTGCTGACACCCATCCAGGACAGTGTAATTAGAGGACATATAGTGTGACAAGAGCCAACAATATGGCAAATACACACAGATCAACGGCCTCAGCTGCACAAGTGCCAGTGTCCCAGCACAACTGAACAAAGGTGCTCAAGAAAGCCAGCAGCTTCCTAGACTCTCAATGACAATGGGAAACTCTCCAAAACAAAGACTGGGACCAAAACAGCTCAGGCACTGATGGGAAAATTAGCAAGTCTCCCAAGATTCTGATCTGTGTATGTGGCACGAGCAGATCTGCAAATGACCCAGATAAAGAGAGCAATGGATCTATCCAAGGGCCTTCCACAACACAGGGGACTGCAGAAACTAGTGAGTCTAACAGTCTCTTGGCTTGGCAAAAAAATGTGAAAAAAGGAAGGGCTGCTGGTATTACAGATCAAGGTGCTGAGGAAACAGAAATGAACTGCTGGAACTCACTGCTACAAGAAATAACCAGGACAAACACTGCTGGGTCAACCGAGCATCGAACACAATTGGAAGCCTGGCCCTGGTCTTAACCTGTTGCCTCTAGGTTAAAACATGTTTATGTTAAAACATGAACAACGAAGCAGGGAAATGCTGAAGGTCAACCCTGCAAGGTGCCCAATGCTTTCAACAGAAGCCAGCCAGTTGCACAAATTCCTTCTTATATGTCAGAAGATGCAAGAGAGAGATATGTAGAGCGAGGAGAAGGGAATATGTACATTCATGAATCAGCAAGTACTAATGTGTGTTGCAGTGGCAAGAGAGTGAGAACAGGGAGACATCAAACAAGCAGGGCTGACTATGGCTTGAGCTACACTCAAAGCCTTTCTTGAGGTTTGCTCTTTCAGTGCCATCCACAGGAGGAATTTTGGGCTTGCTCCATCATCAAGGCTGCCCTAACCTTTAGATTAACACAAGGTAGGGGATAAACTTACATGCTGTGTGGACAGTGCTATCCCCTAATTAAAAACACAACCAAATGATTGAGATAACGTTTTACTAAAGGTGGCTGTTGACTGCTGTCTGTCCCCTTTCCCTTGTGCTCTGAAACAAGCAGACAAGGCAGCTGCGCTCGGATGTGCAAACACACAAACCCACCCATGTTTGCTCTGCTTGCTGCCCCATACCTGCACATCCCAGCCAGTGAGGCAATGTCATTCTGTAGCATCACTTGAAAGACATTCCAACTCCAGCTCCTAGCCTAGGCTCACCCATGGTGCCCAGCAGCTCCCAGGAGGACACCCAGACATGCCCTTTCCCCTAAGAGCTTCTCTGGCAATCCAGTGCAGCAGGAACAAAGGAAAACTGAAAGACTTACTGAAACTTGGATTTGGCAGTTTGGATGGCCTCACACAACAACTCTCAGACCTGACAGGTGCCATCACAACTTCTCCTTTTAAGAGGAAGCACAGACCGCTGCGTGTCAAAACCTCTGGGTTCACTTCCCCACTTCAGCGGCAATTTGGTCTTTGGACTTGGGCATGTTAATTAACCCAAGCAAGGTTTGGTTTCCCCATCTGCATGAGGAGTGCCAGCTATTCAGAGGCACTCTTACAGTCTTTCACTGCTTGCACACAGAAGTCCCCAGGCTTCTTTCCCTTGCAAGCAAATTTAAAGATCCCACCAGAGTCCCTATGAAAGAAAAATGAGTCACCTGAATTGCACACGGCTGGGGCAAGCAGGCCTATGGGGGAAATCAGCGTGGAACAGCTCATCCGCAGCAGCCCCCAGGGGAAAGGAAGGTAACATAGGGTTCAAGCCTTCAAACCAAGCTGGCAAATTGTTTGATCAGAGTGTGCTAAAGGCTGACATTAGGCCACTTAAACTAACTCACGTTTTGGTTGAAAATAACTCATTGCCCATGTTCAGCTGAAGGCCATAAGTTGCAGTCCTCAGCATTAAAGTACTTGGAACTCCTTGGATAGGAGGCATGAAAGGAGCAGCCATCATGAGTGATCACAGGTGAACAGCCAACACCGAAAACATGGGAAGAGCCCTAGAAGTGCAATTACCCAGCTGATATTTGTCTACATATGTGCACATGCATGCGGGTGTCAACATCCCACAGCAAATCCCAGACTCAACATATGTCAAGCAGTTGCCAGGTTGCTTCCTTTTGTCAGGTAGGTTTTTGTATTGACTCCTGTAGTCCCCTGAGTTATGAGTCCTCACGGTTTTCCCAGCACTCAAATATCCTGGGCTCCTGCCAATCTAAATCTATCCAGTGGCACTCACACAGGTCTGAGAAAAGCTGCACACCTTTGCCGAGGAATCAGAGTCTCCTGCAATTCAAGTGAAAAATCAGCACTGGGGAAGAAGGGCAACTGCAGAACAGTTGAGGCAGATATGAGCTGATATGAAACCATCAGCAATAAACTCTCATCAGCAAAAGCTCAGTGTAGCTGCCTTACTTACTGTCATCACAATGCTCTGGACCTTGTACATTGAACCTCGCACGCAGACCTTGTATATATTCACCGCTGAGGAGGACTGAACAGCCGCCTCTTGTGCGGAGCGAAAGAGAAGCAGGAAAAAACCTCTGTCCAAGAAAAATAGGATACAAGATACAGAGAAATCCTTCTGGGAAAAATCAGGAGTAGGGGCCTTGGAAAGAAAGCTTAGGAGGAAAAACGTATCTGTAAAAATGGCCCAAGTTTTCAATATTATTTCTGCTTTGTATCTGTGAGGATGCATGTTCACAAGCAACCCATCCTGACACCTGTCTTTGCTCTCTACCTATACTACCAACAGTCCTTTGTGACCAGTCCCACATCGCTAGTGGTATCTGTGCACAAACAACCCCAATCAGTCACATCGCACTCTGAAAGCTGCAGCAAACCTCCCCAGAAATGGATGGATATCCACTGCAGGGTGTCATTTACTTGAGCTGCTCTGTTACTGCATTCCTCTTCCTGCTTCTTTACACGAACTCACACATGGATACCTTGTTATATGGGAAGTAAAATCTCTGTCTGCTCAGAATCAGTGTCTCACAAAAGAAAATATCCAAAAATGTTAAGCCTAGTATACACCAGTCCTGGCTCTGCTACATACCAGCAAGTATAAGGTGTTGATTCCCCTAGAGCTAACCATAAAGTCACTGTAACACTAGAATTAGGTTCAATGTGTAATTGTTTTAGGCAGGCAGGGAGTAACAGAATGGAAGAGGCTACTTTGTGATTTACTCAGTCTCCTCGCTGTTGCTTGAGCACCCCAGATGACAAACGCTATGTTAGTCTCTGATATATACTCCCAGCTGTTATTAAATCAACATAGTTGCTCCAAAGTTAATACAGCTATACCAACATCACTCTGGTCCAATACACATACCACAAAATGGTACCCTGTACATTACAACTCAAGTGCCTTCATAGCGCAGATTAAAATCACTGCTAAAATATTATTCTACACATATTCTGTATATGGGCTTCATATATGTGGTGTCGTATATACTGTGGCTTTTTTGGATATTTGCGAGTTTCCATTCCTGGCTTCTCATCTCATAAACTCACAACAGCTGGAATTACTGTACAGAGATAGCCTGACTCCAGCTGCAAAACAGCTCCCTTCATAAATGAGTTTGTTTTACAGCCTTCTAAAACCAAATGGGGCATAACATGGACACCAAACGTCCAATGAGCCATCCCAGATTGAACACCAAAGGAAACTGGTTGAACAATCCTTAACACTAGGCAACAACATTTATCCTCTTCCTCATTTCCCACATTCTTTGCATCTGGTTCACCATAAAACATGCAGATGCTTCAGTAACAGAAAAGCCCAGGATGCTAGTAGTCATGCGTGATCTCACTGGCCTTTCCCCATGCTTGGCAACAAAATAAAACGGGGACTTATGCCACAGCAAGGCACTGCCTATTCCTGCTCTAAGCACACACTCAGCAGATGAGAGAGTGGGGCACATTCATCCTAAATCCTTCCAAAGCCCTCAGATCCAGACAACGTCAGAATGCTGCATTGTTCCTCAAGGCTAGCATGTATATACCTCACTGTCCTAAAGCTAACTCATCCTAAAAACCATATGACTTAATTCATTCTCCACCTCTGAGGCAACCTTTTTATCTCCTCAGCACAGGTACCTCTGTCACTGCATCAAGACGCAGCCTGATGGAGGAGAAATGTGGCTGCTACCCATGTGAGCCCAGCTGTGTTACTTTCTCCCTCTGTGAGTATGGGGAAATGACCATAAAAGCAGGATATTGCTGTACGCCTTTCAGAGGCTTTGTGAAGTATTTAGTTAAGATTCATAAGAGGGCTCTGAAAATATAAAACACTATGTAAATGCTAAAAGTTAACTGCTTTTAATAGCCACAGATTTTAGAGAGGTCTTTTCTTCCTTTGCATACAAAGGTGCAGAAATATCCTTCCCTGCAAATAACCACTGTGCCTGCTGTGAGAGGTTCTGCACATGATTTCAATTGCCTGTCACATAGAAAATAGGAATAATACTTTGCATTTATAGACTTTAAAACTACTTTGCAGACAATCAAGTCTCAAAACCCCCACTGTGATACAGGAGGCAAATATTATACCCGTTTTACAGAGGAAGCTAAGAGGGAAAAAGGTTAAAACTACCCAGCCTAGAGCCAGAAAGGAGACATTTGAGAAATCAGGCATGCTAGCAAGGCCTAACTAGACCCACACTTGCTCACTTGCTCTTCCTAGTAAACAATTAACTCTTCTGCTCCCAAACTTCTATACAGCAGGGCGTACACACTATATGGCAAGAGTGGCCACAGCATTTATCTGTATTACCAGCATATTTAATCTTCTATAGGTACTTCTCTTGACCACAGAGAGTGCCTGGAATTGCATGAGGCCACTTATTCCATTTTCTAGCATGTGTGGCAGTAGAAAAGTTGTTGACAACTAAAAGTTAACCAAACATTTATTTTTAGAACCCAAGTCCGACGTTATAGTGTCTGGACTCATAACTACCCATTTCTCTGACATTAAGCTGAGCTACCACATGAGAAAATTGCTAGAATGATAGTATTTCCATGGCATACTGAGTCACTGTCCAACATCTAAAATGGGAAATAAAATAATTTCTCAGAAACTGTCAGCACAGTGGGAGGCAAAGTTTGCAGGAACTCAGCTTGTGTAGAAAAATTCAGGTTTCTACTCTAAAAGAGGTCCCTTGGCACTGAACGTGCTTTTTTTAATTTCCTGATGATAGAAAAACAATTAGGTCCCATGGTATTGATTTCTTGGCTTTTAGAACGATTATTAAGCAACACTAGCAAAATGATAACCAGGGAGCAGCAGCACTGCGTAGACTCAGAAGCACATATCATTTTTTGCTTTGATCGGATCAATCCTAGCGATGTGCCACGGCCTCTGCCTGGAGGTTCTTTCTGTCCAGTCCCTGGAGAAAGATGCTTATGAACCTCGTCCTCACCTGCAGCAGAAATTCCCAGCACAAGTGAGACCACCTTGGCTTGCCTCCTCGACAGCCCATGGGGAATGCTAATGTGAAAGAGTAGAAAAGTCCCTAGGGCAGTGGTTTTCTGCCTCTTTTAATTTGCATACTTTTTTTTTTTTCCCCTCCCTTGGACATGCAGGCCCCCACATAATGAATTTAGGCTTCTGACAACTGGCTTTCACAAATCAGGGGGAAGTACAGCTCAGAAGTAATTTGCGGACGCTTGGGATTTGCAAGGTGAATGCCACCGATCTACTGTAGAGGTACAGGATAGCCTGTCCTCGAGAAGCAGCTATCTATGGTCCCACAGTTAATGATTAACTCCTAAATGGAAGCAGAAGGGTTGATGATGCTTTACGACTGCATGTCCTTTGTATCCTTTTTAAAAGGAGAGACAGATGTTTCCAATCACCACAAACCTCCATTCCACAAATCTCCTGCTTTGGCTATTACCTTGGGGCAGTGACTTCTAAAAGCTGAATTAAAAACCAAACAAATAAATTGTTTTGCTGGAAGGTTCAGAAAAGAGCCTGGGGCAGAGAGTCAGAGGTTGAACACGTTCCCTCACAGAGCAGCACGTCTCCTGCCTGCTCAGAAGGCAGGAGACAGCATGGGAAAATCCTGTTCTAACACTGCTTTTTCTGCTGGTAATCAGGGTCTTCAAGACTGCCAGTTCAACTGGAGAAGAGCCCTGGAAAGTCTTCTGCTTTGTCAGCGACATGGTCTCAAGTATAAACCCTGTCTCATCTGTCAAAGTACAGTCTGGATGCTTTCACTAGCATTAATTTAAATTTCTAAACAAACACCAGACCCTACCAACTTGTGTAATGGTAAAGAAGTTAATTTTATCTGAGATGTTTGGGTTTCCCCAGCCTTTTCTCTCCCACTTTAAATTGATGCCATCTTGATTTAAAAAAAAAAAAAGGGGGGGGCATTTTTGACTGCTGCCTGCAGATATGCATTTGTATGCATTTTCCATCTTTTAACTAACAAACAGGAGGAAAAAAAAGTTAATTTTGCTAGCAGCCTGCTGTGATATAAATATAAATAATAGGTACATTCACAGATTTTGAACTTTTTACAGCCACTGCTGCAAAAAGCAATTTTAATTTATAACCACGGAGTCTTGCAAAACATATAACGAAGACATAATAAAATGGAATGTTTATCCTGTGGCTCCCATTAGACCTCTTCCGTTCGATGGTTGTAACTAATGACTTGTTTTTCCACTTTTGTATTGGAAGCCTTATTATTGGGCTGCACAGAGCATACCCTATTTGATTTCCCTAGCAATGCCTGCACCTTTCGCTGAAGCCTGCAATTAGATGTTTATGAAATAATATTAAAAAGCTGCATAATCTCATCTGTGGTCAAAAATAAAAAAACAACAAAAAAGCCAGCAACAAACCAGCCCTGTGTGTATAATATTATACTGAGTACAATAGACTAATGTTCACTCCAGTGCATGTGTCCTTTTGACTAACCACTTCTATCTGACAACCTTTTTTTGGCAACAGAACACATTGTACTTTTTGGATAATTGACTGTGGAATATAATGTTGTTTATTCAAAAGCGGGTCACACAGAACTGAGCTTCCAGTTGTCTTTATCCTTTTATCTTTCTTATCTTCATGCTTTAAATTTATGCTGTATTTCTTTTAATTACACATATGGTTTTAATTGCTCTTCTGTACTTATTCACCAGAAGGTGACCTGACGGTGAAAGGGTAAAGAAAGGTGGATGGGAAGCTGAATTCAGATTTGACAACTGTATTTGGACATGTTTATTGGTGAGCAATCTCACAAAGAAACAAACACAAGCACATGCATTTCCAACACCCTCTGTTATCTACAGGGCCACGTTTGCCTGCAATACAACTGTGTTGTTTCTTTGTACTTAAAATCTACTAGAAAGATTCATCCATCACTTGCTCAGTGACCTGGAAATTCAACAGCAGCAAAAGCCCCAGTTTTAAGCTTAAGCCTTGGGGGACAAGCACCCTCAAGAAAAACGATGTGGAAACACACATAAGTTGTGAAAAATCTAGATTACGGGAAACGCAGTTAAGGAAATGGGTTCAGGAGAAAGTTTTAACTGGAGTATTCAAATGAGGCCCTGGAAGAATTGATTTGTTTCTAAAGCATGTTCTTGGGATGCAGCCTGAGGCAAGAGAGGTCACAAGTAAGTGTTGCTTAATAGGAAGGCGAAAGGACTTTGATGGGGCAAAGGAAGCAAAGGAAACAGAAGAGCCGCCTTCTGACACAAGCTGGAGAAGGAGGTGCAGGGCACCTCTCTGATACTGATCATCAGACCAGGGGAACACGATAGTCACCCGGGACTTTAAGTCTGCAAGATACTCATGAAACTGAGTTTCACAAGAATACAAATGTTGCAGGGCACTTCTCCACAGAGGTTTCTTCTGTCGTCTGACTTAGACTGAAAAATAAAACCCACAGGGCTTCCTAGTGACAGCTTAGAAGGAATCCATCAGTGGCATACACACAGCAGGAGCTTCCCTGGCCACTTACGCGTTTTTTTTTCCCTGAAAAAGCCGTGAGTTTTCACTTCAAGCTCTCTCACAGCATCAACAGAAAAGGTGATTCATTTAATGAGTGACCAGCTCTCACAAAGCTGGAGGAAATCCCTGAAAAAAATATCCTTCAGGTGTTGGTAAAATAGAGTCTAACTAGGCAATAACAGGATGAAAATTATTATAGCTAATCTGCTGTTTTATAGCTCAAGTTTGGTTCCATTTTACTGATGACTGAAGTAATCCTAATACATGAGTTTAAGTTACCGCCAATTAATTTGAGGAAATGTTGTTTGTTTGTTTAGAAAAAGATTTAATTGGGGGATGAGTGATACTGACAGTAATACTAATTCATCTGTCTGTGCTGGTCCTAACCGCACCGTGGAAAATCCTTGCTGATGCTAGATTGATCAGCTAACACACAGCAGCTCCACTCTTCTAATTTGTTTTATGTAGCTGACTTTAGGCAGCACATTTCAATCTGGACTACTTTGAGGATCCATGTAAAACTAAGTCACTGCCCTATTAGTGTGGATAAAGAGGCATATGAATACTACTCTGCTACAAGCAAGACAGTTCATCTGATATTTTTTCAAGCAGAGAGAATACACTGCATCTGGAACGCGGAAGAAAATGTGATTGGAAAGTTTAGAGCCCTTGAATTAATTCCTTAGACAAAAAGTTGAGGCACCAGATTCATAATATCATGTTATGTAACTTGCTCTGGAGCCAGGCAGCTACTAAGTGAAATAGTATGAGTTATAAAAACAAAATATTGTTGTGAAAACAATTTTACAGCTTTATAATTCACTATTATTTTCATTTAAGAACAAAACTGTCAGTATAATTGCAGATTCTGCAGATTTTGCCTTGCAGGAGTTCTTTCAGCTTGTGATAGGAAACCTGTTCTTCTTCTTCTTTTTAACTTTTTTTTCCCAAAAGCTACTATTTAATTTACTATATTGTGTTTCTTTATAGTTGTTCAGAAGTAAATCTTAACAGGAAGCTCATTATGTGAGGGCCTAAGATAGTTTATTACCAGAACATTTATGATCAGTAAATGTAACCATATATTACCAACTATTTCTTACCATTGTTCTTGTAGGAAAAAATATTATATCAGCAGCTATTGTCTACTCTTTATAACTGAATATCTTATTTTAGGTGGGATCCTACATGGCTTGCACTGCTTACTATGCACAATGACCATTTTCTAACTTGCCTGCTCATAGGAGCACTAGGCTGAAGAGTCTGGTTGTGGACAACCATGCCTACCACTGGAGAAATGAATCATCTTTTAAATTGTGCACAGCTCCCTACACAAAGCGGTGCTTTAGTAACAAACCACACATGCCATTAAGAACTGGATTAAGATCACAAATATGCTTCACAGAGGTCAGTGGGAAAATCACCCAAACATAGGACGATCCACTCCAAATGACATCACCAAAATACCACATCACCCAAAGCATCACAATGACGCGAGCAGTTCCTTATCTTAACACTGGCATTACCATCAGGTCGTAAAGCCAAAGAGTTTCACACCGACAGGGCAGCCAGAGCCCTTCTCACCTTAAACAGAAGAGCCACCCAATGACACCAAGACGCTCCCATGTCTCCTTGTTTTCCCCAGCTCTCCTAGTCGACTGGTGCCTAAGCTTGGGCAAGTTTCCCTACCCATTCGTGTCCTAGCTTCATTGCAATAAACTTGACAATGACACAGAGGTTATTTGATAGAAGAACAGCTTCGCCATGTGCTCTGGTGTGTTGGGTTTGGAAGATTACCGCGTGACTGGACACAAGTGTATTTTAGAAAGGAAGGAAACAGCTCCTCCGGTAATCATCAGCACCATCACACATAACAGCCAGGGTATGCTTGCAAATTAATTAAGTGGCAGTCACTTTTATGGGTGTTGCTTTTTAAACTGAAAGCTGTAAACTGGTAGCAAGGCCAACTGTCCTTGCCTCATCATGCTCCAGACCATGCTGCCCGTTAGAGACCTGAGCTCAGCTGGCCCCAGGGTTCAGGCAAGCACCACTGCTCAAAAACCAGACAGCCTCCCCATCAGATGTTCCTTTCCACCTACAGGAAAATACACACTCACTACATTTTATGGCCTCAGATACAAGATCCTGATCTGTTAGACTGTAACATGATCTGGCATTATCTGTCAAGGGAGACACTTGGTTATCAAGAGTTAAACAGCACAGAAACAGAGCCCTTAATTAAGTTCAAGGTTGCCCCATGCCTTATCATGTATGGAGGCATTGTCCTCAGCTTATTCTAAGAAGGAGCAAGAAAGAACATCCAGGTATTATGCCAAAAGCCTCTTTCTCTATTATTCCTCTTATATTACTAACCCATTGTGGCTTACTAAAGGCTAAAGCTGCAAAAGCTGCATCCTGAAGCTGTAAACTTAAGTTGGTTTCTCAGTATATGCTGACCTAACTCAGCATGTGCTGACCTAACTTACTCCTGTAACTGCAGGCTTGCTGTTATCTTTAACTACAAGGTAATTGTTTGGCAACTTCTTTCTCTATTTTGGGAAAGCAACTCAAATATACAATTCCTAAGAGACAAATCTGATTAATTGCTCTGTCATCAGCTGGTTCCTGCTAGTATACGGGCTGCTTAAATAATAAAAACATAATACAAAGAACAAACAGTAAAGTTCTGAAATGAAAACGTTAAACACATTTCAAGCCGAGAATCAGGCTCTTTCAAAAGTTTAGGGAGTAAACCAGACTGTGTCAGATTCCTGCAGTCAGGATAAGCACGCCGTTCTGAAAACACCTCTGCACCCCTTGCCAGCACCTTTTCACCTGAAAATCCTGAAGAAATCCACAAAGATTTTGATGCAGAAATTTATAATACTTTGAAGAGGAAAACGTCACTCTCAATGCCAGAGTACCACCAAGTCCTAACTGAGCTTCTCATCTCATTGTTAAGACACCACTGCCTTCTTTCCCTCCCCCTCGTTTTAACAGAAGCAACAGCATTTAATTTAATCCACCCAGAAGCAATCACAGAGTCAGCAGCTGATATACAGCTAGTGCTGGTTAGAACTTTGAATTACTGTTTTGTGAAGAACGTCAACATTTTGACATTTGTAACTATTCTTATGGTAGAAAGGAACTGCATATTCATCTGGAAATTTTGAAATGTCATGTTAAAATCACAAATTCAACTCTGAATTTTGGAATTTCACCTTTTAGTTCATTTTACATTAGCTTTCTGTCTTTTTTAATTCATTAAATGCCAAAGTAGAATATTTTATATAAGCTTTTTTTCATTTTACTTGGTTTTGCCTTATTTCAGCATTTTAAAACTATGTGTAGCCGCTGACTCACACTGACAGAAAACCAACTTCAACCATCATTTTACACCGTCTCTGAACCCCATTCAGTGGAAATTTTCGATACGTGACTTTTGGGAAGAGGACACTTGTGCGGAGATACAAGATTTTGGGGGAGAAGACACTCAGGGGGAAGCAGGCAGTGTACAGTAAGCTGCCTGCCTTTCTCCACAAGCAAAAAGCAACACTAAGAAAGAATATATCCCTGTGACAGCAGGAGGGAATCTGGCAGATTGTATTTATTCATCTGCAGAGAAGAAAAAATTCCTAGTCGCTAGATTAACAGCAAAGAGCAAGAGCATTAGTCTCAGTTCAAACGCAAGCACCGGAGGTATCTACTTTATGTGAGTGACGGCAGACTGTAAAAATTATTAAACCAGTACAAGAGAAGTGCATCAGTCATAGCAAAGGACACTGGTGAGCAGATGTTTCTGAGGTAAAGATGAAACTTCCAAGTGAATGTCTCCATCACAGGTATTAAATCAGTGGAAAAACTGACAAAAGCTGTGTAAAATGAGAAAACAGCGAGCCATCACAGTCCCCTTTCGGGCACTGCAAGTTTCATGAGACAGTGTCCATGCTGGCTGCAGCAGGCAGCAAAGAAACACAACCTCCAGCAATGCAGAAACGATGCCGTGGTTGAGGCCTGGTAATCACGAGTGGCCACCACCACCTCAACCATGCCAAAAGCATAAGATACCTTGTTAATTTTACCTCCTGATTTCCAGCTGCCTCCCTACTTAATTTCCACGGTGCTCACCTAGAACGGTGCACAACACTGAAGGGCTGTCTGAAGAGGAGGTCATGCTCCATATGCAGCAATGCCTGTTTAGATGTAAATGGGGACAACGGGACTGGTGGCTGGTGTGGGCTAACTGGGTCAGGGAACTTGTACACTTGTGCCATGTTAGTGAGAACAGACACAGCTGCCAAAGGGACACTGCTCCCTTACTCCTTCCAGCAAATCTGCAGCAAAGGAGCATGGATCTGGATGCTGTACTAAATCAGAGCTACAAGACGCTTTTGTCCTCCCCAGATCGTCAGATTGCTCTCAAGAGATCAACGTTTTTCTTAAGATTTCCACCATTCTGGACCAAAACCACAAGCTGTCTCAAGTGATTTCAGTGGCACCCAGTCTGGATGCGGAAAATGTGCAGGTCCCATTACAAAGGAATGTGGTTCCCTAGGCCTAAGAGTAGAAAGAGGAAGGGGAATACGGGAAAGAGGAAGGGGAATACGGGAAAGAGGAAGGAGAATACAAGGGATTCAAGATCTAGAAACAGTCCTCCCAGGTCTCTACAGTGGCTACCCCTCAAATACACGAGGAGCCACATGAGGTCCCTGAAAAGTCCACAAAGCCAGCTGGGAGACATGCAATAGTGTCTCAAAAACACTCAAACATGACCAAAAACAGTGAAAGGACCTTGACCGATCTGGAGGTATGAGAGCTCAACAAGGGTATTTGGTGTCTTAACCAGTTCATCGCAGAAACATTTGATGATAGGTGGGCTGGTCAGTGGTGGGAATTTCATCAACTCTGTTTCGGCCACAGGGTAAACTTGCAGGAATTCTCCATGTCAGAAACTGGCTTTGACATTTTTGTTTTCTACTATGGACATTTTGCTGCCAGAAATCAGCATACCTCATCAGTCACTCTGGTCTTGTGCTCTCTGGCCTTCAGGGGGGGAGAAGCTAAGAGAGAGGCTTCAAATTTTGACTTGGTCTGAGCTGGCACAGCACTGCTAGCAGAAAGCACGAGAGTGACTGGTCGTGTCACATGTTTCTGTGATGGTCTCATGACAACCCCACTGCTGCTTCTACAGAAATCCCCACCACCTACCACCCAGAGGAGAAAGCTCCTGTGGTTTTTTGGTCAGGAATGCCCTTGAAGCACATGAAGGTTTAAATGAGGACACGCACTCCACCAGTTCATTTCCTAACTAGGACTTGGGCATTAATGCTAGACAGGGTGCTACAAAAGACTAAAATGCACAGAGGTTTCACATGCATGACTCTGACTTCCATAACTGGCCCAAGGACAGAATGCAATGCAGCGTTGTGTGTGAGTAAAACTCATTGTTCTTAGTGGGCTTTAAAAACGAGTACAGATTATTTGCTGTTCCCATACCAGTCCAGATTTATTTTGGATCAGCAGCGACTTCAACACGATTAATACACAGCAACAAACACAGAGCCACAGTACCATGAACCTCTTCCTAGCCGGAATGCAAAATATAAACATCCTTTTTTTTTTTAATCCTTTAAAAACCCTAAACAAATTTAATGAAAAATTTTACCTCTCTCAGTGATGGATCATGGTATGTCTTAGAATTAAGGACCATGAACTTCTAATATGAGATGGATTTGTTACAACATCCTTAATATTTTGTACACAAAGTGCATTCAAAACTAAGAATGCACTTTTTTGAATACATTTAGAAATTGTTTTATATTTTAAGATCATTCCCTTGCAAACAGAAAAATTCCTAAAGGTCTTCTTGCATTTTATCATAGAATCATAGAATGGTTTGGGTTGGAAGGGACCTTAAAGATCAGCTAGTTCCAACCCCCCCGCCGTGGGCAGGGACACCTTCCACGAGACCAGGTTGCTCAAAGCCTCATCCAACCTGGTCTTGAACACTTCCAGGGAGGGGGCATCAACAACTTCCCTGGGC
>JAVKLA010000084.1:30316992-30464502 GCA_034782735.1 Sagittarius serpentarius
GCCCAGCCTGTATTTGTGCTTGGGATTGCCCCAACCCAGGTGCAGGACCTTGCACTTGGCCTTGTTGAACTTCATGATGTTCGCACAAGCCCACCTCTCAAGCCTGTCAAGGTCCCTCTGGATGGCATCCCTTCCCTCCAGCATGTTTACTGCACGACACAGCTTGGTGTCGTCGGCAAACTTGCTGAGGGTGCACTCTATCCCACTGTCCATGTCACCAACAAAGGTGTTAAACAGCACTGGCCCCACTACTGACCCCTGAGGGACATCACTTGTCACCGGTCTCCACTTGGACATTGAGCTGTTGACCACAACTCTCCGAGTGCAATCACCCAGCCAGTTCCTTATCCACCGAGTGGTCCATCCATCGAACCCATTTTTCTCCAACTTTTCTCCAATGTTACATATATTAATGCCTGCTTCTTACCCTGGCTTCTAAAATCAATTTCCTTAACTGAAAGGCCTCAAACCAACCTTGAAAAGGGAAAACACAACAAAATGCAGAAGCCAGTTGCGTGTAGGAAAATAGGTTAAAATTCACATTGTAGCCAACAAGTCAAACTACAGTGATAATTCTCCCTATCAGATATCTGGCTCTAACATAGCCTTCCTTTTTTTCCCTTTAAATAAAATCATTCCAAAAGCTGATTTTATGAATGAGTTGTCTGCAAAGGAAGAGAACAGCATGTGGTAAAACTGGACAACACTGCTTCATCGGCAAAGCATACAGTGTTTTATTACTGAGCATTTCCTGTTAGACTGTAAAATCACCTTCAGTTCTTCACCAATTAAACTATATATGTTACAAAGCAGCAATCAAGCCGAGTTTGCCACCAGTATGTTAGAAGAGAGTTGTAAATTCAAAAGTAAAATAGGTAATAACACAGATATTTAGCAGGCTGGAAGGGAATGAAAGTTCTAGAGGGATATTATCACCAAGCAGATAATAGTCTGTTTTGCAGAAGAACTGAAATTATTTTTATAGAGATATATGAAGTATTTCTGCATGTGTATTTGCAAATGCCACGTGCACACACACAAACATGTATGTATTTTTATACAGATATATGCATACGTGAAACCCCAAACTTGAGCTAAATTAAATTGTCCCTCCAGCTTTGTAATGCAAATGAGACTAACAGGCTTGTGCTGTTTGTGGTTCAAGATGATTTGCGTTTCCATAGAGATGCTGACTGAACTAAAGTTTTTAATTTTTTTTATATATAAGCCTACTTGTATCTATAAAAGTCTAAATATGGATCTGCTGCACCTTAGCGTTTCCTCAGTGACTCCACTGGAACCACAACGAATTACACCAGTTAAAGCTATGTGCAAATTTTGTATCTTTCACTACTTTCCAATCTAAGCTCTATACAAAGTACCTGCAGAGCTGAGAGTTTACTACTTCTCTCCCCACTCCTACCTTCTTGGTAAGGAAGGGGAAGAAAAGAGAAAAGGCCGTTTCTTAGCTGCTAGTAGATAATATTTCAAGGACTTCTGTAATTTATTCCCCTCTCTAAACTGCCTGCAGAAACATCTTTGCCTTCAAAAGTTCCCACTGTCAGGAAATCTGGAATTCAGGGAGAACAGTCTGTGTGCTGCTAGTGAAGGAAATGCCAAAAGGACAGACTTTCTGTTATGTGTCAGAAGGTTTTTCCCCTTTCCCTATGAGCATCCACAAGCTGAAGCGCAGGGATATGCTGAGATGAAACACGGTGGGCCTGGGCAGGGATGGCTTCACTGTCTCCCCGCCTGGGCTTGGCCATCCTAACCTTTTCGTGGAGCCTAAACTTGTCATACACTGTGAGGATCCCACAAATCTAAAGCGCCTCTGTCCCCCCAAAGCCACGTTAGAGATGGCCACCAGCAGAAGAGACAAAAGCCAGCCAGGGTGAAAGTTTGGGCAGAGAAACCAGGCAGAACAGTTTAACTTTCTATTTCAAAATGGCTTCGCCTTATGAGGTCCAGGCACTGGTTCAAGTGGATGGAGACCACCAGCATACCATCACCCGAGAGGAAAATCAGAGCTGAGCTCTGGGGGAACTAATTTCCATGTGGTTTCAGCGATAAGTGATTTTTGAACAGCAACACACCAGAGGTGAACCTCCGCAATCGCTTTGAACCACAATCAAAACCAGCCTCTTGTGTACCTCCTATCCGCCTGAGAAGGGGCAGGATTTGTCCAGTGAACCAGAGGGGTCCACAAGCAAACACCCAACCTCTCATTTGATCTTGGGAGGGCCCAGAAGGGAAGACCCAAGTGCAGCAATGCCGTACGGAGGAGGTACGGCCAGCGAGCTCCTCGGGTAACAGCACGTCAGGGGAACGAAACCTCCCTCCTGCCCACAGGGTGACACCGTGCCTCCACATGTGTGACACCGTCTTGCCCTTCGAGGCTGACGGCATTTTCAAGCCCCCACAAAAGCCTCTTTTCAAAGCAGATGAGAGTTCCCTATTTCCAGCTTTTAGGAAGCCATACGGAGGGAGACCTGCCCCAAGCCCCTACAGACACCATTTAACCCCCACCCCCGCCCCCGCCTTTCAGGGAGGGTCCCAGGGCATGTTCAGCCATGTGGCTCTCCGCTGCCCAGGCAGGCCAGCGAGCGTCCGCATCTCCTACCTTTTGCTGCAGCACAGGCAGCTGTGGGGCCAGCACCGGGTCAGTGATGTAGGTCTTCTTCGTGCCGGGCGGCTGGTAGAGCCCAGAAGGAGCCTGGCCCATGGTGTTACTCGCAGGATATGCTGGCTCGGTCTTCCAGGAGCTCTGTGGCATGTAGGGTGCTTCGGACCCATTCCTCCCCCCGTACCCCCCGTAGTAGGGGTCCTGGTAGCGGCCCTGCGGAGGTGCATAGCTGTAGGTGGGCTCCGAGGGCCGGGCAGGTGGTGGGGCGTAGCCGTAGTCGGGCCCGTGGGGCTGCGAAGGGCCGTACTGTGGGGCGCCGGGCGGTCGGGCTGGCAGGGGAGCATAGGGCTGGCCGGGCCCAAGGCTGCCGTAGTGTGCGGGCTGCGGGCCGGGCGGCTGGTAGTGCGGGCTGGGCTGTGCCGTCCTCACCTGGACGTTGAAGGCCGGGCGGCTGGGAGTGGAGGCCGTGGCGTAGGAGGCTGGCACCGGCTGCGGCTTCAGGGTGCCGACAGGAGTGACCGGGATGGGGGCCGGTTGCCCCGCGCCCTTGGCAGTGGACTTCTTGGTGGCGGTGAGAGGAGGCTGGTTGGGGATGATCATCCGCTTGTGGCCAGTGACAGGGGTGGACACGGATGGGGTGGTGGCAGCGGAGCTGCTTGAGGTCCCAGAGGCCTAGGGAGCAAGGAGAGAGAGCCGCAGCGTCAGCAGGAGGGGCCGCTCGGGCATCAGGTTGAGCAGCAAGGAGTTAAGTGGAAATGGAGTTTTACAGTAACATCTGCACAGCAACTCAGACTGCTTAGGAAAGCAGGAATGTACCTGAGACCACACGTTATAAAATGGTAATAGCAACCTTTCCCTGCTCTGACAGAACAGGGATGGCGCCACAGCAGCCCAGCAGAACTGCCGTGCACAGCGTTTCGTCTCTCCTCAGGGTTTTCTCCTCCGCCTCCAAACAAACAAACTAAAAAGCGATAAACACAAGAAAAAGGGAGACTCACTGGAGAATAATTAGGGGAAAACCCATGCATTCCTGTGAAAATGAGTGTTTTGAAAAAGAGAGAAAATGAGATTACAGTCTCTACAGAGACATGAAATTCCTTGGGTCCCTAGAGCACTTGTAGGGTACTGCCCTGGATACGGGAGCTCCTTTAACAACACAGGAGGCAGCAGAATGGGATGGCCTAAAAGCAGCTCCCAAGTCATAAGAATTAACTTAGATCAAAGCAAAATACAGAGGTGTCCCTGTCCCTGCTCTGCTCCTAAGCACTGCTGGTTGAAAGCCTGGAGTGACACCAGAGAAGGCAAATGATACACACGGCTCATTAAAGGGCAGAAAGCGGGTCAGGATTCCCGAGAGCTTCAGAAGTCAGCTCCCACCATGGCAGCCATGTAACCGTGCACCGGTGCCCAGGGCACAGCAGCGCTTGGGCAGCCAGGGAAGAGGTTCACAGCAAGTGCCGCCGCTTCCTGCGATTTGGCCACCAAATGAAGATTTAGTGCAGTGACACTGTCCTAATAGGCGTCCTACATCCTTCTGTCTAATGTACTTGTTTGTCTGGCTTACCTCTTATTTAAATCCCATGTCCAAAAACACCGGTGTGAAAGGACATCTTTGTTAAAGAGAGAAAAATGTGAAATAATTTCTGAAGAGCACTGAAGATCACCCTTAAGTCTCTTCACTAAAGCAAAGAAAAGCAAACTTTAATTCCTGGAATTTAGGATCAGGTAAAATTTCTTGCCTCTCTATTTTCTTTTATTCTGAAAGAGTACCTGAATTTCATGCCTTCCTACACAGAGATGCATTAAAGTGAAGACATGCAGTTTTACAGTGTTTCTTTGCTTTTGCACTTAACACCATAGTTATATGAGGTTATATCTCATCCAAACTTCCTGTACCAGGCTTGATCTCACCCGTGATCTGCTTGATAACCTACAGGTTCACAGCAGCCCAAAGTCAGACCAGCTCAGCCCTCACTGATGGTTGTGTTCACCCTAAGGCATGTGCCACCTTTACCTACATGACCAATCTTGTATTTGTCCCCAGGTGTTACTGCTTTATGCAGGCACCTTGACCTCTACCTACTGCCCCATCATCCTCTTGCTGGGACTACTGGAGAGAAAGCAGTGGGGGCTCATCAGGTCACCCCACGCACAAGGTCTACCCGGGCCAGAGAAATCCTCTGCCTGGTCAGCAGGTGGCGGCAATAAATTGCTGCCAAATCAACCCTGGCCAGTGGCTGGAGAGGAACTTCAACCACCCATTTCTCTGGGCCTTAAGGATACCAAACTCACCATCTGCAGGAGATGGGAGAAAGGCAGACACCCCCCCACCTCCCACCCCCCGCGCACACACCTTTGGCAACAACCACATATGAAGAAAAGGGAGATAAGAGCAAGCCACTCAACTTCTAGTCCACAGCCCACAACCCAGTCTGCCAAAGGAATAAGGAAGTTCTACTACCCAACTGGTAGCTCTTCCCTGGTGACATGCAAATACATTTTTGCTGATGCATTGGTAAAGACCTTACACTCCTGCAATCACACCTTCAGGGCAAACCTCCCATGAGAGTAAACCTCCCATGAGGAATCACTATAAATGAGCAAAAAAACAGGCAAATAAGAGCACCAATCTGTTTTGAGAGATGTAAAAGATGTGTATGCAGAGGTGGGGAATAATAAAGCAGCAAACTTCTGCTGGAGAAATAACACCTCAATGTATTCAAACCCTGTCCTGGCCAACAGATCCATGACAAGGCAGTACATAGACAGACTGAAGAGATTTTGAAACTGAAAGCAAGGAAGAGCTGAAGCATGTCTCAGTTAACTGTAAGGGCAGAGACAGGTTAAGAGTCTGTAGCCCTTCATTAATTCTGCCCAATTCTTCTATTTCTGAAGCACCTGACAAGGAGCAAGCATTCTTCCATCCCTGCATCAGAGCACAACTGCACCAGCACGTATTGCTAGCAAGAAAATGTGCTTTCTGTCGGAATTATTCCCCCATGTCAGCTTGCCATTTATGCCCAGGAGTGCTAGAAACTTTCCCATTTCCTCACCTATTTCTGTCTTGTAAATGACAGTAGTTTGTCCACTTACTGTAATGGGATGAAAGGTCCACACCACGGCACTGTGTAATTACCACCAGAAAAGCGTTTTTCTTTTCCATGTGAAGACAGAGAAGGTAGATAATGTTTTAAAGACAATGGCCTGTCGGGGGAGCGGGAAAGCCCAAACCAAAACAACATAAATGACCCCTGTTCATCACATCTTATGTTTCTGAATGCAGACTCTGAAAGCAGGTGATGACAGACTGCTAGTAAAGCTCTTGCGATGGAAGTCTACTCCATCCCAAGAACCAGGGTACTTTAATCTACATAACACTTCACTTAATGTGTTGATGCCAGTCTCCTGCTTGGACTGGAATATACCTTAAGAATGAATGATAACCCCTTTGTCCAAAAAAACCCTCACTGCCTATTGACTGGCACCCTGAAAGGCTCTGAGCAGCTCCCACGTTTGACACTACAAAGAGGAGGAGCCTAGGGTCTCTGCTCCTGCATCAGAGCCCAGTGAAGGAAGGAGGCAAGCTGGGGGTGCCCAAGCCAGAGACGAAGCTTTGCCATCAACTTCACAGCAAAGGCTCGAGCTAACAAGTACTGGCTGCATTGTGGCATTCAAACCACAGGCTGCCTTGAGGAGGAGGAAGTTTGCATCAGTAGGAGTCCCCAGAGGCACCCTGCGTGACTCATTCTGAATTCCTCTGAGGGTGCTGGGCAAGTATGTGATGAAAGCTGGGCTTTAGGGGGAGGAAGAGGGTGTAAGGCTAGTTAATGTGGTGTAGTAGAGAAATGAGACAGGTTAGAGGGAATTTAATACTACTGGAGCGCTGATGATTTACGGGGACGCACACTGGCTGTAGCTCGTGAGCTGCAGGTGAGGTATCACCATAAATCCTCTGCCCTTTTGCCTGGGAGAGAGAAGGGTGGCCACACCAGCCTTCTGTATGTCCAGCCATGCACTCAAATACCACCCCGGGCTTAAACCTCTAGATTATTAATGGATTAAGAAAAGACTCCATAAATGCACTTGAACTATGGACAAGATTCCTGCTCTGAGGACAGGCATGTGCGGAAGGATGAGAAAAGGGTACTCAGATACCACGGGGAAGAGTGATTTCAACAGATGTCTGGAAGGCAGTGGGAGGATAGGAGGGATAGATGAAGCTATAAAGATGCCAGGTAGATGGAGAGGGAGTAATGAACGTAAAGCTGGAAAGGGTTACCTATGTCACTGGGTACAGTCCTAACAAAACAGATGACTGTCACAAATGTTTCATCCAAATGAGTCCACAGAACTTCTACCAGCGCAACGAAGTAGACTCATCCAAAAGCACATTGAAGTGACAGCCCAGAAGCATGAAAACAAGTAGAAATAGGAGAAAGAAAAAGAAGAAAGACAAAGACAAAGAGTGGATTCATAGGAGTGCAGGCGTCCCTTCCTCCAACAGCTCCTGGACAGCTCATTTCAAAACCATATCGCATTTGCAAGTGACTATCGCAGCCAAACACGCTCTCTGACATCCTCTAAGGGCTGTTTTCAGAGGAAGACAGGCTTTCCTCTGCTCGCCATGCACTAGATGAAACTGTCTGACACACTTTGCAAGTGCAAATTAGAACCATGCTACTTACCATCAACCCCTTCTTGCAAACTCATATTTGCAAAGAGAGAGTAAACTAGAAACCCCAGGTGCTGATAACGCAGAGTTGTTAAGAGAAACTAGAGTAGGAAGGAGTTAAATTCAGAACCTCATCTACCACAAGCATTATAATACAAAATCTTTTTTTTTTTAATGGGGAAAGCACAAGAGCCTTGTTTAAACACAGATGGAAGTACCTAAATGTACTGCCTCTTCTACAAATGAATTATCCAGCAGTTCAAATAAAGGTGAACTAATACTGACAAAATTAAGTAAAACTCAATCAACGTGGGAGGAAAAAACCCCCAAAACACTTCTCCTAAAAAAGTTACCATGTGTAACCATAAGGGGAATCATTTTGCTCGGTAACTCCTGCTCTGTCTTCTTAAACGCAGTGAAAGTTTATAAACATTTGCAGGAGTTTCTTGTACCAACCATCATGCGAGAAATCTATAGCATTGTGATAAACCAATGCTTTCCTAGGGGTCTGACTGTTAAAGCTGCGTATCTCGATTCAAAGCTACTCCGGTGGGGAAACCCAGAATCCTGAGTATCTGTGTGATTCTTCATTCTGTAGAAATTATTTACATAGATCTTATATTAAATTCAATGTATATCTACATTGTCACACAGGCACTAGGGATGAAACCTGTTGTTCTACAGAAATTAGCCTATAATTTTATACCATTTGTCAGGGTTAAATTTTAAAAAGAATACAGAATAACTGTAGTCTACAGCAGGAGCATGATTCTATATGATCAGCTGGAACCCTTATGAAAAGGACTTCATTCTCCTTTTATTTTGTGCATTTGTAGAGTATTTTCTATAGAATCGCTTCAGTTATTCAATTTCACAGACTGGATCAAAAATGCCAACACAAAGTTTATCACGTTCCATTCAGTTCTCCAGGCATTTTTCATAAAGGTAGAGTTGAATAGCTTTAGCCCTTCAGCTGTCAAATTATCACATATAAAGATACATTACTCCAGCTCAGTGGTTTTCAACCTTTATGCTCGGCAGCCCCCAAATGTTTTTCAGGAGAGACAAGCTCCTTTATGGAGAGAGTTAAACTACTGACAATAAACATGTTTTTTTAAGTTACCTTTCACTGAATTCTTCTTAGTTACCTTAGGACTGATCCACGGACCCCCAGCGTTTGCAGAGCACAGGTGGAGAACCACAGCTCTAACTGGGGCTGCCTTTTTCAAGCATTTCAGTCACTATTTACTCCAGGATAGGAATGAAACAACCCTTCTTCCTCAAAAGACAGAAACCTGGCAACTACCGGCGGGCTGAACCCAGGATGCAGCGTTCCCAGGGGGCTACCAGTTCACAGTGCCAGCGCAGCATCTCTCTTCCTAACTCAGCCACTCTTCTGCATGGTCCACCAGCTTGTCCACCAGCACAAGCTGGACTGAAACGCGGGGCCAGCTCAGGCATGTGCCAGCTGAAATCTTTTAATATCGCTCAGCGGTGGTGGCAGTTGGAGGCCTGGGTGAGAAAGGCGGCGAAGGGTGGAAAATTAACTTGGCTTCTCCTGACACCGTGGATTGGCATTCACCTTGGATAGCTGAAGGTGCTTAAAGCTCTCTCTGCAAAACACATCTCCACAGGGTCATTTATACCATTCTAATACTGAAGCCTAAAACAGGGGAGATGAATCACCCACTGGGGGAATCTACTTCACTGACTGTAAAAGAAGCATAAAACCAGCCAAGACAAGTCACTGAATATTTAGACAGCAGAAGTTAGCAGAGACAAATTCCACAATAAGCAGGTAATTTTGACGCAACTGTAAGACGCACAGATACTTCTTCCCTGCATCAAGTGCACTGCCACTCAAGCTCAGCTAGCGCTGTGCACCAAGGGGATTTCTGAGTGCCAGCAGCTCAGACGATCAGCCAGGACCCTGCCACGACGTGCAGCCAACGCAAGACTGAGAAGCTGGGCTGCAAAGGCATTTCCAGCGTACGAAGCGGGGTGACGTGGGTGGGTTGCCCTTTCCCACCTCCTTTTCCACCTCTGTGCTGAACAGTGGCTCCCGCTGGAACTGGAGCTGCTGCCTTGCCAGGAGCAGCAGCTGGGCTAGGCCTCCCTCCTGCCTGAGGCAGCGGATCCTAGCTCCCCCTCAATGTGGGAAGGACAACCCCAGAGAAAAGTCAAATACTCTGCTTTGAAACCTGGGCCTTTAGCTACCTGAAAATGTGAACAGGCATTTTACGGGGTTTCCTGATGCGCAGGCACATCTAGCTCCTGCTGACTTCAAATTCTGTATTGAACAAGCTGCCTTCCTAGTGATAATGTATGGCCAGGTTCCCCTGAACATATCCTCTTTTTCTGTCTGAAATAACATCTGGGTGAAAAAGAGCAATCTGGCCTTTCATTTGGGACTTGCAGGTGCCTGGAGTCCTGGTAGAGCTCCAGCTGGGTTGCTGAATGTCCAGGGATCCTGGGCAGATGCACTGCCCCCATTCAGCATACCTGATGCATTTTCAATATACAGGATTTTCTGGCCTTCTTTATAATGTCCAGATAGTAGGCCAAGCACACTGAGGACACGTCAGTCCCCTCTGCACTGCTGCTATGTGGTGCGCACAGCTCAGTTGCTAACACAGATTTCTTTAGGTGTCAAAATGCCCTTAGAATCCGGCCCAAAACTTTGAAGTCTGGTCCAAAACCTTAAAACCCTCAGCCAAAACACGTTTATAATCAGATGAAGCTTTTCTTCACAGTTTCATCATTCTCTCATTTCTAGTTTACAGTTGACAAGAGAGGGTCACAGAGGCATGGGCTGTGCATGGATAAGCAGCCACACTCACACTTCCCAGATGTGTTTATATGGGATTCAGATTGTTGGCCTGATCACCAGAAGCTATCAAGGTATTCATTCAAATGGATTGCTCCTAGGCATTATACCAAAAGAAGAAGAGGAGAAATCTAATAAAGTGTTCATCTCTGGTTCTCAAATGAAGAGAATACCTTACAGATGCCATAAAGTGTTACAAGAACACAACTGCTTCTGAGCTTTGATCTGTTTTTCAGCTGCTACCGCGGGTGGAAAAGGAGTCAACATAGTTGTTAGTGTTTCTGTTCACAACCTCTTTCATACTCCTTGTGACGGCCCAGCTTGAAACACAAGGGAGAAGAGGGTGTACAAAACAAAAGGTGATAACTAGTTGACCTCCAATATTTTATCATGGAAAACAGCCTTTCACAAGTGACATACACAGTTATAGACACACACCTTGGTTCAGCTTTCAGTACGGGTGTCAAGTGTTTTAGGCAATCTGGGTTTCCACTTTCCAACACCCCATTAATTCCAAAGAGCCTGAACACATCTGAAAAGTTTGGTCTCCAAAACACAACAGTGTTATGCCAGGGAAGAATTTTGCTTTTCCTTCTCGGTTTCATATTAACTTTTTTATTTGTTTACCCCAATACTATCACTACTATGACTACTATAAGCTTTTTTATTCATTTTTCCCTTTCTGATGAGTGATCATCTGGTATTTATGAGAAGGACTATGCAAGAGACCAGTTTTAAAAGATGTGCAATCAATTGACCTAAATACTTCTAGCTCTGGTGGACAGTCAAGGGCCATAATTTTAGCTTAATTCATTGAAAGGGCTAGTTACAATTAAAACCCTCCTATTTAAGCAATTCTACTTGACCCGTTGAAATGCTGTAGCAACTTCATCTACAAGAACAGTGGCTATCAGCACAAGAAATATCTTTGTCAAAAAGCTACAGAAGATGCCAGTCACAAGAAGTTAAATGTTTTCTGAATTAATCTTGGGATATTTCTGCAATTTCCCATTCTCATCACTCACACAACAAATTTGCGTTAATCTGGACCTCAGGAACATGCAATGGCATCCCCCTGCACTGGCTGAATCGGTGGCATATCAACTTAGCAATAAATTACGTAAGGAGCTGTGCACCACAGCCCTTTGGTTACATCAAAACGCAGAACTACTGAATACAATCCTGGAACAGAAGACCACAAAAAGGGTAGAGCAAGTACCATGTGAACACAAGTCACGATGTGCATGGAGCAGTGAAACTGAGTTCCTTAAGGAGCACCTTCTTTAAGGCTTAGTAATGCAGGAATGTCCAAAGCATTTCCGTTCAGCAAACTGGGCCCTTCTAACGGGCTGAACAAGTCTCCTTGCTTAATTTAGGCAAAATGTTGCGTTGCCTGACAATGGGGAAGCCCCCACCTCCCTATAAATAAGAACTTTGGGTAAGCAAAGTATTTTTATGACTTTTGCTATTACTAAGCTAGTGAAGCTTAAAGTATCATAATTACACTGTCCACAGACCTAAAAACGTTTTTTTCTTCCTTTTATAGCTTGCTATTTGTAATGGAAAAGAAGCTCATGTGTATGATAAATACAGGCAGATCAGAGGGTTATACAAATTATGCCAATGTCCATGGATGTGTGTCATGATTATAAAAAATGGATTAAAAATGTATAATGGAAGATGAGTGAGTGAGGGGAAGGGATGTGCACCTGTGACTGACAGGACAAAATACACATATTTATGAAGTCTTCTGGAGAAGTCTTCTACAACTTATATGGAAAAGTTATCATTTTCTATTGTGTGTTGAACAATGGATTTCAAGAACAGTCCAAAAACTCTATAAAAGCTTCTCATTTCCTACTAAATTGCAAAGGAATTTTAGAGTGTTTATAGAGTACGCAAGCTTTCTTCCTTTATTAATTCTAGAGAACATAAAAAGAGTGTGCATATGCACACATAAAATAATATGAATTACATATGCACTCCAACGCTACTTGGTTTACTTTGTGTTACTTGTTATTTGTTCACGATTCCATTTATTTGCCGCATTGCTTGCATTTATAACCTATTTATCTTTTCAAATTCCCAAACTCTATTAAACCAGATTTAAAAAATTATCCTACCACAGGGCATAAACATTTTCAAATGGTAGTATTGTCTCTATTTCCTGTGAAAACCATGTGGTTTTATTCTTTTCTTCCCCACATTTTAAAGCCTCCGCGAATAGTAGTACAGAAGAGCAGAAGCATCAGCGAACAATTCCGTGTTCATACAACATCTGCTTTCTTATGGTTCACTTGAGGTCCAGAACCCACCATCATCTGCCAATATTTTTAGTGGGCTACAAAATGATTCAAGTTAGTAACTTGAGTGGTTAGCAGCAGAGAAAAACTATACAGCTTCACCAAAAAAATAACAGCTCAACCAAAAAAAACCATAAAAGACAGGCAGATGTGACAGAGAGGTTATTTTCTTATTAGGTCCGATGTACACCTTTCCAAAAGGCTGACGAGCTCCAACAACAGGTCAAATTAAACTGTTTTCCCAGATGGCTCCTTCTGGGAAGTGGAGTGGAACGTTCCCTCATTTATCCGTCTGCCTAGGTTATCACTGCTGCCTGAAATACCTTAGTCTTTCCACAATATCGCAGACTCCAAGTACGATGGTGAGAAATCTATCTGATTGGAAAGGTTTTCTTTCACCTGCTGTGGCTTTTTAAATTATTCTATAGGTACATAATACATACAGCAAGATACATAGAATTTACCCTCTGCAACATGTCTAGTCAAAACACCAGGGCAGTACTGTAACAAGTCAGGAAAGCGAAAGAGAGAGCATTAATTTATAGCACAAGAAAAATGCCATCTGGACCACAGAAATACTCGAGTATAAAACTATACAGAAAGTTAGAATATTTTTAAATTAAAGTATGAACTCAGAATAATCACTGTTTCCTCACTATTTTCCTCTCTTCATAGAGAACATATAATTACATTAAATGTATGGTTAATAAAGTGTTTACTCAAAAGACAAATTGATAAAAATTTAGAATCATAACAGTATCACTCTAAAAAGCCTCTGTAAAGCAAAGTCAAATCCATTGCCTCACTAGGCTTGGTTCTGTTGCAAATGGCATTATAAATTAATCCCGTTTTCCTAAATGTGCCTTGAGGAAACAAAACCACAAATAGCCATTGTAAGTTTTAATATAAAAAAACACAAAAAAACCCAAAGAACAAAAAAAATCTTCTCTTCATTCTTAACCAGAACCCAAGATCTGTGGTTTTAATGACTAATATTGCTGAATACTTTATACACTTAGTCCAAAAATGTCAACTTTTTTTGATGCAGCTTAGTCCCATATACTAAGGCTTTCTCCTATGCCACACTCCTCTCAGCTCAGCAGGTTGTTTTTTTTTTTGGGTGGGGGGGAGTTTTCTAAACTTCACCAACAATGACCTAATGAGCCTGACTAAGTTATGATTTATAGTCTTCCTCGCTTACACTGTTCTTAGACCAAAATAACATCCCAGGACATTTGCTCCGTGGCTGCTGATTGGGTTAAGGTTATCACAGTCACAGCTGAGAATCAGAATATTCTTCAATACCTCTTGCTGCCTGAGTTACATTTTTTAAAAAGTGCCTTATATCAAGCCAGATGCTGATCTCGGTGACGCTGGTGCCAGCTTAAGCACGTCTGTTGACTCCAGCAGATTTACTCCAAATATGCTGGCTGTTGCAGATCGGGATTTGGCCTACTACTGCCCCTCAGTTTGGAGGGTTTTTCTCCCCACTGGGAACACAGTGGAGGTTTCTATGCAAACTGTAACAAATCCTACAGATTTAGCCTCCTCCAGGTAATAATCATCTAGCTTTGCTTAAAACTCAACATGTAAGGAGATCTTGGCAATTCATACTGCTGCAACCTAAACAAAACCAAAGGAAATTTATTATCGAGGCTAAATATAGCCTGCATTGGACTAAACCTCAGCACCTCTGAGCACACAGCTTGGCACATAACGGCAGCAGCATCAACCAGTCCAGCTCTCAGGCCAGCTGTGCACCCTGACCTGTGCACCCATCCACAAACTCTTTTGCATTAGGAATTAAACACAAGCCTGCTAATTCAAAACAAACAGACATATTCTCCCTCTCTCCTCACTTCTTTCCTTGTGGTGGACGTATAAATGCATAGTGATGGCTACTGGGATTTATAGCCTAACTGATTTTGACATTTTTAACTTCAGAATTTGAAATAGTGACTTTCTAGCCCTGGGGCAGGAGTGCTAAATGCTAAAAACTTTGGGACTAGGGAGTATTAATTTAGTCCTTCTGAGCAGCTTGGCTTCCACAACGGTCTAACAAGGGCTCAACGCTCTCCAAAACTCAGCAGTGGACGCCCAAAAACTGCAAGGAATTTTGGATCCAAAACGGAGTTTCGTGGCTTTCATTCTTGTTTGTCACCAGTCAAATTAAGCTCCAAACCTGAACTTGAGGGGAGCGGGGAGAATTCAGGTCTGGGTCTGAATTTATGGCGGGATTAAATCGTATTTCATTTCTAGCTTGCAATGCTTTTTGGGGTTGGTTTTTTGTTTGGCGGTTCGTGACGTAGTTGTACCTTAAGAAAAAAAATTATGCACAGAGCAAGCATCCTGGCATGACAAGTCATCAATAAATCTCTTTTCCATAACAACCCACAAGAATTCACTGCAGGACCCAATTGTTAAAACACAAAGCAATGACATTCTATAAGCTTTCAGAAGTATCATTCTAGCCCTTGTGGACTCGCTGAATTCTCTAAATGAGTCACTGGCCTCTCAACGGAATTGTCAAAACTTAGGTTAAGCCAGGTTAATTCCCCCCCCTCCTTTAATTTAGAAGTCCAGCTGCAGCGTGTGGCTTTCCAGTGAAAAGATCTAAATGCAGACCCCATTCACCCCGAACAGGAAATCCCACGGGGCCCAAAGCTCGCCTTTTCCTAAAAGCTAGAGATAAGCGACACTAACAGGAAAAAATGTGATTTCCAAAGCCTCGTGGGCCATGTGATGTAAAAATCAATACTTCTCTTACATAGCACAAATCATTTTCTGCTGAAGGCCAAAGGACCGTAGTTAAAGCTACTGTGCTTGGGGAGGGAGAAAGGGCAGCTGTAAGAAATGGGGGATGAGGAAAGCAGACGCTGTAACCAGAGCAGGGACAAAGGGGACACCAAAAACAATCCTTCTAACCAAAGCAGGCAAGCAGATGTGGCATTTGGGGTTGGGCTCAGGGCTTCAGCTAGGTGGGACAGGGAGAGGACATCCCCTCTGCCCTGCACGCTCTCCTCGGTCGGAGGTGAGATGATGGGTACTCATTCTCTCTGTCCGAGGCTAACTGTGACAACTACAGCTTGCAGCAAGGCGTCCTACTTTAGCTACCTTGCCTCTAACTAATCACACAGTATCAGCTACACTGGGACCCAAAAAAGAAAGTTTTTGCTGGGCAGATGCAGCATATCATACTCTTCATAACAGGATAAACCATGCTGAAAGTAGCGCAAGTTTTTGTACCCCCACCCCTACTCTGCCAGAACATCACTGCCTAGTGTGTTAGAAAAAACCCTAAATTTCCAGGCTAAATATTTCATGTCCAGTTTGTCCTTAGGAACCAGTACAACAAACAAAAATCACAGCAGATCATGCCATTGATTTCGATAGTCTATACAAATTTGGTTGAAACCAGTAAACTCTCTTTAACCTTCCAACAGCACTACAGTTTTCACCACTGAGAATACAGCCTAAGGAGGAAAGGTTTTGCCTCAGCTGTAATTAATTCTTTTTTTAATAATAAAAGAAAAACCTACCAGCAATTTTTTTCGATAAAGGAGAAGATAGAAAAGGATAAAAGGAAAAAAAATGAAAAAAGGAAAAAAAGAAAAGAAAAGAAATGGTTTATCCTACTACTACTGCAGAGAAATATTTAATTGAGGACTTTGGACTTCATTAAAATAAAGTAGTTTTTAAGACTGCAGAAAAAGCTTAAAACACGATAGAAGCTAAACAGCCTGATGGAAAACTAAGAAGAAACTGAAATAACTTTTTTTTAAAGGGAAGACAGAAATTATTTTAAATTGATCCCATGATATTTTTAACAGCTGGAATTGATAATGCTGAACTCAGCCATAATTCTACTATATTTAGTTTTGTATCTATCAAAGTCCACATGACTTTTCCATGAGACAGACAAATAGATATATAGACTGATAGACAGATGGATAGATACATAAAAAGAAAAAGGAAAAATATCATTAGGAAAGGGAACATTTTCTTGTCTGTTCTTTCAGTATGATTTTTTTTTCATTTCAATTTCTACCTTATTTCCTATAAGTAGAAACAGATTTTTCTCTCTTTCAAAAAATTCTTAAACAGAAAACCTCCTTTGACAGTTTCAGCAGCAGATTAATCACTTTTGCAACCCACAAAAAAAAAAAAGTTTTCTGGAAAGCATAACTGTCTGTAAATGTAAATGTCAGAATTACTCTCTCTTATGCTAAGACGCCTACACATTCTCTCACTTCCATGACTCAGCACCAGATAAAAGCTTGCGCGATAATAAGCAGCAAACTTTCCTTTAGAACAATAAAAATGGTTAAAAAAACAACTCTTGCTCCCCGTGTCCCCCAAAACAAAAAGAAATCCCCACGGTGTTAAACCGAATTCCGCCAATGGATTCCCCTCCCACTGGAATAAAATACAAATATCCCAAGGACTTCAGAGAGGAGAGGGACCAAGATCGAGTAGCATCAAAATCAAAACACATGCAAACACGAGAGGCTTTTCTTTTTCTCCAAATGAGCAAGAATGGGTCTGTTTCAACAAAGAGGAATTTTATTACTGTTCATCCCCTGCCTTGCTCTAATTTGATAGACAAATGAGTTGAAATTTTGCTCACCTATAATGAAAATTTCCAGGCACTCTAAGGCAACGCACTCATGCCAAAAATCACAGAAACCTGTGGGGAAGGGAGGGGAATTTCAGTGGGACTTTCCCTCCTGCACTGTGGTTGTTGTCTGACTTGAGCTCATTAGACTCAGAGTAACTCCTCCTTCAGCAAACCAAGTCAGTGGCAGACCCTTCGGACCAAAATATGACTCTTATTTTGGAAAAATCTTCAAAAAAAGAGTTGAAAAGGAGGGGCTCAGACCTCAGCTAGGCTCTCCTGACACCCCTGAAATGAACAGGCATGGTCTTGATGCTGAAATATTGCCAGTCAGCTTGCGAGTGCTGCTGGAACAGAGACAGCCACCCCGTCTCCATACACTCTCGTCAGCCCCAGCCTGCAGGTTAAGTAAACAAAGTGTGGTAATTAAGAGAGGGCTGATTATTTACTTATTAAGCAGAGATGCTGTGGACCTGAAGAGGAAAGGGGTGACTTCCCAAGCCCTGGTACAGTCTGGAGTCCCCCCTTGCTGAGTGATGGGCATTTCTGCTAAGAGCTTCCATCACCTCATGTGCTGAGTGCGTCACCATGAGTCCATGTCCCTCGGAGGCAGCTCACTCTACCAGGAGCTGAAAATTATCCAGTTAATAAAGAAGCAAAATGCTGCTCGTGCCCGTCACCTCTGAAGGAAGCAAGAGTCCAGCGAAGGAGTACCGCAGCCCCTCCTGAACATGCTGATGTTGGTGGCTTTTACATTTTTTACGCTGTAAATTGTAAATTAATGGTGTTAGCCATTAAAGTTTAAATTTAAAGGAAAGCCCCAGGGTAAGGCATCCCAGGCCATGGGTGCGGGACTTCTTGACGGAGGGTATGCTTTGAACTGAGCCAGAGGTAGAATCAAACCCTTCGAAATACCTTCATTAATAAAGTGCACCTGCTCCGGCAGGAGGCTGGTGAGCAGAGCCGACATCTCCGCACAGTGCTGGCAGGGCCGTGGCTGGAGCACACGTGTGTCCCGCACAGACCGAGGCGTGGGCAGGAGCATCCCCATCCCAGCTGCTCCCCATCGCTGCGTAGGGAGCACCGAGCAAATGCAGCAGTGTTCAGCTGCTCCGGCTCAGCTGGTCGCCAGGCGGGTGAAGCATTGCTGCTGACAAAATCAGTGCCCCTCATCTTTATAGAGCAATGTCTTGAAATTTTGGGCAGGGTCCCTTGAGCGCTGGGTATGTCCCAAAGAGAGAGAGCAGGGCTGGGAGAGGCATGGGGAGAGGTCTCCCATGCGCCCAAACACCATCCCTTTTCCCCAGCGTTCCCAAGGACAAGCCGCCCTGTAAGCTCTAGATGAGAATTTGCAGGCCCAGAAAACGACAGCACTGGCCCGTTCGCATTCGTGTCTCAAAATCGTGCTTTTTATTTCACAAATAACAGATTTCTGCATCCAAATCTGACTCAAAGCAGGTGTAGCTCCAGTTGTTTCTGTGCAGCCACATCTGCTCACACTTCAGGGCTAACACCAAACTATTTATTGCTACTTAAAATTTATTGCATTTTTAGTCCTCCATCTCGAAACTGCTTTTGTTCAAAAAAATTCCTTTTAAATCCTTCTATGCTGACTGAATAAATCAAACCTGACAATTAAAATGGTAAATTGTTCAAACTTCTGAGTTTCCACCTGAGGATCTCCAAATACTTTTGGAACTTAAACATACTTAATCACTCCCATGCCTCTTTCAAAGAGGAAAAAAAAAAAAAAAAAGCATCCTTTTTAATTCTCTTTTCACAGATGAAAAACTGAAGTCCTGAGAGCCCAAAACGGCCCGCTAGGAAGCCGCTTGCCCCAAAGACTGCTTATCCAGTAAATCAGACGCAGGGCTGGGAAGGGAAGCCAGGAATTTCAGCAACTCTCAGTCCTCTTGTTCTCACCACTTCATCAAACAACAGGCACAGCTATGTGATCATGCAGTTGTCAGTGTTTTCCCTCAAGGGGGCTGGACAGAAGATGCTGAAAGCATTTGATCCACATGGTATTAAACGCTAGCACTGAACATTATTGTTCAATGATGAAAATTCAGACATAAATAACTGGCTTGTTTTGAATGAGTAAAAGGATGTCTGTGTTTGCAGGAAACTCACAAGAAGGAGTAAAGAACCAGGGTGTTCCTTTTCTTTTATTATTACCCTTTTTATTTCTTTTGTAGTGGTGTCTGGAAATAAACCATCAGACAGAGGAGCTGCTCCCGCGCTGCTGTGGCAGATGGCAAGCAGGGCTCGAGATCGGGGCTCTGCTTCGGCAGCGCTGCGTGGGGAATTCTGCAGCGGGAGGAAACGAGGCAAAATGTGCAGGCTGCCGTCTGCATTCAGATAAAGCGCTGTCTGTTGCTAGCAGCACAAGTTGTTCTGAAAACAAGAGTCAATCATCTGTAGCCTTATTTCTGTACATTTCCTGCAGGGGTCTCATGAAATAAATGAGAATAAATGTAAGGGCGAGAGTTCCTATTAGGAGCAGCCTCGTCAGCATCACCCAGCCAAGCATTTACGTCATCAGCATGCTAATTTAATCAGACCTGAGCAGTGATGCTATAAATGGATTACCATCCCAGCTAGTGTGGTTACCGAGGTAACTCAGCCCTTTGTGCCACAGATACAATCGGCTTAATGATAATAAAAACCTCAGCACAAATGAAACAGAAGGAAAAGCCTGACAGGGCTGATGCATACATGACCCTTTCTCCCCTCTTCCCCCTCCTCTTCCCCAACCTCAGCCGCTTACTGCAATAAAATTAAGTGCTGCTGTGATCTGTACGCACAGCATTCCCATAGGGAACACGCAAGTAAATAGAACCCACGGAAATAATTAATACAGGCCAACAACTAATGCCGTCAGCACTACTTAGTCATTCCACCAACCCTGAATGGGAGAGGGACACACAGACAGAAATGCCGCACGGGCAGACTCCAAAGAGCCTGCAAGGGGCTTCAGAGAAGTAGTTGTTCACCCCCATGCAGCATTAATTATACCAATGGAGTGCTTCGGCCAAGAGCTGACTACAGCAGTGAGTTTAGTCGCTGCCCACCCCTGCCAGGAGTGGGGCATTTCCATATCATCTCCTGCTCTTCTGAAATTGGAGGTGACCCGAGAGCGGGCAGCCCAAAGGCCAGGGAGAAACTCAACTGCAGTGTCACCAACCCAGAAGCGGAGGTGACTTGGTCCTTTGCGGGGAGGGCTGAAATGGAGCTCTGGGCTCTCCCGTGTTCAGACAGCTCCGCAAAACCAGCAGCCTACTCGCCTCCCAGCTTAGCCTGGGAAAGGACACCCCTTGCAAAGCACTAGCCTTGAAGGGTTAAAAGGCAGTGATATCCCTGCCTTAAAATGGACAGAAGATCATACTCTCCAGCTCCTCTAGCTCTTTGCCCAATTCAGCACAAAGCTCCCTGTCGATACCGAATGCCACACATTTTCCTGTTCAGATGCCAAAGACCAATTTTCCCATAGCTTTCAAGATTTGATATTCTTTTCCTCACACCCAAAATCTCAGCAACTATGAGCTCAAACACCAGCATCTAAGCACCCAGCTGCCAGAGCAGCTCAGGCATTTAACGTGCCCTTACTGCAAGTCACCACCTCCTCACCTACCACTGCTTCAGCTACAAACACCGAACACTACAACTGGATCAGGAGCAGGAGTGCATACCATAACCTCAGGTTCACCAGGCTCCCAGTGGTTATTGCTCCAGTCCACGCAGAATCTTAAGGGATAAGCATGAGACCAATAACTTTTGATGGATTCACCAGGAGTGCAATGAATTCTCCATTGCCTGTCACATAAACACATGCATCAATCTTGTTGCTTTGTAAATGCCAAAACACAGCTTACGCAGCCTTTGGAAAAACTCCACAGAGACTTCTCAACATTTAAAACTGGACATGTACAGAAATGGCTGTGCCCTTGCCTCCGTTTCACAGGTCAAAGGTCTGTGTGTTGGTGGTGGGATCGCATGAGGGCAGCTCATTCCACCTACGGGAGACCACCTCAGCAAGCAAACCCACTTTGTCACTGAACAGAGGTACCCAAGTGTTTGGACCCTAAACAAGCATTAGTGAGATCAGCTCTTCCAGAAAAGAAAGCCCTTTCTGAAGTGGCAGAACACCAGCAAAGCCAAAAGTGCTTCTGTGCACTGTTGCATGTCCCTGCAATGAGCAATGATAGCAGATTTGTCTATAGAATAGACGCATTCAGACTCATCTCTTGGGAAATCTCACTAAATACTTTCTCACTCCTCCACCACACAGAAGAGCACCAGTCCTCCCGGGAAATTTATTACACACTTCTAGAAAAACAGTTAAATAGTTCCTTTAGGAGCTCTTTCAGATCAGATTACAGGAGTACACTTTTCCCTGGAAGGAAGAGAATCCTATGCAAATGACACCAAATTACTATAAAAAGCTACACTCTTGGCTGGAAACACCTGACTGGCTGAAAGCATGGAGTTGTGTGTCCTGATCTAACCATGTCCTCACAGCAGCCAGGCAGGTGAGCCGTGAATAACCCCAGGAAAGGAGGTTGGGGGGATAAAAATCCTCAAACCAAAAGGCAGACAGCAGAGTGCCAGAACGCGCAGCTCTGGAAGTGGTGCGACTGTTGATGTGAAAAGGAAGCCGTCACCTTTGCTTCAATTTAAAAGTCATCGTGACAGCTTGAGAGATTGTAACATTTAAGTGACACAGCGACAGCCTGATCCAGTCCAACAATTGCAATTCGCAGACGTGTCTAAACACAAACCCTGCTTCCCTAGGCGCAAAGCAGCTGCTCACTTGGGAAAGGCACGTATCAAAAGAGAGGATGTAATATTAGAAATGCTCCTCCAGGGTGGTCACTTGGCCAGTTATTCTGCATATACTGTGCTTGTGAGACAGGACCGGGGCTCTCTCCACCCTTGTGGCACAGAAAGGATCTAAGCAAAGACTGATGGATGGAAAGAAAAGGAGGAGAATTGGCATTGATGTCAAGTGTTCCATTAATTTCAGTGGGAGCTACAGGTGTGCCGCACTTCAGAGAAAGCCTTTAAATACCTTTGCTGCCACAATCAAGTGAAAATTGAACCATGCAGCCTCCCTTTTTCCCCTTAGACCTTGCTCCTGCTGCCAGCCAGGTGGGCCCTAAGGTGCTTACAGCAATGCAGGGCAATGCCGAACAGCCCCATCCAACTGCAGGTGTCCCAGCCATATTAAAAAGAGAATTAGGTGTGCATTAAAATTTACAGTATACTTCTAACCTCTTTATAGTTAGGTCTTGTTCTCTTGGCCATGAAGTTATACCTAATGGTATGCTGGACCTAATAATGGCTTTTTGGTTGTTTTTTTTTTGCCTGCTCAATGTCCAGCTTATACAATCTAGTGCTGTGGAATGATGCCAGAGTAACAACCCCAAGCACCAATGTCTTCCTCAGCAGATGCAGAATGGTCAGTGCTGGCATTTCTTTCCCCGAGGTGGCTCCTTTTAGGTCCCCACAGCACATCTGGGAGGGATTGCTCTGAGCCTCTCTGGAGATGACTTCTCAACACAGTAGGATTTCTGGCCATTTGCAAGTGGGTCCTAACCCTGGGCGCCAGTTAAATCAATGAACAAAAAGGAAATACTGGAGAATTTGTCCATGAAAAAAGAGTCATTAGGCCAAACACTTATTTCACCCCTTACAACTGTAATGCTGAAGTGCTACTGTGCCCCTTCCTGCTGCCCAAAGGCCTTGTCATCCACAGGCAACATCACAAGAATGATTTTGTTACTGTCATCACATGACTTTTTCAGTGACCCACAAAGGTAGAGCAGCACAACACACGCTTGCCAACGGTCATCACTCCACATATAGTCTAATGCTTTTAAAAAACAAGTCAGCTCTCTGTAACCAAGCTTATTTCACTGTTTCAGGTTGTCTTAAAATCAAATAAATAAATAAAAAGCTGAAATATTTTTGCAGCTGTTGAGCTTCCTGAAGGCATATTACATACTTTAGAAGCATTAAGACAGTGACCATCTCGAACAGAGAAACCAGCGGCTAGAGAGCTCGCTGCCTTTGGAACATCTGCTCTGATTTGCAAGTCCCTTGGATTGCAAAGGAAGCCAGAAAATAAAACCTTTGGTGATGGCTCATTTCCAAGCCTTTATGGACAGATCAGCAGCAGGGCACTGAATTATTCTTAGAGAGAAAGCAGGGCATCCTCAGCTGTTTGCGGTGCACAAAGGCTGTCAACGACTGCAAGGCAGCCGGGGACTTGCAGGTCTCAGACATGTCAGGGGAGACCATGCGCTGCCCTTGCCTGAGCACACCTGAGACTTCAGCTCCCTCGGGAATGGGAGCTGGGCAAAGGCAACTCCCTGATGATGTAGTATGGCCTCACTTTTCTTAAGCAAATCTTACAGGTTGAAAGGAACCTCAGGAGGTTGTTCAGTCCAGTCTTCTCCCTTAAGGTAGTACTGACTCTGCCTGAACTGTTCCTGACAGATGTTTGCACAACCTGACCTAAACCCCTCCAGTAATTGAGGACCTACTGTTTCTCTATGCCACCTTTTTCTGGGGTTACCTATCCCTCCTATAGCAGTTTTACCCTAATGGCTAATCTAAATCTCTTCGGCTGGATTTTAAGTTCCAGACTTTGTGCTTTCCAAAGTAGATGTGCAGAACCTTTCATTCCCCTTTTCTTTGCAGCTGGAAGCAGACAGACCCTGAACAATTAGGAGGCAAGAACACCCACAGGGAAGAGGTTATTTACATAAACAGGATTACAATGTGCGTGTGTTTATGTATTTATTACTTACAAAAACATACCGCCATCTCTTTTCTTTTCTAATTAAAACACCCAGTTTGCCCTGCTGCAAAATTGCTAAGCAGATTTAAAATGGGGACTTCAGTAGCTATTTTATGGCTAATCAAATGAGTAAATATAATGATCTGCTCCAATTCCCATTCTGATTACACATTGTAGCTATTTCATTCCCTCAATAAGATCCTTGCACCCAAAAAGAATACTTTAACAAGCTTAAGAGCAGAATGTTAGGCTCAATTTCTCTAAAGGGTAATAGAGTGGGAGTGACTGTATAATTAGCTTTGTTGGGCTCCCCCCCTCACTTTACAATACTTTCTATACACAGCTTTCACTGTCTCTACAGGTCCCCATGTTAAAGCAGCAAAATAATGCAGAGCACATTAGATTCATACTGGTTGTACAGAGGAGTTTTGGAAGACAGAAAATGATCTGGAGAAGTGCTAGCTATTTCAGCCCAAAAGGACTCAAGTTTTAATTTAGCTTTAGCAATAAAAGCAACGTGTTCATGTACGTATCTTATTTATCTCTAATATATTAAACTCTTAGCTGTTTCTGAAAGCTAAGATCTGCCAGTCTACTAACACACTGATCAAATCATAATATAAATCACTAAAGTGCACTCAACATTTTCTTCTCTGCATAGGACTTGAAATTAAATTAACAGCACACAATCTATAATGCAAAACTTTACCTAACACATTTGGAAGACTCTGATGCTGAATTCCCTTATAGAAAATAAAAGTATTTGATATACTGATTTTTCACTGTAAGAAACATTTTTTATATAAGCTGGCAAAACCATAATATTTTGTGCTTGCAGAAGAATTTTCAGCTGAAGATCTGAAAATCCTTTCTGAAGTCAGACAGCCAGGTGGGATATGTGATTATTACAATCTCTGTTTTACAGATGGGAAACTTAATGCTAGAACAGTTGAAAATCTTACTGAAAATACAGGGCACATGTCAGAGATCTGGGAGGAATGGGAAAACAGCAGATCCCATTTGGTTCCAAAGTACCGTGGCTGCATTAGACCTCTCCCAAATCAGTCACCTTGTATCTCTCCTATCACTTTGTATTTGCGAGCATCAAAGTACCCATGGATACTGTCTTCGGAAACTATAATGCAAAAACCTTGGCAAAGAGGTCAAAATCTAGTCAAATTGTTTAATCCTGCAATGACTGAAAAAAATCCCAACTTTGAAAACACAGGGCATTAGGGAAAGTACTCTGAAAAGAAAGTCCCACAGCCGAATCACAGGCTTCACCTCTAACAAACAAAATCCAGAGTTAATCCATAGCTTCAGAGTAAGTCAATAGCAAATAACAAAGGGAATAACACAGGTCCAGGAGCCACTTCCATTGTTTTGCCATTCAAACTCACCAGTTTGCAGTTAGACAGCAATACCTGATCAGAAACACACAGACACTGCACTTAAATTTTTCAAATTTCTCTGAAACAACTAAGTATACCAGGAGCCTTGAAAACAGACAGCTAAAACTCTGAGTGGTACAAACAGGATGAATGATTGCTCTGTCACTTCCACTGCTAGAAAGAAGCAACATGAAACCACCTTAATGGGAGGCAAATGGAGAACATAAAGAAGAAGGTGGGTCTGCCCCACCTCCGTGGGACTCCTTTGCCATGGGATGCTTTAAATTCTAGAGATTTACATGAGTTCATAAAGCAATTGGATGATCTGATGGAGGAAAAACCCCTGACTATTACGGAAGACAATTCTCATCAAGCCAATCTCTGTGGACAGCAAATTCTTAGATAAAGGGAAATACTCTGGGGCAGTATGGCGATGAATTTGCACTACTCTTGTCTTCTTCCTTTGGTATTTACTGCAAAGGACACGGAGCTGGAGTGACCACTTATCTGACACAGGATGGGCAATCTTAGGTTCTTAATTTCAGGCCTATATATACTGACACTTGACAGAAAGATACTGAAAAGCCAAGGCTTAAATTCCAATTTCTGATCCAGGCAGGTTCTTTTTCTAGAAACCAGACTTGTGCTACTTCTGTCTTTAAAAAAAAAAAACAGCAGTAGAGCAACACTATAATGACAGGAGTTGCGATAGAATGTACTTGGTTGAGTCCACTCAAGATGTGACTTCCCTCCAAGCTCAGTTGCAGACAACAAGGTCCTACAATGTTACAAAAGCATTTATTTGAGTCCAGGAAGCAGGATACCAATGCTTTCATCAAATGAGCCAAGCCAGACCTGAAGCTGGTTCCTCACGACAGCCGGCATTTAAGATGCTCAAGAAAACTTGGCAGGTAAGTAAGGTATTAAACATTCCCCAGGGGATAGTCTTCCAACAGAGTGAAACTGCAGTCTTTTCTGCACGTGCAAAGTCCAGTTAATGAAGGGCGAGTCAACAGCATGTGACGGAGCTAGTGCTGAACGCACTGGTATGCCCACACACAATGAATCTCCAAGGGAGATGGCAGTTCTGAGCACAAAGCTTTACTCCCTCCTTATACCGTACTGCACTTGTCTGCAGGAAACATTCCCAGCTGTTGGACACAACATTCCACTTGGGAAGCCAGTTCAAGCATCTTTGCAGGACAAGAGGATCTCCTTCACGTTTCCTTGAGTCATGAGCTTACAGCTCCTCAGAGGTGTATTAGCCGATTGAGGGACCTGGTTTGGATGTACAGGGAATTCTTAAGCTGTTCAAGCAGAGAACAGCTTGAAAATGGAGAAGAGCACCTTGGTAAGTATTTCAAAGACAGACAGACACCTGCTTTGGTGTTGGCTGTGCCAGCTTAGCCACACAGAAAAGCAAAACAGCTGCACAAATTTGCAAAGCTGGGCTCAACATAGGCCTTGGAGAGAGACAATTTATCCCAATCCACCCATGCCGCACAGAAGAATGGAGAGAGGAAAGCGCCAGAGGTCCAGATGCAAATACGACAGGTCACAAATAGCACAACATTACCTACGCATCCCCACAGCACCAGTACTGAACGCTCACCCAATCCCCTTACACTGAGCAGGCAGGCAAAGAAATGGGGTTATCCCTATTTAACAGAAGGAGGAGTGCAGCCCAGAGACACAAGATGGCTCCGCCAAGGTTACACAACAGCAGGTGACAGGTCTGGGAGTCTCAGGGACACACCTACAACACAGGTCTGAGAAGCACTCACCTCCTTCTCAGGTTCAGGGTGGGACTACGCTGAAAGAAGGTCCGGGTTAGTGACAGATGCTTCAGACTATTTCTTTCCTCCCCCCTCTTTCAGTATACCCTTACTATCCTTAGCTTAAAGGAAACAGTTAGAAAAGCTGATGCCAAACAGTCCAACCTGACCTTTCTCAGGGCCAAAGCCCCAAATTCCTACTTGGCAAAGCTCTGACAGACATATCTGAGAGTCCTGCAGAGTGCAGCAAGAAAAGCCCCTTCAGGGCTCAAGCTGCTGTTTTGCAACAAGAGACATTTTCAGCTTATAATTTTATCTCTTCCATCTTTCCTCATTGCTTGAAATTAAAATAAACATGGACCAGGGCCTAGGATTTTATTTTATCTGTCACATATTGCTATCATTAAACACATTTGAAACGAGTGGGTTTAGTTCAAATAAAACTGTCTCTTCCCTCTCCCTTTCTCAGCTCAACAAACATAAAATAGGAAACTGCACTCCAATACCTTCAGAAACAATACATGTTATGTCATGAGTAGATGATCCATCTGGCAGACTGACATGGTAATAAGTTTGCTTAATTGTCAGGTCAGGCATATTACAGACCCAGTCTGTCAATGCTTTCATTACAGCTTTGTTTTGGGGAATTTCAACCTCCTTGTACTCTGTCTGTATAGACCTGGTACGCATCCACATGGTAGGAGCACACATGTATGGACACATACATGAAGTGTCACTCAGAACAAGGAGATTAAATTAAGCAAGGAAATGCTTAAGTCAAATAGCTCTTAGCAGTTGTATACGTTTCAGTCTGGAATAGTCACCCAAAGAAAGCAATGAGATATTTACATTCAATTTATTTGAAATTGGGCTGGGGAAAGTACTGATTATAGGGGATAATCCAGCACTGGCTCATAAGTGAAAAGAGCCAGAGATCCTCAGGTGTTCCCTCCATTTATACATTCTAAGCGATCAGCCCATCATTTCGTTTTTTGCTCATGCAGACAGTCTCCTGAGATTGTGTATATGTCCTCCTGAGAAATGACTGAGTACACTCAGCAAATGATCGAATTTGTCAAATGGTTGTTTTGCCTTTAAAAAGCCCACAAAACAAAACAAAAGAACCTTTTTCCTCCTTTGCCTTTGTACCTTACCTCATCTCCTTCTCTTAATTAATGAGCTCAATTCTGAAATTATTTTAGTTACAGGAAGACTTTAAGGTGTTCTAAAATACGATTTGTAGGAAAGATGCCAAATATAAATTGTATTCTCTAGACTTGCACGCATTTGTGATTTTACGTGAGCATGCACACATATGTTCAATACAGAAACAGCAGGTGTTCTCTAAAGTTTTATTACCATTAGTTAGAAATGACCACATTACTCAACAGTGTCAAAGCCAAGTCTTGTCAAAGGCAAGTCTTGCCAAAAAGCTAAAAAGCCCGATGATTTCCAGTGTTACACAGCCCTGCTTTAGGCTGCTGGCTCTTCCAGATACCTCCAAAACCTAACATTGATCTACATTTACCCTAAAGAAGCACTTGATGATTGCATCCTCTGTGCGGTATCTGTAAAGATTTTCATGCAAAGTGGATAGTGCTGTCTTGAGCACAGTAGCAGCTCTCTGTCACTGGGGCCTCATACAACACTGTGACCTTTGTGGCCACGCTGTTCCACAGCCAGATCCCCTGTCTTGTACTTTGGACATTAGCTGTGGATGAAGACTCCAGTCAAAACGTTTCCAGAAAAAGTTTAAATAGAGTTCAGTACAGTATTTGTATTATCTCCCTGCTGAACTATACAGTACTCAAAAAATCCCAGCTGAACAGTGCCTTATCCATCACTTTTTAAGACTGCAAAACGGTCTTAACTGCGCAGGTATCTCATGTAATGCACAGCCGGTCTTTTTGCAAACCAGCACAATAATCAAGCCCGACAACTTCTCTTCCCCTCTTGATAATCACAGCCTGAAACTGTATGTGCATCCTGGCTTTCTGCCAGATGGAAACAGAACCATGCCTTCCATCTTACTTGAATTCTTCTTGGATCATGAGTTGATGTTTTTGGAAGAGGGAATCAAAATTGCTCGAGCCCCCAGGATGACTGGAGTAATTGCTGGTATGCAAGATGGCAATTCTTCATGGCTCTGAGCTTCTTGCAATGGGCTTTCATTGACTTCTCACAAATCACGTCAGAGGGGGTAACATACCCAGTCTCATGTCAACTCAAAGATAAACAACAGTGCTACTTATGACAAGATAGCAAAGTCTCTGACCTAGGTTATGCTATCAACCAGGTGAGACAATCGCAACAATCCTATCTGTCTTTAAACATAATGTCATAAAAACTGCACAACCTGCTCTTGCTTTTGCTGTACTTATGCACATGAAACTACTTCTTTCCAAGCGAAGAATTCATTGTAAGACTTTGAATATTTTGCTTGGGCAGCAAGGATTCAGTCTCAGAGTGCAAACATTGGCAGAAATATTTATAACAACTGCATCAAAATCTCATTTTTCTGGCCAGGTACACTTTTTGGTTTTTTGTTTTTTTTAATCTGTGGGAGAAGACAGTAATACTCATTGGACCAACGCATTATTGATTTCCCATAGAAACAGCAGTTAGAGCGCTCACTTTCAGCTGCGAAGCAGCATGTTAGGTTTATCTTGCTGTAATATTTTTTTCCATTTCATCCTCTTTTACATACTCATAGAAGTTTCCCATTCACTATTGAAACACCATATGGTGATAATATATGCTAACACAGGCACACTGACACAGTCCACAAGTCTGCTATTGAGCAAAAGTTGACAACATAAGGCTGAGAAAATCTTAAGTGCTTCCAAGCCACAATATGTACGTCACCTAATTGCATTTTACTGCGATGCTAGGAAGTCTGAGTCAAGGAAAGAACTTCCTTACAATGAAACTGTAACAGCCTGGAGTAATTTACAGTTATTTGAAGAGCTATAGCAAGGATCTATCAATTCATAGCTTTCAGATACGGGCTGGGTGTGGTTGGGTTTGTTTTTTTTTTAGCCTAGGCAGCTTTAATATACAGAAAGAGACAATGCATCTCAGCATCATAGTCATCTCTCAAAAGGTTCCAGACAGGAAGGCAAAAGGCAATCAATAAGAGAAAATATAGACGCAGCCCCTTAAACCGTCCACAGATGCATCTGCCTCTTACTTTAATGGTTAATGGTTTTGAACTAGGAACATCTTGCAACAATCCTGAGATACGTTCAGGCTATAAATGTATCATGTTTATTTATGCACTGGCAGCAGGGTCCAATGTAGAAACTGCATGGCCAGCTCTCACTTTTCTGTAGGGCTCTAGATTCTTCCAGGCAGCCCTACCTGAAATGAGCCTGGGAACAGATCTGCTCTGCCTTCTGACTGTCCAGCAAGGGCTCTAGGGAGGGGTCCTCTCTCCCTGGTAGGACAGACCCTTGTAAAAACAGACCATGAAAGACAGGGCGGAGCAGTGAATGACAACACTAACCCAGAACGTCACCGATGTGTGTCCAAAGCCCTATTTTACAACGGGCTACGTGGTGTCATGGTGCCTCAGCTCTCCATTTGCAGAACAAAAGAATCAAACCTCTCCTTCCTCAGGTCATTACAAGGATAAATGCATGAAAAGCTGCAAATGTTCAGGCAAACAGGCATCAGTAAGTAACCATGACAAACTTGTGAAGGCCATACTTGAAAAGCTAAGGCTCCCTAGCGTGTTTTAGCCTTCACCTTTCAAATGTATTTCAAATCTGTAACCGCAGCAGTTAGTTGCCCTCGTCTTTTAAAGAGCGCAACTCAACAGTAGCTCACATCAGCACGATCTACAACTGCCCTTCAATGGTCTCTGGATAGATTCGAGGTAATTTGAAGGCATATCAAGGCAATGCTCTCCTTGCTGTGAGCATAATGCACAAATCACAGTGTCATCATTCCCGCTTTGGTGGCAATGGCCTACGGAAGACATCCAGCGCAGGCCACAGTGGGAGCAAAGTCCCAAGTGATGCATTGCCATGCAGGTGTTTCTCTAAGTTGCTGTGCTGTTCCCTTGGCTCCAAACTATTTCCTTTCCCTAACAGGGAGGAAAACGCAGCTGGTTCCTAGTGTGTGCAGAAAGCAACAGTCAACACAAAAGGAACAGAAACCATAAAAAGCAGAGCAACGGAAGCCCAATTTCCTATGGACTGGTGTCTTGCATCTTGAGGAGACTCTGACCCTTCCTGTTCTCCTCTGTTACCTCTCCTGACCACACCTCCTGCTTCCCTTCTCCCCCTAGTATTAGCCTTGGCATTTATCTGTGTATGTCAGCCAAACAATCCGTGTTTTAGGTCAGAGATCCTGGTTACAGTGCAGCCTGGAAGAGCAAAAGTTCAGGTTCCCTGCAAGACACGCAGCAGGCTCGGAGCTTGCTGTGCACATGTGCGGATGGGCCAGCCCCCTGGCCACAGCAAGGACAGCCAGCACCACGCTGCAGCTCCCCGAGAGACACGGGCCTGGGTCCCTCCTCCCCAGCCACTGAGTTCTGCATACATATACCCCGCTCTTAGACCCACTTAAAAGTGGCCACTGGATTCAAACCGTATGTGGGGAGCAGCCAACTGCCAGACACCAATGTGTGCCGGGCAGGAAGAATTAATCAACTATGCTTTCATTTCAAAATGCACCAGCTATTTCCTTGGTGGGCATTGTGCAGGAGAGGGGCTGCCGCATGCGTGGGGAAATCACTGCCTTGTGCCATAGGACCAAGTTCAACTTCCAGCCTTACGCAGGTGGGGAAAACAACTTGCCACTTCTAGAGTGCTGGGTAGACCAGAGAGTGATGATACAGGTGCACAACACCACAACTTTCTGGGCATGAGGGTTTGAATCCTTCAGGGTTTACTATCAAGACACTGCATCAAGGAGTCAGTTGGCTGTAAATCACAAAACTGTAGCCGAGTATCAAGCAACACCCTCCCACAGAAGAAATGTAAGGTTTTTTATTTCCCCTGCTTGGTTCATAAACTCCAAGACAGAGAGGTGGATGCATTTCCCCACACCTGAGACCTCTCCAAATCCTCTTGACAGGGGATGTTCCCACATACACTCTGCCCATCCATTCACATGTGCTACGAGAGGAGGATAAACCCAAGGCGGGGTGCCCATGGTCTGGCCTCAGCTGCTCTGGCGACCCGTGCACAAACCATGTCGTCTTATCTGCCAGCACCTTGGTTCCTCCCTCGCCCATGAAATAGCAAGCATACTTCCGTATTTCACAGGGCTGCTGTTGTGGTGGTAAATCTAATGCCACTGAAGCACTCAGATGCATCGACCCGTGCAAGGCTGCAAGCAGAGCCTGCGTCCCAACAAAAAACAGGTCTCTGCCCTAGAGGCGGCTGCTCTTTGCTGGCTGGACACACGGACAGCTTGTGAAGTGTGCCAGGTCTCTTTGAGATGAGTGCCAAAACACAGCAAGTGCCAAAAAACGAGGACAGGGAAATGATGACAAGCTTCCTGAGATGATGGTATACAGCAGCTTGGTCCCATTGCGGGGAACAAGAAGACAAAACATAACAATAGGTAGAAGGCCTTGAACAGCTTTAGAGAGTAAGAGCCCCGCTCTCAACCACTCACAACAAAATAATCACAAATGCAGAATGAATAAAAGACCAAATTATGAGGTACTATTTGCTTTTTATCACTGTTCCCAAAGTAAATGTTTATCTTTATCCACACACAAATTTCAGATGCCTGCACAGATTTTAAAGTCCACTATATCCAACACTAGTCGTCATTTAAAGCTGTAGCCAAGCACATAGGCAGAAAATCCAAATGGATGCAAAAAAGAGAAAAGGGAAAGGGGAAGAGTAAACCTTACTGAGACTTCTGTAAACTTGATTATATATCAGAAAAAAGAAACAGCAGGAGTAGTGCTGCTTTCTTTTCACACTGATGATAGTATGAGAGGAAGAAATAATACCCTGCAAAGGTCACTCTTATCCTGTTCATCTGTGACAAGCTGATAATCTGGGATCTCAGAAAACTTTCTTTAAAAATCTTCACGGACATGCTCTTATCAAAAGGATTAAGGTTTAATACATACCAGCAGATGCAACTGATTCGAGCATCTGCTAATCAGAGCAGCGTCAGTTTGCTGCACGCACCGGCTGGAGCTGATGAGCGCAGGAAGGTTTCCCCTTCTTGTAGACAAAGGCCAAGTCCAAACATATATGAAATCATCTCTTGGCTATGCCTCCCAACTCACACGTATGTGGCTGAACATCCCTGCCCTGTGCATGCTCCTCTGCCCGCAGGCGTGTCAGGGATGGCGTAAGAGACGTGCGCTGCTCGCAGCCAGCACGCCTGCAGCGGTGCTCCTAGAAAGCTTCAACCTTGGGACCATCTCAAACACCACCCACGCAGGGTGGGAATGTCACTCTGCCTTTGGAGAGGGGAACCGCAGGAAGAAGAGTTTCCTGGATGTAGAGGCTTTGCTTCTCGAGTGCTGGGAGGAACCCACTGAAATTGCTCCAGATGGGATGCTTCCTTTTCTACTTTAAGTGATCCACCCAGATTTTCCAAACAGCACAAAGCCAGCGCGCTGCAGCCAGAAGTGGGAGCGCAGCTCTCAGAGGTGACCCCATCTTTAAAACAGCCTGTGCAATTCCTGAAGTCCATGACTACGGCAAAAATGTCACAGCCTGCTGAGAACAACCCTTGCCAGCAGCCCTGCGGTGAGCCTGCACGAGCCCTCCGGCGCTGCTACAAGCGTCAGAGCTCATCAGCTGAGCACCAGCTTGGGCACACCTCTATGAGACTCTGTCGTCCCTCTGTGTCCACACGAGCCACCCAAGTCAGCAGGGAAATGGCGGCAACTCATAGCCTTCATGAAAAGTGCTGTATAGTGCACGTAGTTCTGGAGAAGCTGGATGGTCCTACTGAAAGGTCATCAGCATTTTAGGATGGATGGAGGATGCTTCTCAGTTTCAGCAGATGGGCTTATTCCCAACGAGCCTTTCTGTCCCACAACCCAAGAGATTAAAAAGCCCACAAAACCCAAGATGCACAGACCACAAGTGAACAAATACAGAGAGCCCCTTGCCACTGGGAAAGCACTACCTGGCCACCACGCTGTACTGCTGGACCCAGAAGCCTCTTTGGCGAAGCTGTGCAGATGCCCACAGATTAGATGTGCTCAGACCAGCAGAAAGAGGCCTGGGCACTTTTATTTACCTCAAATATCATATCTGAAGACAGCAGAAGCTAAGCCATCGACTTGAGCCCAAATTGCATTGAAAAAGACTCAGCACCATTCTGAACACCTGAAACAGCTGAATCCCACCAAGCCCCATAACTGAGGAACCACAAACTCTCTGTCACATAAATGCTACAGGAGGAGGGAATTAATTCTGAACCCACCAAGTGAATCTTAATCTGCTTGTACCCCTAAATTTTCTTTCTTAAAAGAAAGAAAAACATTCCTGGCAACAACTGGGATGCTAGCAAACACTCTGTGGACTGCACTTGCAAAATCCTTTTGGTACCTACCAACCTAAGAAGCCAGGCTCAGGCAAATAACAGGAACAAGGAAACCAGACTCTGAGCCTGGAGTAGCAAATCGGCACAGACTGTTTTGAATGCAGATTCAATAATCTGTTTTTCACAGAGCCCATATGTCAATCCCATAGCCCAAACCAAGAGCAATTATAAGGCTCCTTTTCAGTGCTGGGGGAATGCGCTGCTCTTTGCTGAGTAGGAAGCTTTATTCATGGTTGGAGATACAGCTCCACGTAAACTAAGATAAAACACCTAAACTCTTAGCCATGCATTCCTGGCGCAGCTGTAACTGGGGCACTAAAATTAGAAATGCACATGGAAGAGCGCTCCTAGGGGTCTTCAGTGCTCTACATTTTGCCTTGTTTTGTGGTTTGCCACCCTACAGCTGCAACTGTTCAATCCTGTCGCATCACTCTGCAAGAAAGTGTCCATTGCCTTTTCACTGCTTTTGTTATCCCCAACTGGTTGTCAAAAGAACTGATGGAATAACAACCAACGCTGTCAAAGATTTAAATCCCTTTTAAATTCCAGTCATTAGAAGACATTATTTCCCAGTATGTTTGGAACTTAATGAAAATGTATCACTGATTTTTTAATTTAATTTTCTTTACTTTTTTATTGTTCTGCAGCTTAAATTGAGAATGAGCTGCTTTTCCTTCAAAATCTTACTCACTTAGGCTGACAGTGTTGGATAGTGGCAGATGTTTAGTACTGGGGGCAATGATACAGAGGCAGGGACATAGGTGTGAATCCGTACATACCTCGCCTAACTCTGCGTTCATTTTCCCCATCTGCTAGATGAAAAAAATAATTTCTTTCTCTTTTTCATTATTTGTACAACCACATCACCTAAAGGCCTTCAACCCGGACCAAAGTTTCAGTTTTCTAGATGCCATACACATGGGCAGTAAGAGGCAAATCCCACTGAAGAGGTCGCCAAGCTACAAGGACAGAAGAGATTTTTGAGAGGAAGCAGAGTAGAAATGCTATGTTCAAGGTCATTTAGCACAGTGGTGGTAGCTGGGAATGAACAGGTCTCCTGAGGGCCAGCCCAGGCCCCTCTGGATCAAGCTGCCTGTGAGAGCTGTACATAAGTAGATTTGATCTTGACCATCAAAGCATGTTTTTTTGCTATTGAAATACTCCATAAATTTTGGCCACCCAGTATTTGCTTTAAAAAAAGGCTAATTACCTTTGGACCAGGTACGTCCTACTACCTGGCACACCTCCCACAAAGCCCTATTTTGCCAAAGAGACAATCTGTTGGAAATTTGGGATAAAACTAAAGAGTTGCAGAAGGTAGGTGTCCAATTCTGGACAAAGCAATCAGCATTCAATACATAATTCACAGCAGGGACAAAAAACCCTGAGCTTTCATATGCTGCTATTTCCAGCATTTCATTTTCATAGCCTCTGCTGGAAGCCCTCTCTCCAGAGTCACAAAGTTTTCTTGTTTTAAAAAAAATGCAAACATTTATTTTATGGGCTGAAATTCGGCATGTTTTTTTTCCTTAAGGCCTTGCTGTACTCATCTCTTAAGCAAGGATTTAAGCAGAACAGGTAAAAATTGGTGAAAATAACCTTTAACAGAGGAGCCACATGACCACAGCATTTACCAGGCCCCCTAGGTGGGGCTTACCCAATTTAGGAATAGTTCCTGCTCCCGTCCATGGAAGATATGCACCTGAATGCCTTGTCTATTCAACCTCCTTTTACTAATGAAAGGCATAGTAGGTTCTCTGCCTCTGAACTTTCCAGCGGGTTACTGCAATTTAGAAGGTGTGATAAGTAAACGGAAAACACATTGCAGCTACACAAGAGGAGCTCTGTACTTTACTCATCACACTAGCATTTCTAAACTTTACCAAACAGGAGGAAAATATTAATTCGATTTTTTCATAATGCATCTGCAGTTCTTCAAACAATACCTAAGGCAAGCTATTAACAGTCATGGTAATTTTGAGATTATGTTGGTCTCCTTCTCCATTTCAATTCACTGCACCAGAACTCTGGAACTGGCCATGCCAGTGAAGGTCACACAGAAACCTCTCAAGCTCAGGTGATGTTTGGTCCTTTCTAAAACTTCAGCTGCATCTGAATTCTTAAAATGTGGTCTGTCCTATACCACCTCACGTGACAGAAAGCATCCTTAAATGCTGCTGTGTTGCAGCCAAGTATGATGATATAGTCTTGTAATTTTCTGCTCTTTTTGGTATGTGCAATTTTGAAAAAAAAAAAAACCCTAGCATTTTAATCACTTTTGACTGCTTCTGTGACTCAGTCAGAGAGACTTTCACTTGCAAGTCAAGGGCTCAGCCCCGGGCTGGGGTGATAGTGATCAAAAGCTGCTTCTCACCCACATGTTGCTGATGGCCAATATGAAGTAAACTATCAATGCCTAGAAAACCTCTGCTGCAGAGGACTCTCTCAACAAATGCCTCAAGACAGAGACAAGAACTAACCAGAAATGAATCCTGAGAGAATCTTTTACTTTGAGGTGCGGCAACACTGGGGTTGACTCACACTGGGGTACCAGGCTCGCAGAAGGACCTCCTCCCACCAAACCTGCTGCTATGGGCAAGAAAGATTTTTTCTGCTCCATAAAGGATCTACGTTGAGAAAATGCTTTTCAAACCCATCACTTCAGAAGAGAGGGCAATACAGCTCTGCAGGACAACAGCATCCTAGCGCCTCTTCCTGAGGCATGGGAAGCAGACAGCAGGACCTGGGTGACTCCCCTACCTTCCCTTTCCAGCTCAGCTGCCTTGAATTAGGCAGGAGCACTGGGTACAAGGAGGGTGCTGCTGACCACAGGTGTCAAAACTCTGTCCCTGCCCTCTGTTAATGGTGGTCATTTTTAGCTCATGGCAATGTCTTTGTCACCTGCCTGGCACACAAGAAATGTTACCAGTGTGATGCCCAGGTAAGCAATGCAGGGATGGTGCAGAGATTCATACTCATCCATGTGCTCAACAGCAGATGTGCTGGCCAAGGGGAATTGTCTGGGGATGACATTGGCCCACCCATTCTGAGAAGTATTACGGACTTCCCAAACCTACTGCGGAGAGTACAAGTCTCTCTGCTTCAGAGGCACCTCCCGGTGCAGTGTGTCTCATTGCAATCCTCAAGTCATACCAAGGATCAAAAGAGCTTCCTTCTGTGTCAATTTACGCCAATGGGTAGGGTATGTTAAATAAACTGCTTGACTTTATCCTGCTAACACTCCTACTCCAGTGAGAGAGAACTATGTTACAGTTTAGTTTATGTTGCTTTAAAACTATCTCGAAGATAATATAAAGAAGAAACCTAACAATAAAATTTCTTTTATTCCAGAATAAGAGTATCCCCAAGGGCAAGGCATGCCTATAAAATTATTATAATGCTTTAACCACATAAGCACAACTGGAAACGTCTTCTCTGAAAACAAGTTGTAACTCTATTTTCCTATCTGCAGCCATTATCCTGATAAATTTGGGAAGGTCAGCTAAGGTGTAATCCAATAAACGTGCTGATGTTCTGAGTAAGTACCTCACAATTTGCAGCCTAATCTATTATCTTACTAGAAGACCATCAAATGACTCACCAGTTTTAATAATTAGTACAGATCAAACAAAGGAAAATATCAAAGCTTTACGTTCCAGTTCTACCTTTCAAGGCCTTGTTTGAGTACTCTTTAATTACAGCAGATGATACATTCAACTCTGGCATTTTCGTTCTCTAATAGCTACAGTTAGGTTGCTGTAGCTGTACTTTTCACAGGACATCATTACGTTAACCAATAAATCCTGAGAAGTCTGATAAACTGAACAAAGAAAGTTGGGATTTGGTCCCAGAGATGAAATTCAGCTTCTTTGCCCCACTGGATCGCGCACAGTGATTGTAATGCACCAGCGAGCAGCAGCATCCCACCGCTCCTGGGCACAGGGGACAAGTCTTCAGAGCCCCCACCTGAACTGCACGCAAAAAGCCACGGGAACAAGCATGTGCACCGAGCAGCACACGTCATCTTGGAGGCTGATGAACTTAGGAAGCTGGATGAAGTCCAAAACTTGGGCTATGCCTTCCAGTCCTCCAGAAACTCAAATACACCTGCAGAACTTTGCATTTGAACGCTGTGATTTAAAAAAAAAAAAATATTTTAATGGGATAGGTACAAAATAAAAGTGAAAAAACAACCTATTCACAAAACACCAGATCCCAAAGGAAGAAGTATCAGGAGACAGTCAGCAGTACTGTCAGCAAACTGCAAACACTCAGCGAGGTCATTACAGAAGTTACACGTCTCTAGAAAGATGCTGGAGCCGACCACAGGCATTGCCAAGGAAAACGGTGAGTACAAATTTGTTCCTGTTAACTCTCGCAGCGTTTTGACACTGTAAAGCATTTCCCAGTAAGAGTGTGCATTCGTATGTGTTTGGCCCACACAAACAAGATGAACACGGGTCATTCAACACAGTGTCTCAGCACTATCACTCTTAAAACTTGTCTCGTTTATCGCAACAACAAAAACCCACTGGGAAAAGGACTGAATTGTATCTGGTTTACATTGTTGCTCTTTTTGACTGACTGACCCAAATCAGACTGTTTTTCAAGGACAAGTCTGTAAGTTTATGCAATAATTGTGTACATGCTGCTAGAATGAAAGAAGAGTTTATTGGGAGGTCCCAAGGGACGGAAACCACACAGGTCACTACACCAGCGCCTCTGTGCGCAGACGGACTCTTTCGAAAGTGCACAAATCTGATTTAACTCTGCTTTTGCTAACTTCACATACTTAAACAAGAGCAAATCTAAACGAACTCTGATCAGTACTTTAGCTCTGCTCCAAAGGTATCGGTTCTCAATTACTTAAAAGAAATGCAACAATGAAAAGAACCAAAAAAGCCACAAACCAAAGAGAAGGCCTGTATGGACAGTGGGTGTGCACCGCATCACTCAGCTATCCATTTGATATTTCTGACTTTTGGGGCTTTATTCAGGGCTGACATTGGTAAGACAAACACAGCATACATGTAGCTGCATACATGCCTACAGATCCATATACATCTAAGAAATGAGACCAGTCATGAGATGAGGAAGCAAAGGCAGGGCACAACTGGGCACAAACACATCTGGCATGATTTTACGAGACCTCAAGAATTGTCCTTTTTAAAGTGCCACTGTGGTGTCACTGCTTCCTCTGATAAATAGATGACATCTCACCAGAACTTAAATAGCTCCACTCAAGCACTACCTAGATGAGTGACAACTGCTGTCACCCCTGCAGTCCTCGTCTAGACACAGCAGAGTAAGTGCGAATTCCAGTCTGCCTTGCTGCGCTACAGCCACCCTGACAGCTCAGCTACAATCCAAGCCACTTCATCGCCACTGATTAGACAACAAAAACAAAAGAAAATAATTTGAAATGCAGATATCTGGATCCTTCTGGCAGCACAACAGATAAAAGTTAACAAAACAGAAAAACAACAAGAAAATAAAAGTGTAGAAGTACTTGTGAACTGAGCAGGTTTTAATTCACAAGCTATTGTTGGTCGAAAGTCGAGGCGAATGAAATGCCATTTTTTGAAGTACTTTTCTAACAATCTCCGTGGCAATCTAACAATCGGGATCAGAGGCCCTTCGCTCAGAGGTACGGCAGCTTTTGAGCTAGTGCCCCCTTCAGAGTGGCTGCACCCTTCTCCCCATTGACAGCCACATCTGGATGCTATCAGGAGGAACTGGCATGCCTGCTCACAACAAATACCAAGCAGTTAGCAAATTGACTCCAGCAGTCGACGCTGGCCACTTTCCCGCTCTCTGTTTACGCAATGTGCCACTAACCTGTTGAGTCCGAGGTTTGTAAGGAGAGCTGCTCTCTAGGTCGGCCAGGATGCTGGTAAGAGAGTCGATTTCTGCATCTAAACTGGACCGCCTCTCCTCAAGCGTCTTGCCACCCGGATTCACCTTGAAGAAGAAAGAAGAGTTCCAGTTATTCAAACCACTTGGCCTGGCACATGGTTTCTTACTGTCCTCCTAGAGCTGCTACCAGGCCCAGCAATAACTCTTGGGTTGCAGGCACAAACGTGCTGAAATGCTATAGCTCTCTCCCAGAACCAGCAGCAAGCCTCCATCTCACAAGGATTTAGGCTGCTTTGGGGCTTTTCTTCATGTATTTCCCGCAATGGTCCCATTGTGTTAAATTGACCTGAAGGATTATGCAACTCGGTGCGCAATCTGCTGCCGAGGTGAAGAGGCAGGACAATCCCCACTGCCACAGATGGAAAAGATGCATTTTAGAAGGATGCCTGGATCCTGAGAGTATCTCTTCTGCCACATCCCCATCCCACGCAATGCACAAACAGAGCAAAGCTGCAAGCCACAGTGGCCAGTGACTGGCCACCTGCACCGATTATTATTTTAAATCAATTCACGGTAGCTGTACCTGTCTGATTCAACACTTCTTCACAATTTCCATCTAAAAAAGAGCCCCTTCAAGGAGGAGTGGAAAAGTTCAATTCATTTCTAGCAGATTAAAGGTGAGGGGCATGATTTGCAATAAGAGGTCACAAAAATAAATAAAGTCCTTGTGAAAAGGGCTATTATGCAGGAAAGCCCATGCCCAGAGCAAATACCAACCTACAGCCAGGACCCTTTCTGATTCAGTGCATCTTGCTTTCTCTCTACTTTCAAAGAAGCCCAGCCCCACTTGTACCCAAGCTGGTAGGGATGCTCACTTGGAAGGGAGGAGACATGCATTTTCACCACCACCACCCACCTCCAAAAGTAAAACCCAGGTCTTGGCACCACAGGAGAATATGTGATCCCCAAGCCACTGTTCAAGGGCTGCACTGCAATCCCTGCTAGAATAAGCATTTTAAGAGAGGACTCATTGACACACTTCATTTTTGAAAAATCAACCTAGTCCAAAACCTCTGGGAAGTACCTCTGTGCTGTACAGCCCAACCCAACAGCAGTACCTCCCAGCAGTGCACAAAGGCAGGTACAAGCTAGGAAACATCTTCCCTTCTCAGTGTTTTCAGTGCTTTGGAAATTAGGCAGCTCCCTCAGGAATAAGCAGTTCAAGAAAACCAGCTGAGGATCTCTGTCAGGTGCGACGTAGGTGCCAAGAGCTAGCCCCACTGAGCCAGTCCGCATTTAGGCCACGCACAGAAACCAAAGTTCTTGAGTCAAGTGAAATATTACACATTAAAGTCTTTTCTCAACCTGAGTCATAGTCAATATTTTTCTTCTGTCCTTCCATGTCTGACTTATCTGCAAATCCCCCAGACAGAGTCTCTCCAGGTACGTGCAACTACAGAGCTCAGTGCAGAAGAGCTCATTCGCAGCTTGACTACTACAATAATAAAAATACTAAAGAATTACCTAACAATTCACCTAATTTCAACTGTAAAGTCTGTTCAGACCATACCAGCACTTCCCACAGACAATCCAGCTCTGTTTGCCTTCACTCTCACCAAGTTACTTCAATTTCCAAGCCAAAAATTTGCCTTTTCCTTTGGCTCACTGGCTGTTCCAGATAGTTTTTATTTAAATTTCATTTCAGGAGCATTCAATCATTACCTGTTTTACAGAACTCCCCAGTCATCAATCTAACACATAAATGGCAAGTTGGTCAAAGAGAGACAGACTATGTAAAGCAGGCAGGCTCTGATCTGCCAAGCTTATACCTGCTGAGGCATTCATTACTTCCTAATGATTATTAAATCTTATTGGATTACAATAAATTTGGCTTGACTAACAAGAAAATGGAAGCTCCAACGTGCTTTATGCAAGAACACGTCATTTAAAAGGCTGAGAGTCAGGTTAGAAACTACTTACAAACTCAATTCTTCTTGCCTATTTTTATTATAGAGCCAAAGCTTTTCCATCCAAACTACTGTTCAAAAAAAAGAAATACTTTTCACAGGAATTACCCTCGACCATTACTTCTGGATAGCTGTAGGCACCTGGATTTTTAAATCTGCAAAAGTACAATTTCCTTTCCACTATTAGTGTACTTCATGGCTCTTGTTTGTTTTATTCTCCACCCTCCAGTTGTTGGCCTGTAACTACAAGGCAGCCCACAGGCTTCCCAGACACAAAAGCTGTGATCGCTGCACTCCAGAGAATTTTTAAGCTAAGCAGCCAAAAGCCAGCTTGGAAAGGGGGGGAGATGCAAAGGGCACCCATAGCCCCAACATTTGAGGTGATAAATCAAGTCAATGGCAGACCCAGGCATAAAACTGGAGCCCACACATGGCCTGTTTGGTACCCTGACCCTGGAAAGGAGGGACAGTGGCAGATGAGATCAGTCGATTTCATTTCTGCTTCTTAGCATTTCTGGGCCATATTATTCCCAGGTTCTCATTCCCCAGAACAATTACGCAATAGCTGACTAGCAAATGCTGCAGAACCAGTTGTAAGGTTGTAAAAGTTAAGTGTCCTTAGGAAACCTAGAAAAATAAAATAAAATAGCATGGAAACATCTCCATTGATTCTGCGCTCTGTAAAAGATTTATTTATTCAATTAAAACATAATCAACATAGATTAAGAGCCCAGTTCCACAAATGCTGGAGCACAATGCAGTAGGACAGCGCCAATGAATAACGCTACCAATGTGTGTAAGAGCCTATTGGGACAGGACTGGACTTCAAGTACATGTAAGAAATGGTAATCCTCGCAAAGACAGGTTACTGCTTGCTTTCTCTTCCCCATCTCCACGAATCTTGCATTTTTCTCCCCACAGCGCTCCAGATTCAACTGAGGGACTTGCTGCATGTGGAAACAGGAGAAGAATTTGCAACACCAACTTTAGCAAGAGAGGGTTAAGTTATTTCTCTTCTCATGCTCTTCGTCATGACGTTGCTATAAAAGTTTTATGATATTGCTCTGGAACAAACCCCAAGCGCCAGGTCCCAAGGCACAACAGGTTCGCATAGACACAGCTCTGCTCCGAGGATCCCAGACTGCTTAAGCTCACGACCTCGCAGATACAAACACCGGAACCAGAAAGAACTGCTAATTCTATTTCTGTCTGGATTTATGGCATTGTTGCAGACATGTCACTTGCACGCCTGCCCTTTCAGCCAGCAGAATATGGAAAAACGGGTTTAAAAAGAAAAAGGATGCTATCTTTGGCTCGGCCAACATGAGTTAGACAAAAAGCAAACATAAGCCAATCCAGTCCAACAAATTACTCATGCCAGAGACTATCCATTCACGTGAACTTCTGCAACGCCTACGCTCCTATCCTCTGGCTCAGTCCCTGCTGCGAGGCAAAAGAGCAGAGAGCTTCACTGCTTGGCTTGTTTGTCCGCCCCTGAATTCCTGGTGTGCAGCTCAGAGCAGCTGTGATGGTAATCCACTCCTGAGCCCTGTCAACCCACTCTGTTCCAATGAAGAGTGGTTTTAATTTTGCTTATCCTACCACCCAACACCAGTCAGTGCCACAGGTTCCCCCACACCACCCCAAGGGACGCTTCATTACAGAACACACAGTGCAGAGGGCAACACAGGACCTAAAAGTTTGCCTCACTGTGCTAAAAGGGTTGTAAGACTATTCACCGAGCTAGAAGACATGAAAAGCACAGTGATTTCCCTAGATGCCACCTTTTCCTAGAATCTAGATCACTTACTCTTACCACATTTTGCAGGTTACAGCAGAGAAACGAGAATGCTTCTCGTTTGTCCAAGCCAGCTCCACGCAATGAGCTCAGAGAGAAGAATCTGGCTCCCAGATGTCCTTCCTAGCTCCTGCTCCAAATTCCTTTCCTTACCCAGACCCAGTCGCCTCTCTTTTATTCTCTGTTTTCCCCTCTCTCCATGCCCTGTTTGCTGCTACGCAGTGCTGCAGCTTGGAACAGTCATTAGCCCCTGGGACTACAATGTGGGCTGCCAGGTTGGGCTCTGAGCCTCTACGGGAAATCATGCTGGTGCCCAGTGGTGTTGCTGTGTCAGGGAAGGATGGAGGGTGGCTTTGCAGTAGCGACCTGCTGACTTACATGGACAGCAGATTAGAAGTAACTCCAAAGTCCCAGTGTGTATTTTCTCCCAACAATGGCCAAACTCCTGAACACTATCAGAGCATCAGGACTTCGCTCACTGCAGTGCAATCTTCCAGCATCAAGATCCACTTTCTCCCCATCCACCTTAGCCTTGCTCAATTCTTCTCTAAAGTAGGTTGAGCTGAGCGCGTTTCATGAGCGTTACGGCCAGCTCATCCTCTGAGCTGCGCCCCAGGAACGCGAGCTGTCATTATTGGGAAATGCAGTGCTGTTACATATGCACAGACACGTCCAAGACAGCAGAGCTACAGCTAGACACACAACCTTCCTCGTAGCGTCAACTCGCTCTGCACGCTGTGCTATCCCAAGTCACTGATAACCTCGTAACTCACAAGTAGAAGAATGGAGATGAACACCATGGATATTAAGAAAGGTCGTACCTAATGACTTGAAACAAATGGGATGGTGGCTCCCAATGCCTTCTGCTCCTAGTACATTGGTTTTACTGGGAGCCTGAGGTGCTTGGGGAGCTCTCTTTGGGCTGTGACAGGTCAACACTGTATTCTCACATGCAAGAACAGGGAAAAGCAGGGAGCAGAAAAGCCCTTTGCAGCAAAGGTAATTATGGAAAGGAAGGACTAAAGTAACAAGAGGAGCAAGGAAGAGGGGAATTTAGGCAAATCAGGGGTTGTGCGTGGGTAGGTAGTATATAAAGACTTTTGCCCTTAAAGACTTTATTGTCTTTTCCTCCAGTAAACGTGACTGAGCCACAGACAAAGTGGCAGAGCTGATAAATTCAGTGACCGCTGCCTGCTTCCAGCAGGCTGCATCCACAGCAGCTGCCTGCCACGCTCTGCAGGCTGTCAAAATCCTCAGGTAGGCACCGAGGTGGTAGGAAGAGAAAACTGAAACAGCTCTCCAAACAAGGAGTTAGCATCTCTTTCTGCTCCATGGCCCTGGGCACTGGGCTTAGAGCTGCAGACAGAGAAAGAAGGATGGGGCTCTTATTTCCTCTTATAGCTGGGAGCAGGCAGAGGAAAGGAGGGAAAGATGTTTGATTTTGATGGCATCCACTATACATACAAGAAGAGACTGTGAGAAATGATGATCAGGAAGAAGAAAAGAAGTGATTCAGTCTTGATAAACTTCAGGCTGGGGTTTGTGTTTAATTTTTTCCTTTTTTTTCTCTTCTTTGCACTTTCTCCAACAATACTACTGCCAGAGGCAAGATCCTTTTCAGACACAGTCCCTTGCTACCCCATCTCTCTCACTGTGGAATTTCCCAGTCTTCTTTCCAAGGTCACAAAAGCCATCTAAAGCCCAAAAAGACATTGCAGTGGCAAAAAGATGCATCCTCAAGGGCATCTATCATCAAAATGAGGCACCCTGAAGATGAGCTGCTGTGTCTGTTCTCCCCGAGCCTAAAGACAAGTGCAAACATATTCTTTCTAATTCCCTAATGTACGTTAAAACAGTCCCAAGAGGCTGCCCCACCAAGCACGCACATGGAGACAAGAGCTGACTGCAGCATTCAGGCTGAGGGGGGTCTAAGATACTTGATTAATGCCTAATCGCCATTCCAGGCACCAAGGAGGGGCTGGAAAAGTAGTCGTGCCCTTTAAAAACAGAAAGATTGAGTCTTTTGAAACAAATCCGAAATGATGGAAGATTTCAGCAGATGTGACCGCAGTGATTTCACCAGACGTGATTGTATCAAGGATCTAATAGAAAAGAACTTCCCTGCTGTTCCATCAGGCTGAAGCCAGGCCTGAAATATCCTTTTTAGTCTTTTGATGACATCAAGGATAAAAGCCAAAGGGAAGTTAGGTTTTGATTTATTTTTTCCCCTGCTCTTTCTTTTTTTCAGGCACAGAATAGTTTTACCTGGTTTGTGTTGCTGGATATTAGCAGGACCAAAGAAAAACACTTCAGAAGTTTAAAGTGGGCTGTTCAAAGGCATCGCTTGGTGTCTCTCAGACGCTGCTGTCATTTAACTGAGCAACATTTCTACAGCTCCAGCCACTTTTGAAGATCTCCCCGTAAGGAGGCAGGTGGGCCTACCTGGAATGGGGCTGGGTGTGATCACCCACTAAGCATCAGCCTACCTTACTGCCCCCCCAAAAGGGCCAACAAATGTGCCAAATACCCTGCCTTGGCAAAGTTCACACCAGCAGCTGTAATGCAGCAAACCATGGGAGACACAGCAGAGGAAAGGGGGCTGTGCTCCTGAGGTCCAAGCTCAGCTCAGTCCCAGACCTACGGCATGGGTCCGGGGTAGCCACAGTCCCATGTTCAATTCTCCGCTCACGGAAAATGGAAATAGCACTGAGTATCCTGAGGACTAATTGATCTTATCTCTGAAGCAATAAGGTGTTGTAATTAACTGCACGGGCTTACAGCTGGGGCAAATGAACAAGCAGACGAAGGAAAGTTATTTGCTAAGCATTGCTGGGAGACATCTTGCGAAACCTTAACAACCAATTTATAAACTCACTGCGGTGTAGGAAGCTTATAAAAAGGACAAATAATAAAAATGTTAAGAAAAAAAACCAAAACAGAGAAAGCAGACATCAGAAGAAGAAAGCATGAAACTAGAAAGCATCAGTCTCAAAACAAGGAAAAGGGGGTAGGTGTTTTGTCACACAACATGCTGCTAAGCTGCAGAGCTACTTCTGCTGCAAGACGCTGTGGTTGCTATGAGTTTACATGGATTTCAAAAGCAGCTGGAGAAACATGTGGAAGAAAACTCCACCAAGATACTTAATAAATAAAAAATGTTCTGCATTTCCCTTTTACATTTTTCTCTGGACACTCACTACTGACCATCGGTGATCTGACTTGGTGCTCTACAGACATTTAATGAAGCCTCAAGTTGTGCTTTCCATCCGCCACCTGACGCCACCCTGGAGTCACTTCTGCTGGTGGGTACATGTCAGTCTCTGCAGGTTAATAACTGAACATCGGCTTAGTGCCAGGGCTTGGACTAACACCTGGAAACCCACTTCTTCCCTCCTTCTAGCCGAGACAACAGAAATCACAGCCAATTGCACTCAGCCTCCTGGGACACGTATATGAAAGACAGCAAAGACTTTGTTGCAGTTATGAATCTGTATGACACTAAAGGTTTATATTTCCCTAGAGATCAGTGTGACAGGCACTGCTGACATACAATAGTTAGGAAATATCCTTCTCTCAAGGAGCTGGATACCAGCCCCGGGAAGGGAAAGCAGGTAGAGGGTGGGAGCGAGGTGCTGCAACTGAGAGACACAACCTTCTGGCCATCAGAAGACGACACTAATCCACCGGGCCAAACCAGCTCCTTAATGGACATTTCATTCTCTGTATTTGCTGTCCTAGCCCTGACAAACATGCCAGAAGACAACAAACCATTGTCCAAGCCATCGAAGCTCCAGCTGCAATTTCACTGCAGGATGGCCCCAATTTCACACGATCAGAAGGCTGGATCCGAGCTGCTGCCATGCTGAGCACTGGTTTGTGGGCCAGCGGCCCTTCTTCCATCGCTGTTTCATAAGCCATTGCCTTCTGCACATCCTGAGAGGGGCCCCAGTCCCAAAACCAGCACCTTGGCTCTGCTCAGGGGCAGGATGCCACCAGTGCGGATGGGCAGCGGTAATGCCAGGGCAGAGGCCAGGGCTAACGTTCCCTTCCAAACAGCTCCCACCCGTAACACCGGAAAGTTTTTGCCACAAACACCCACAGTTTGTCCAGACTTCTCAAGACCACAGAAGAGAATTTGGGCCTGGATATTAGATGAGTGAGCAGAAACAAAAAAGGATGAACCTGCATCACAGACGTTTAGCCAACAGGCTCCGTGGCCTGGGACATGCTCTGCTGAAGCACCGGGTCCGAGGCCAGCACCCGATGACCCCAGTGGCTGTGATGGGACACGGACGATAGCCCATGAGGAGATGTGCAACACCCCCTGTCCCACTGCCACCCTTGAGGACAAAAGAAGGCAATTATGTGACAGGAATCAAGAGGATGCAGACATAGGTCAAAGCACTCAACAAGATCTGCCTTGCAGCCCAGGGGTGCACTTGTAGGTGCCCTGAAGCTGGAGATGCCAACACAGAGGTCCTGTGCTGTCTGGACCCCTCAGCCTCTATCTGCTCTGCCCAGGATGGTGTTATCCAGCCTCCCTGCTGCCCACATCACAGACTGACACCTCTACCTCGGGCATTCAAACCTGCAGCCGGCTTTTTTGGGTTTCTGACCGCTGCGTTTTGCTCATGGAAGGAAGTCCTGGAAATTTCAAGGTTGGCTAAATGGGGCTTTTAAAACTGCAGTACTATTGAAAAACAGCAAAATGACAAATGCCGACCAGAGGATCTTTGTACTGTGGGCCAGCTAGTCAGCTAGTACATGGGGAAGAGGCACCACGATCCTCAAGTACATGAAAGCAACAGGATGGATTTGATAAGCAACAGTTGGGGGATGAAGAGAGAGGAGGAGTCCCACGAGCCAGCATCTGCCAGAGCAGCAGACCCAACGGTCCCGATAGTTTACTTAACATGTCTGATCAAAAGCTTTGGAAGTCTTGTCTATGCTAAGTGCTACCAGATGCAAAATCAGCAGCAAGATGAGAAGTGTATTAATAAACTAAGGAGGCACATAAAGTTATTTGAAAACTGAATGGAGAAGATGGGGAGGGAAGGGGGAGAATAAAACCAGTTTATTTTTCCATTAAGGCAATTTAATATCCTCCGAGTGGAATTACAATCACTTGTCCTTGGGAATTAAATTGAATTAGTGAAACGTTCCTGTTCATCAGCAGAATATACAATATAAAGTGGAATTTACCAATTTTTTCTTTGTCTTCTGCAGGACAGCGCTACCCCTCTGTTCAAGGGGCAAGAACAGCTAGCCGTGAAATCCTTTTGACCCAGCATGACTTTCACTGACTTTAACTAACTTTACAGCAGCAGGGAATATATCCCCTTTTTTTTTTAATTAACACAATTACATTAAGACTTGTTATTGATAATTATGGTGACTGTTGAAAGTTTCCCCTTTCTTTGCCTACTCCCCCACCAACTTAAAAAATGCTCCAGTATCATCACAAATTAATGTTTAATTAGCCATCAAGCAGAGGTGATATTCCCCACAGAGTATTTCTGCTTGCAGAAAAACTGAGAACTAAGGAGATATTGGATATTTCATCATCTGCCTCCAAGGGGAACCATAACTGAAGAGTAACCAATTACCCCAATACAGCTGCAAAGTTTAATCGATGTAGAAACCAAATAGCTCATTAAGTGTCCACTGCAATAAAGAAGACCTTCCCACTGAGTCATACAACATGAACGTTACATTTATAAAAGATCCCACGGTGATGTCCAAGAGCAAAGACTCCCTTCACCTCCACATCCTGGCCAAGTCATGATCTGCCTCTTTCCTTTTCTGCCGTGAGAGAAGAGGGAAGAGGAGGATGCCTCCAACAGCACAGAACATGTCTGACAAGCCATGAATTACACACACCTATGCACAGGGTAAGCTATCTCACCCAGCCCCCCAACTCAGGATTTATATTCCATAGGGGAAAACCACACCAAACACCAGCTCCTGCCCAGTGCTGCGCCATCCTGGAGCAAGGAAAGTGCAGAGCTGAAGGTGGTTTTACTCCTTTCAACACTTCTGGCAAGTCTGGCCCTGAAATACCATGTCCAGTTTGGAAGGCAGCATTTTAAAAACTTGAGACGCCCCAGAAAAGCAGAAACAGCTGGCAATGAGACAGGTAGAGAGCTCACTTGGCTTCACTTACAAAGGAGATTGAGTAGCTCGATAACAATATCTAAACAGCTTCACAGAACGAAAACGCCAGATACCACAAGACTGTCCAATCTAGCAAAATGGAAAAACACGCTGCAGCCAGGAAGCCGAAGCCAGGGAAATTCTATTTAAAAATAACAGAGATATTCACTTATGTGTAATACTGCAGGTAATTAAATGCTAGAACAAACTTCCAAGATTTCTCCATCTCTTGATGTCTGTGGATCAAGGCTGGATGCCTTTGGTCTCCCTGGGTGACTGGGCAAAGCTTTATGATCTGTGATACGCAGAAGGGCACAGCTGACAATTTAATGGCTCTGCCTGGCCCCCGCATTGACAGAGGCGAGAAAGCAACAGCACTGCCGCATTCATAAAGATCTATTGAAATCATTTTTTGTTTGTACCACTTTAACTGGAAATTAAATTTACATGAACAAACTCTATCCCACACAAGACTGTATATTGTGACAGTTAAATGAAGAGCTTTTTAAAAGGGACACGTTTCAGGCAATTTTAATCAAAAAAGATAGGTTTTGTTAAAGCTACCAATTTCAGAAAATTAAGGTTGACTAAAACTGTTTTTAAAAACTCCTTTTGGAATTTAATCACATGTTGGAAACCCATATGCAGCTGCTTGTGTCACCTGCAAAAAGGCTGTATAAAACATAAGCATATGCTTAATTTTACACGTGTGCTTAAGTTCTATCAACTTTGATGAAGTTTAAGCACACAGTCAAGCTTCTCCGACTTTGAGAAAGCATCCCTGAACATGGGCTGTGAAGCTATTAGGAAAGCACCATTGAAAAAAAAAAAAAGGTAAAATTAAAATTGGCCAGTCAATTTTCACAGCCTGAATAAGCTCCAAGTGCAGAAGTTAAACATATAACATACTTCTGAATTTGTTTGCTTGTTTTGCTGTAATAGGAAGGGGTGCGCGCCAAAACGTTTGCAAGGATTCAAGAATCTCCCAGCGAGCCTGGCAAAATGTCAGCAAAATGGATGTATAAAACTACATGAAAGTCAATGGCTTGGGTTTGGCTTCCGTAGAAATGAGTCACATTAAAAAATCTACTATATGTCTCTCAAAGCTGAGAGGAGGAAAATCTGGACTCTGCCTCAGTCCACATGTTTTTTGGGGTGGTTGATGGTTGCAGCCCATGGGGTGGGCAAGACTCAGCTGGGCAGACCCCACAGTTCTCATTCACAGAGGAAGGTCTTTGCCTTCCAGAAGTTTGCAATCTCATTTTCCAAACCATTAGGCCCACTTTTACCTTCCCTTCAAGGCTGCCAGATGTGTGTCTGGTATTTGACTTGGCTGGATGACCGTGGGTTTTCTTTCTTTTTTAACAACCTCCTCCTCATTCGGACACCTTACCTTCTACACATTTCCTAAGTGAGAAACCCAGCTGAAGAAAAAGGACCTGAGTTACAGAGAAAGCCTAACAATGAATATCTTGCACTGCCCAGAGACCACTGCAAAACCCTGCAGAGAGTATCCCCAGTGTGCAGATCCCTCCTGGGTGAGCTCCGAGCGTTATTTTGATAACGTCCATATGCAGATAAACAAATGTAAGCTGCTGTTTTTCAATAAGAATTCACGCATCGGAAAACATGGTGTCCTCAGTACACATTAGACCTCAGGAAAATACCTTTTAACTGGATTTCTGCTTGGGGCCAACACAGCCACAGAAGCCAAACGGGATTTACGTCTGCACAGAAAGTATATTCCCTACCTGAATGTCTTTAAGAGGCTCGCTCGACCTTAGCACTGATCAAATGCCACTCCCAGAGGGCAGCCCTACCACCTCCCACGGGAAGTGCTGATGCCCGGATGTCTGCACAGACCTCGGCAGTGGCATCTTTTGGGAACACACAGAAGGGTACTGCAGGGCAGGACCAGGGGAATTCGCAGAGCCAGAGACGGGGAGTAAGGGGAGAGCGACTCAGGAGTGAGTGGAGTAACACAGCTGAAGAGGAAGGCTAGACCTGGGGCGTGACAAGACATGAGGCTGTTTCCACGGCAAGAGAAAGATGTGGAAATGAGGAGACGGAGAGGGAAGGAGCTGTAGCTGGGGACGGTTGAATGAGAGGAGTTTGTACAGCACCTCTGGCAGAGCTGTCACTTGCTGGCTTCAGCAACACTTGGAGTTGCTACAGCTTTATCAAACATTTCTATTTTACTTCTCACACCGCTAAAAACAACACTAAAAACACCATATGAAGTTTTCCAGACGCTCTTCCTTACCTGTTCTTTGTGTGTGTTAAAGCTAATCAACGTCCTGCATTTTCATCAGCAAATCAAAACTTTAAAATACAATTGTGGGGAATGGTCCTGCGAAGATGGAGTTTAATGGCAGCAGACACTTAAAATGATGCCTGCTCTTCTGTCCTGGAACAAATTCCTCCAGCTCTGGCTACAACAACATTTCTCATTGGTATTTCTACCACCTTTTAGCTTGCTCAGACACTGTGCCGCACGCTCTTCACAGGGGCAACATTTTCTGACAACAAAGCCACCCACCATGGCAGCTGAAGCTATTTTTCACCAGCAATGGAACTAAAAAACAGAGACAGGAACCTGCATCTCAGCCACTTCCATTCTTGGAAATTAGATGCTCTCATAACTTCTCCATACCCACGTCTCATTACTACCAGACACAATTTGGATCAAAAATAGGGTGAAGTTTGCCCTTCTCTTTGAACTACTCCAGGGCTTTAAAACTGAATTTAGACACACAACTGGATTCCCTAGCCAGTATAGCTGTATTTCCTTTCATCTTGTTTGACCAAAGCTCATTTCTGTACCGCACAGCATCATAGTACTTAAAGCACCAAAACCAAGGTGGGAATCTGACTCCGCCTGCTCTGTCACGTTCCAGCCTACCACCATGCTCAAGCTGCATGGAAAGACTTTGACTTTCTAAACCACATCTTCCAATCCCAGCCGGCTTCATAGAAAAGGTGTAATAATTTGCTGCAATTTTTAGAACTCCTTCTTGCTACTGACAGTCTGTCTGTCTTAGGCTTGCCACTGCATTACAGTTCCCTAATGGAACACATGCTACCCAGGATCTGATGCAGGAGCAACCGATCTTGCAAGAGATCTTTCCTAGGACCTGCTAATCCAACAGAAGATTTGAATAGCACTCAGAAACTAGAATGGAAATTTCTTCAGTTCTGATCATGTTACCTCACTCTCTTCCATCACGCAGCTCATATGCTTTGATGGGAGAATTCCCACATCATCATTATCTTTTTATTTTCCCTCTGCTTAAATAATTCTGCCTTGGATACAACGATGGTTTTGCTTCCTTTTTGTCTGTCACAGGCTGATACTAGTTCTGACAGGATAAAATTGCCTGCTTTTTCTGCATATTCTCCATGCCTCCCCTATTACTTTCCACATTCATCTCTCTCTCATCCACAGGTGGATAATCCAGGTTACAGATTAACCTCCCTGCAGGTGCCAGCAGTGAACCCGATTCCAGCACCAGCAGTGTGACAGTGTCCCACAAAGACGTACCCACATGAGCCAGGAGGGGCCCAGCAGGGCTTGTAACCTTGGGCACAGCACTGGGGGACCACAGCCCACTGTCTGGACCCAAGCTGACACGTGGGCCTAACACTACCCTGTGTCTTAACCTGGGGTGGTTTTAGCTTGATGATCTCTGAACATCACAATCAGCCACTTCTCTGACCTTTCTGTTTCCTATCACAACTTCTTACATGGTCCCATACCCTTATTTACATACGATCTGTATTAGGCTTTTGCTTTCTTCTGCTTCCTCACCTCATCACCCGCTGTACGGCAGATTATCAAAAACCGCTCTGTTCCATCTCCAAAAGCATCTCCCAGCCTCAGTCACAACCCTCCTCCCAAAGAAGGCACAAGTGTGCACCAGTGCAGGTCCTGGCACATCCTGCTACTATATTAAATAATAACATAACAAATACATTAAATAACACAGTAATAAGCATGATGGAAATAATGAGCACAATTAACTGTTTGGATCCCTGCTTCCTTTGTAGCCCTTGCCGAGAGGTTTAGCTATTAAAGGCTGTACTGCATTATAACATTGCCAAGATATTAATAGCCAGGCAGAGAGGTGAACGGCAGGCTTATGCTGTACAATCAAAACTTTCCTAGTTTACCCTTTCAGTAAAATTTGTGGTTTATAATAAGCATCTTTGCCTATTCTGAAGAGAGTAAGGATTGGAAAGTTACGCAGATGAGAACAGAGGTTCATTAAAGATTTAAAATAGAACGTGGCTTGGCATTGTAAAACAAACACGTGTATAAGATGGGTTGCATCAAGAGCTGCCTGAAGGAAATGCTCAGTGTTCCTTGTTTCTTGTGATCCTGGATCTACTGGTCATGCTACCCACAGAAAGGGATAAAAAAGCAGCAGGGATAAAATGTGCATGCTTGATCCCCAATAGCGTGGAGGTCTGCTCTATAGCCCCACTCATTATGCATTTCTCATACACATATATAGTGTGTATACACACGCACATGAGAAAAACATGCATTTTATCTATCATGCATCCAGATATTCATCAACATATACAGACTTTGTATTACTGATTTTTCTCACATTAGTGCCTAGAAACCTCTATTATAGAGCAAATTGACCTGTAGAGACCCGGTGAACATTTAAACACGCAGAGAGCATACGTGTTATTTGTTCAAGTCTAATTCAGAGCGCGGCACATTCCTGTTTCTGAAACACACGAGGAAGGCAGAAGAAGGGAGACAGATCAAAAGCATTCCTGCAACGCCAAGGTTTGAGTAAGAGGGTTAACTTTACCAGGTAATTTATTTATACTGTTGGACACGGCTTCAATTTAGATAAAAGGCACTTGCTTATCACACGGATTTTAATAAATCAGGTGAGGAGTTCCAGAAATCTGCAAAAGCTGGTTCTCAAATGGCAAGCGATACACACAGACTATGGCTTTATTTACAGAGTCACTGGGAGCTACTGCTGCTAGCCCGGAGCCAGGCAGCCCTGCCCGCATCTAGAGCTGCGCTGCGTTACCGAAGTTCCTCACCAGCGAGCACCTACACCCAGGCCAATAATCCCGATGGTTAACAAAATCTAGCACTAGAGGGAGGCTGAACACATGTTCTGCTCTCTTTGGCCTTGTCGGCTTCTCCAAACATGAAAAGGCAGGCGATTGATTTAAAGCAAACCCAGCACCCAGGCAGAGCCCAGCTGCCATGCCGTGGAGCAGATGTGCTATTTAAGGCAGCACCCCCTGTAGGCAAAAATCGTGCTCTTCCTTCCCCAACTATTTGTCAATATGTGCACCCAAAATTTAAAAAAAAAAAAAAAAAATTAAAAAATTCCTCCATTCCGGCTGTTTCCTTAGACGGTGAGTCACAGCCCACGAAGAGGCACCACCGCCGCAGCTCGCCAGGAGGGAGTCAGACAGCAAAACGCCTGGCAACCTCCTCCCTAACAGGGATGAGGCTCTCGCTGCTCGCATCTATCAACACGTACCCACCTTCTCCCAGGCGCAAGCACTAGGTAGAAGTGAGCCAGGTCTCCTCCGAACAGCCTTGCAGAGGAAGGCGCATATGCCTGCAGATCGCATTTCGGCATTTCTCCTTCCACAATTCCTTGGCAATAGGAATTTGAAGCCCTTCGGCTGATTTGCTGTGTATCGCAACAGGATGATACAACCAGTGAGTCCAGTAGGTCTGAACATGGGAACAGTTCCCTGCTCATGCGGCTGCAGCACTGCTGCCCCTCCATGCACAGGTAGTTATAACAAGAACTGGCATATTAAACGATTTTATATTGCACTTCCTGCAACTGTTCAAAGTCTGATTGTTTCTTCACTCTAACCCCCACCCTAAACCACTTCTGCACATCCTCTTTGGTATATCCCAAACTCTTTCTGTTTTCAGCTGCTGATGGTGTTTACTCATTAATTCACTGTTCTTACAGTAATGAGGTGGGGCAATGTAGCAGACAGAATTGCTCTGGGACACAGGAGATCTAGGTCCTATTTTCAGCCTGCCACCGGTCAGCCTGGTGACCTAGGCAGAGCACTTTCCTTGCTTCAGCTTTCTTATCAGGGAGAGACTGGTATTTCTTTTGTGAAGTGTTTTGTGGCCTGTCATAACAAACACACCGGTAACAGCCAGGGGTGGTTGGGAAAGGGGCGATCTCCCAGCTGAATACAATCCTCTCCTTTCCATGTTGCTGTAGCATCTAGGGTCCCAAATGAAAATCCGATCCATACTGCAGATGCAGCACCTGTGGGTAATTAGCAGCGGCTCGTAAATGCATGTTTTTCCAAGGTGGCCCTTGGCAGGTCCACAGCTGCTCTGAGGCACCCAGGTCCTGCCCCAACATGAAACACTGGACTCTGAATCTGTCCCTTAAGGCGAACTGGTTGTTTCAAAGCCAGTGGAGATCTGAAGCCTCCACAATACAGCTTATCGAGATGCCCCTGTAGCACACACGGCTCCAGAGCCAGCCTTCCCGGGGACGGGACGCGGGGTAGGTAGGGACCAGCTTTTCACACAGCTGTGCAGTCCTCATCCCTGAGCAACCCTTTCTGGCGAGGAAGGAAGAAATTGCTGGTGCCATGAGCGAGGGTCCCTCTCTGTGAGCAAACAAGGGCACTCGAGAGGTTGCTTATGAAAGTTCTTCATTGTTGCTTTCCCTCGCCTGGACAGAATGCCTGTTTTGAAACTACAAGGCAAAAAAAAAAAAAAAAAAAAAAAATCTGCCTCCCTCCCTCCCAGATCTATCTATTTCCCTTTGACAAACAGTGATTTCATTTTTCTTCCCATCCAGGATTTGTTGGTTTTTTTTTTTTTCCTCTTTTAAACTGAGCCCAAGCCAACGTGGCAAAAGGCTCTTTGCTCATGTCCTTATTTGTCAAACACGCCATCGCCGCGCCCTCACCACCGTTCTGGGAACAAGCCCTCGCCTTTGCCGGCTGACTTCAGCCGAAGGGGAACTTCCCAACACAACTCTCCCCTAGCCCCAATGCACTTTTTTTAAAAATAAACATTTTCTTTACTTTTCTTTTTTAAAAGCATTGCAGTTTATAAGAAAAGAGTTTAAATTTCCTTCCCCCTTCCTCCCCAGCCCTGCTGTAAATCCAAATACGACGGATCTAGATGGGAAAACAGAAACTACGAGAAAATGCCAGATCTGTTGCAAAGGTATTTCACAACCCAGTCCTCCTCTGACTTCCATCAGCGCATAAGCACCTCAAGGGAAGTCAGATACTAAAGTACCTTTTTGGATCTGATCCTAAGTGGCCAGTTCCACTGTCCAAATAGAGATCCAGAGATAAACAGGCCTATGAAAACTGGGCATTATTACTTCAACTGCTGTTCTTAAGCTACAACTTAAACTGTAATAATCTGTGCAGCTTTTACTGTCTGCTAACACTAACGCACGAAATGATAATAAACTAAACATATATATTCTGCTGCCCTCATCAACTTAACACCTAGTATAAAAAGCTTTACCTAGAGCCACAGCACATCTATTTCATAAGCTGTCATCAGCACTCTGCCATCCAGAGAGAAATGTCTGTTGTAAAGGGGCCGATTCGCTGGAGCAGATAAATTTCAAACTCTGGAGTAAATCTGGAGGGCTCGCACCAGGCCCACAGGAGCTGAACTGCCCCAGGCAGCAGCCTCGGATCTGGTCCGTGCTCAGGAATGGGGTCATCTGCTCCAGCACTTACATCTAGCAACAGGGAAACCGAGGCATGGAAATGAAGTGGCCTGGCATTAGAGTAGAATCAGGCTTGGCTTTAGTTTGTTGGAGCCCGATCCAACATGTGCTCGTGAGATCCCTGCCTTCAGGCAACCATGTCCTGAGGGCTGAGGAAGGATTCACAGAAGGAACACAGCCACCATTCGTTCTGCTCCTTCAGCACAGGAGCCTCTGCCTGGAGTACTGAAAAGGATTGTGTCCAATGCACAAAGGCATCGAGCAGCTTTCTCCATTGCCACCTCCCCTTTTCCCTCATCTCTTGGGCCTTATGTCTTGCTTCAGCATGGCTTTTGTTGCTTCTGCAAGATAAGGAGCTGATCTTGCAACACCAGACCCATTGGTTCCTGACTTAGCCCTCGCTTTTGTCTTCTCCCAAGCTCCTTCAGAGGATGGAAGGGAAAAGAAAGGAGAAAAAGGTGACAGGAGAGCACAGATTAAAGGCAGGGACCCATGTTTGCTGCATAGAGTACGTCTGGGGGTGGTGACAGGCAGGAGTGCTGGGACACGGCTGGTAGGCTTGCCTTCCTCCAAACAGGATGCCACACGAAGGAATCTCGCTCTAACCAAGCTCCTGCCCTGCCAAAACCCAACGCTGTGAACACGGCTCCAGCCCCAGCTTCCCAAAGCCAGAGAGAAAGGGTGTGACAAACGGCAATTTCACGAGCTCAGCAGGGAAGAGCCGTGCCGTTGGGTGGTTCTACCAAGGGGCACGTCCCACTGACAGCCCTGAGTGGCTCAGGCACGACTTTGGACCCATCGCAGGAGGGAGGCATAAGTTGCTGAAGACACAAGCCCCTTCCAAAAAAGACGACAAGGTCCCCTCCTTGGGCGACACAGCAAGGGGGAAGCCTGACCCCAGAGAACCTGACCCCAGAGAAGCACGTGAGGTGCCTCAACCCCTTCTCGCTGCCCAGGCTCCTGCGCGGGCAGCCATGCAGGCAGCACCCTCCCCTCTCCAGGAGCCTGCTGCATTGTCACTTCCCAGGACGGTCTGGAAGCTCCCCTGCTCCCACGGGGTCCGCTCTTCTCGGAGAGATAAGAGACAGAACAACACTTCCCGGGGAATTACTTCATTCCCCCAAGGCTGGGAAAAAGCCACGCTAGGCACTTGGCTAATGTCCCTGATGGCTGCAGCCTTTACTGGCAAGGGAGAACACAATCCTCATTAACCCCTTCCCTCTCGAAGGCTGCTTATAACGCTGAACAGGTTGCAGGAACACGCTGAGACTTTGTGATAGCATCTGAACACCTCGCCACGAGCAAGAGATCACAGAAGCCCACAAGGGAGGGAAATCTTTTCTTTTTACAGAGGCATAAAGTACACGAATTGACTCTAGAGTTTGTGGCGGGGTCAGGAACTATGTCAAGTCTCTTGAACTCTGTTTAATGTCTGCCCACTAGCCTATTCTCAGGTTCAAATCCATCGAGGGACATGGGACTGCCACAACCTCCCAGGGTCATCAAGGTCAGCCCCATGGCTGTGGATATGTGGTTACACAGCTCTCATCAGCCTCAAACCTAGATCATGCTCACTTTGCTCTCACTACTCCTCCCAGAAGGCTCTTCCAGACCTTCGCAGCCTCAGTGCTTAGAAACTTTCTAAACACCAGCATGAAGGTACTTCTGGCAAGCTCAGCCTCCTCTGTTCCTGCACCAACACTCACCCAGAGTTGAAATAGTTCTTCTGTGGTGCTTATTCCCCAAATGTATTTCAAATTTGCAACCACACCCCCTCCTTAGCTTTCCTTATGGTCAGCTAACAAGCCAAACTCTTCTGGTCTCCACCAGCAAGATCAGCTCCTCACTTCCCTGATCACCTTGACAGCCTGTCCCTGCAGTCTGAATACATCTCTCCCGAATGTGCCCCAGCTAACACAAGAGCACCCGGCACTCCAGGCAAGCCAGCGATGTCTGCACAAAGGCGTTCATACCTTTCAAAGGTGTTCAAGGCATGTCCTTATCCACACCGGACATGCCATCATCACCTGATGCGTCTTAGAAGTTGCACTTTCATCCAGATGGCAAATCTAGATGATCCAAGCCAGCAAAAGGGGGGTGAAAAGGGTCTCAGTGACAGCACTGGAGCCTGGGCCAGGGCTTATTTGCTTCACTTAATTTTAGGCATCTAAACAAAGCACTTTTAGGATCAGATTACTGCCCTAAAGTCTCTCCACAGTCTATGGAAGGAGATGGCCCTTGCAGAAAACAATTCATTCTGGGAAGGTTTCACTCCCATCCGCCATCAGACGGACACAACGCAATTAGTCTTCTAATTCAAGCCGGATGGGAAAAATCCTTTAATAGCCCAGCAAGTTTTGAATGGAAATATTCCCTACTTGGGAAACACAGCTTGCTAAAGCTGACTTGGTTGTTCCTGACACATGATTTCTAACCACAGCACTTCGCCACCTCATTTTCTTATCATCCATTCATTTCCACAATTTTTGGATCAGTTCTGCATGAACGATAAAATTCTTGTCTTCTTACCTGCACATTGAAAGTAACATCATCCAGAGGGGGTGGGGGGGGAAAGGCACCTTGTGACGATGTCATGTTCCCAAGGTCATCCACAGGAGGTGGGGGTGGAGGAAGGAAGTCCCCTAGGAGAGAGAATGGGAGAACTTAGACTCACCAGCATTTCCCCACATCATGACACGGATGATCAGGATGAACCCTGCAATACCCACAGCTCTGCCATCGTTTTTGTGGCACAGGAAGTAAGACATCATTTAACCATTAAACGCTCAGCTGCACCCCTCGGTGCTTCAGGAGACAGCTATGACAGCCCAGTAACACTGGCAGATTGCTTAGAGGTGCTCAGACCCCGCAGCAGAAGGTGACTTGCCACAAAGCCTGAAGGCCCCAACAACCAACGCCACAGATCGAAGCTCTCACCTCAAACCTGCCGCATGCAACTACAAAACCTGCAATAATGAATGCCCCGTGTCCAGCCTTGCAATGGATCCCATCCAATTCACCCCGCCTTGTGTGCTAAATTATGCCAGCTCTTCTTGATCACGAGAAAGACAGCGTTGGCTGCTGTCTAAAAGCAGGGATTCCCTTTTGCAGAGGATACATGGAGGGCTGGAGCTGGAGCCCGAAATCTAGACTAGCCCATCTCCTGCCTCCCCGCTGCTGGCAGGCAGCCACACTCTTTGCATCTCCGTTTTCCTGTAGGGACCTCACAGCTTCATGTAAAGAACTGCTGGGAAGATCACAGGCTCTTCTCAGTGACAACAGCCACACGATGGACCAGTTGCAAGCTCAGAAGCATCCACCTCTTAACTCTGAGGAGGCTTTTTACATAGGGCTGAAGTACAAAATATCTACACTTTAATTTGCTTGTCTTAAACTTCCAAAAGTGCTGATGTGAAGACAAAGCAGCATACTGGCTGTGAAGCCATCCAGCTTAGCGTAGATGGAAGACCTCACCTTGAGAACTTCATGGGAGGTGGGAGCACAGAGGAGAAAACAAGGGCAGAGCAGCACAGGCTGTGGGCAGCAGGACACCAGGCTCTGGAAGCACCTCCTAAGGATGGAAAAAAGGGCACTTGCCATCAGCACTGGATTTGGCTCCTGGGGAAGCAGCTGCCTGTAATTTGGACCACTCTGGTATATTTTTATTTCTTCTCATAAAGCTTGATGCTGCAAGTAGAGCCATTTGCTATTGCCCCTCCTGTGTGGAGCATCTGAGATGGAAGTTCAAGATGAATAAAAAAGTGTGGTATTTCACATATATAGGAACTGTTGCTTTTGGAGGGTTTTAACACTTTGGGGAGGAAACATGGTCTCCCTACCTGACCCTCCACATCTCCATGCAGGGCCACACTGCCTCCCAGGTACAGGCCCTCAGCACCATCCCCAGACACCAAGGAGCAGGCTCCAAACCACTCAGAGAGGTGCTGAGCCAAACTCCAGTGACCCGCTGTCATCGGGACCGCCTGTGCCCAGGCACGGGCACCAGCTGGGCAGCACCGCCGGCACGGCACCTTCATGCTATTTGCGTGGGAAGCAGATGGGTCTGCAGCCCTGGAAAGTTTTTCTGCTTGATTTCAAGTCACTCTCTGAAAGGCACAAACTCCCCCTAGGACTTTTAGGGATCCTTTTTCCCAGGAAAGTAATTTCTTCCCATTTTCCCTCAAGTGAGCATGGATAGGACTCAGAAAAACCCTTCTGAATCCCTAAGAAAGTATCATCCTAAATACAGATGCACGAAGACAGTTCAAAAACAACACACTGAAAACTAATTTAAGACATCCATGTTGCTCCAATACATAAAATCCCGTGAAACCTACTGGCTCATGATATTATAGAGTTCAAGACTGATTTTTTTTTTTTTAAATTATGTCCAATAACATCTGCAGTATCCTCCTCTTTGCCCTACAATTAATCCAATCTTTTATTTCAAATCATATGAAATACAATACAGAGTAAAAAGAAAGAAGAAATATTTTGAAATTAATATCTTGGTGTTTAGTTCTAAAAAATGCTGGGATGTTTGAGTGCTAAGTAAACTTTTCTCCTTTGCTCTGAAAATGACCCTCCAACCAACCAATGTGATTTTGCAAATAAATTCAACTCCAGCAGACACATACTTCCCAAAGAATACACTTCAGATGATGTTTCTCCAGTTAGTCCCAGCTCCGATGCCAGACTCGTTTCCCTGCACAGCACATTAGTCAGACACTCTTGCTTTGTTACAACCCTTCAAAACACCTAAGCAAAATTAAGGTAAAGAATGTGTTGAAGGGGATAAGATAAGGAAAGGGAGGGAAAAATAATTTCTATAACAGAAGGGGAAAAATGACTGCTAGAACAAACACAAACCAAATACCATTTTGCCCCTTTGGAAGATCTGTTCCTCCCAAAAGAAAAAAACATTGGCAAGATTTTTCAGAAAAGGAGCAAAGGATAGAAACAGAGAAAAGCCCTTTTCTAGAGTTTGGAAGAAAACACTTTTCTTTGCGGTAGGAGACAGCTGGCTTTACCGCATCCCAGCCCAGCTCTGCTGACCCTGTCCTCTGTGTCAGATAAGCTGCTGGCTCCACTCTCCCCACAAATGGGAAGGTTTTTAAACTGGGAAGCAGAGAACAGATGCCTGATGAACTGGGGGGACCTTGCAGATGTTTGGCCTTTCCCTGGTCCTCTGCGAACAGATGGACTTTTCTCCTTCACAGCTTTAGTTATTTATTCTGCCACTGCACTTTCCTCTTTCCCACACACAGCCATAGGACCCAATGCTGTTCCCACTGCACTCGCGGGAGAGTATTCCCTCGGATGCAGCAGGGAAAGCTGTTACTGTATTATTATTATTGGCATTGCTGGAAGTCTCCCTCCGGCAGGGAGGGAAACATGCAAAGACTGTAAAATCTGTGCGCCGAGTAGCGTACGGTTTTAGGTGACGTGGAAGAAACAGGTCCACGTTTGTGAGAGTAAAGGAGGAAAAAAAGCTGAAAGCAAGCTTACACTCCCTTTAAGCAGGATCTCCCTACAATGCACCTGGGGGACTTCCCCTCAACCCCGAAGCTTTGCAAGCCAGACAGATTTCACTTGCTTCGACCCAGGCAAGGCATGGGAGGAGGCAGGAAAGTCCACATGCAGGCGAAGCATATCACTGCCACCCACTGCGGACCACCTCCAGCGCCAGCCAGCTACGTGGGGAGCCGTCTGGGGAAGGGACCATCCCCTGGTCCGCACGGATGCACCAGCAGCCGCAGGGGAAATGGGGCTCTGGGGTTGAGAGTTAACCATGGGCTGGTAGAGGACACATCCCACCCTGAATGCTCACCCTCTCCTGACTGATTTAACCCTGCTGCCCCTCTGTGAGTAAGGGATAAGATGGGCAAAAGGCTTATTAGTATTGATTACTGCTCAGCACCGAGACTGGCATTTTTGGTTGACATTCACCTGGCATCAGCCTGAACATGGAGGTACTTAAGAGAGCGACTGCACCAAGCTCCGTCAACGGCGAGACATCAAAGCACCTCCAGAGGGCAATTTCTACTTCAAGGCAGGTGAAAGAACCTTCCTACAGCAAGTCCCCCGGCAGAGGCAGCCTGGGGCAGGCACGTTTGCAGGCAGGGAGCCGCATCCTGCCCCTCCTCGCACCACGGCACAGCCTGCCTTCAGCTCTTGCAATGAGAAATCTCTACCCATTACCATATGTTTAGAGGAGAAAATAAACACTCCTTATTGCGCCAGCTACTCGTTTCTTCTTCTTACAGCTGTGAAGACCGTGAGTCAACCTATGAAGGGACTGCACAGTGCGACACATGTGCCAGCTCGGTTATTTCGGATACGATGGCGCAACGTGCCGTAAAACCGCAGCTCTGACCTCTTCTCTCGGCACCTGTGCCCACTCCTGTGCCGGAGCATCACCCAGCGCAACCACGAGAGATGATACCGTCAGCCCCAGTAATGCTCTCCCCCGTATTTTACATACAAGTAATTAGACAGAAATTAAGTGAGTCCGTCATGGCTATGTTGGGAAACTATAGCAGAGCCATAAGCAGAAGTGATGCCTCCCAAGCTCCAGCCTGGCTTCTGGCTCCAATCAAATCTGTGCCATGCAGATGCATTTGCAAGGTTTTACTCCTCTCCTCCCCAAAATTTCCCCTCTTAGACTTTCCAAGGAGATTTAGGCATTTCATTATTACACTTTTCAACTGTACAAATAAAAAATTGTTCAAAGCCTTAACAGACATCTACATCAGCACGAGCCTGTCAGGCTGAATAGAAACTCGTAAGATTTTTGCCATTGGCTGCCTGATGCCTTCTGGGTACAAGTACAAGCTGAGGAAAACATCCTGTCTCATGCACCAAGCACCTTTGTCACTTACAGTATAACCTTTAAATTTTTAAATGCACTTCAGTTTTTTGCAGGATAAGGCTCATGTCTCAAGCCTTTGTTTTCAGGGAGATATATCTGCCAGTCAAAAAATGAACTGCAGCACAGTAACTGCCTCCCCTCCTTGACTGACACAGTTGTTCAGACATGAAGATTTGCAGCTTTGAAACTTCTAGACAGAAGATCTTACATGTTCAGTAAGAAGAGACTGTTTGGGGGAAAAACCTTCAGAAACACAAAAAAGCAAAACACCATATTCTTCCCTGAAACAATAACTTTACGAAATCTATCAACCAACAAAACAGGGTTCACACTGGTCTTCCCAGATCTCTGGCTGACATCTGAAGACTATATGCCCAGATGCTTTTCATTTTTCTCCTTCCAAACAAAAATAACCCTTTCTCATCGTCATCTTGATAATTTCTGACTCCGAAGCTGGTTCAGAATCAGTTTGAATCACCTGAAAAACACAGCTCTCCCCTGACTCAGAGACCAGACTAAGGACAGTGATGGAGCAAACCCCCACTGGTGTGTTTCTGGTCTGATCCAGACAGACTCCATGTGGCAAAGCACTGAGCAGACACAGGCACTTCCCATTGCTCGGTCAAGTATTTACCTTCTACTGCAGAAAGCCAAAGTTTGCAATTTGAAGGGTGATCTACATTGAAACAAGTAAGATTTACACTTAAACCCTAATTCATTTAGCACTAGGCTAAATTCCTTTTGATTCAGGCTACCATGAACCTGTATTCTACAATAACCACTGCAAAAGCCTGAAGAATATTGCAGTATTACTAAGTGGTCTGAGAAGCTTCATACTGCAGAAGTGATGCCACAGGATTTTTATAGAAAACTTCAGCTAGATATGACATGGTGACTCTTAGGTGTGAACACGCATCTTACTAAGTTTCCCAAAACGAACATTTTCCTGTAACATCTGTATTTAACACACATCACTGGACAAGGTAAGCACACAATTAAAACCAAGATTTGTGTTGGTGCATCCTTGGTCAAAACCGTGTCGTGAGGGGTCACCAACACCACATCAGTGCAGGGGAAACCGTCGAATGATTACACACGAGCTCCGCAATCTACCTAAATATACCACTTTGGCCTGTGATTCCTAAAATAAAGCAGCTCCACCAACCCAAAGCGCTGTTTAAATTACCACTCTCTTACCAATCACTAATCCTACCATTTGAACTACTTTTGCTAATCAGCTACTGTATTAATAAGCAGGAGGGAGAAAAAAAAAAAAAAAAAAAGAAACCCACACTGGCTAATTTCATCCTCAGCATTTAAAAAAGGAATACTGAGCCTGTCAGGTAGTTGCCCTGAAAATTTACTTCACCACCTGCTAGCTGAAATATTGCTTTTATGGATTTATATTGTATTAAAAGGTCACTGGCTGTTTAAGTCTTAAACAGTTTTAATCATTCTAAAAGTCTCTTAACAGTAAGAAAAGGAAGCTCAGAACAAACAGCAGCAGGGATTCTAATTAAAAGGGCCAATTCATCTAATTTTATTTGGGGTTAATTATTCAAGATTCACTCTCTGATGTGTAAGGAATAGCAATTAGTAATTTTAGTGATTTGAGGAACATTGGAGGTGTAATCAGTTAAAATGAGTGAGTGTTTACAACACAAGATGTTGAATTAGTTTCTCCCAGCTGGAGAACAGGAACATTAGTCCCCTACAGTTCAGGACTATGAATCGCAGTCCTGCTTAAAATACTCTCCTCAAGTAAGAAAAAAACCACATGCCAACAATCATCTAGTAATTTTGTTTACTACATGGAAAGTCAATAGGTAACACCCACCATGGCAGCTTATGCATCCTCACCTCCAGCTTCATCCCACCAGCCAACTACCCAAAACACCGGGATGCGCTGGAAACAGTTCCCAGGATTTTTCCTTCTGTACAACTCCAGCCAGATTACCACCCTCCTGCCACACTGCCTTTACCACAGCTAGCTGAGATAATGAAAGAAGCAGCCAGTGAAACCTTCAAATGTTAATTAACTTCGGTGGTTAAATATACAGAGGAAAAATGACCGTGCGATTAACTTAAAACCTCTAGGTACAATTCCTCCTGCAAATGCAAATCCAAAATAGCTCCACTGGAATCGCTCTAGAGTTCTTCCAGCATTACTAGAGCCAGAATAAGGTACTAAAGCTTTCAGGAGTAGCAGATGAGACTCTGATGGGGACATAGAAGCCACGTGGAGAGTGCCAATGGGGAGATCCAACACTGGCTGCTTTGACATTTGGGTCTGAGCTGAGGCAGCAGCTCAAAAGCCGATTTTTTCCACCTCTCAAGAGGTAACCAGGTTTTACCACCGTTTAGGCATAGCCAGGTGCTTCAGTGGGACTGGAGCTGGACCCCTTGCACTGCCAACAAGTTTGTGACTGCTAAAAGGAGCGGCATTGGCACACCATGCCAGGCTCACTTCAAGTGATGCAGCCTTTATTGAGCAATTTGATTTAGCACAAACAGATGCTGTCTTCAGAGTCTTGTACACAGATCTTTCACTCCAGCTCTGGTCACCACTGGGGAAAATCCCACCCAACTCTGGTTCACATCAGAACTCGCTGACCTCCCTTCTCAAAACACCCCAAAGGCAGTAATTAGCACAAGGGTAGAAAACAAGGGCTCAGTTCCCCAAATTATGCAAAATCTCAGCCACTTCGCCACAGTGGATGCCCCTCATTGTGAAAACAATACTTTTTTTTGATGAGACTGCGTTTTTATTCAGCTTGTGTCTGTAGACACCTAGCCGTGCCATCCTTCCCAGCAAAATGCAACCGATGCTCCTGCAGCCCCAATGGTTGCAGGGTAGGGGGAAGCAGGTACAACCACATGCTGGGTTGTTTTCCTCCGTGCACATCAGCTGAACATCCTACACATCGTACACTTAACAATACCCGCCGCTAAGTACAAAGGCAGGGATACAAGGCTGCATTTTGATTCTTCAACTTATTTTTCCATTTGACTTTGGGGCAAAGCGTTCCAGCTAATGTCCCACACCAACCTCTCTGCAATGGAGATGACTTATTTTTCTCACCTCAGCAACCTGCTTTGTAAGCATGATGCAAATAAGCCAGTTCTGCTCCTGCTCAGATCATGTTACACGTAACGGTTATCTCCATAACGCTGATATCTGCTTAGAGGAGAGGTCTGCTAGTATCAGAAGTCAGCTCTACGGAAAATAAATCAGTCCTTTACTAAAGCTTAGTGAAGGACTAAAGTTGATCCAATGCAAGAAACAGCCCACGGCACTGTAAAACTTTAATTAAAATCTGTGCTAAAATAGAAGGAGGAAGGAGAGCCGTAAGATTAACAGAGACGCTCTAAGTACTGTTCCTTGTCATAAACTTCTTTTAGGACTTTGAGGATGTCACCTAGTCCCACTGTCCCTCAGCCCATGGGCATGCAAAGGCTTCTCTCCAGTGTTTATTTGTAGACGTAAGGAGAGAGTCCATCTTACTTGGTCTGTGCAGCAATTAGTACGATGAGATCCTGCTTACGGTTGCAGCTGCTCAGGTCCAATAATGGGAAAAAAAGTAGTTCCAAATGATTTAAAAAAAAAAAGATAGCAAGTAGCCTGCTGAGATGGAAAGATTTCAACACAAACAACTGGAAATATGCTGGAAATCAGGGCATCTAAGTCAGAAGAGCAAACTCTGTCCTTGGAGGGGAAACATGGGCTGCATTCCGACACACCATCCCTCTCTGCAGAGAGAAAGGCCCATAAAATAACTCAACGAGGGAAACGCTGCCTCACTCAGAACAAAACCGAAACAGGTTATCTGTTTGTTTGTTTATTAAATTATGGTGTTCAACTCATTTGTTCATTGCTAGGAGCGCCTGACAAGAGTTGACATATGCATTAATTTACTAAAGAGGGCTGTTGTGAAGGAGTTGAAAAAAAAAATTTAAAAATGAGCTACACTGCTGGATTAAGACCTCGTCCTCCCTCGCTGTTGTTGCGTGGCACAATCAAAACGAATCTGGATTTTCAGTCAGCTTTCTCCCTCGAGGAGGCAGCCAGGGAAGATGGGGACTGTGTCCTTCAGGTACATGCTTTCTTATCTCCAACCAAACCCTCTCTGTGCCTAGTGATGAAATACAAAATACTGCACAGATCACAAAAAACCATCTTCCAGAGCTGTTTACTGCCACGGGACTTCCTCAAGTCCTGGAAGCTGCAGCCAACAGTTTTTAAGCAATCTCAGACTCATCTTTGCCTGTAACTGTTTTTGTGTTGTTTTCCCACTTCGGGGGTGAACTGCAATCTGAGCGGTCAGAGGAAACCCGATGTGCTGCAGCCTTGGCTTGAGTCTCGGAGCCAGCAGTGGCCCGTGCTGCAGAACATCTGGAAGCGCTGGGTCCGTTCTGCTAGCCCAGCATGCCAAGGAGCGGGGCAACAAAACCCACTGCTGTAACTAGACCATTTCCCTGGGTGATGGGGTCAACCTTCCTGCAAGGTGTCCTCTTCACAAAGTCTTCTGCTGCTGGCTTGAGAGACTGGAGCTAAAGCACCGAGTAGGAAATGCATGTACGGCTCTCAGACGAACTGATCAAACAAACCCCCATAAACTGATTTTCAAAAGGGCTCATTTAATTCCTCCCATCCTCTTCCCCACCTCTCCCTGTGTAACTCTTATAAAGATCCAAACCTGGAAAGATCAAAGCAAAACATGTGTCTTTCTCAGATATGTCTTAGTTCACTGTTTTCACCAATACAAACAGCCCTGGCTTTCTTCCTTCTATTGCAATTAGTCAGTGCTACTGGGGAGCAGCAAAAGTAGCTAGATTTTCTTCATGCTACAAAATTAATCACTTTCTTATTCACCAGTGTAACAGTTGAATAATAAATTACATCCTTAATCCCTGAAGATAATTTAAGATAAAATTAAATGTTGGATAAATAGAACTCACCTCTATCATGTTCTTTCACAGTAAATAACTAATGCTCTATATCTCCATATATAAATTTATATAAATATATATTTATATGGAGTGGTGGTGGTTTTTGTGGAGGGAGTTTGGTTCCTTTCGCTGGTACCTACTAGAAATGTCACACGTGATCTGGCTAGACCATGAAAAAGAAATGGGATTATAATCAAAACGAAAAAAAGGGGGGGAGGAATATCTTCCCCGGGGTAGATTCCACCTGGAGGTGCTCTACATCCTCTCTACTGTACTTCTGGGTAACAGAGAAGGCAGAGGAGAAAAAAAATGATGTGGGATTTCTCTTTGAGATTAATTTTACCCTAAAACACTGATGCACAAGCTTTCTGAACCAAGGATCACTGCCTAACATGCCAAAGTTACTATATACACCTACATGTGCTGTTATTGCCATATTTTGAGCAGAAATGCTTCGAAATTTACACTTCTGCATAATTCAACAAAGTAACTGGTTAGGAAACAACACGCTAAACTGACTTTTTAGGTAAGTAACTACATTTATGTTTTCCATATACCACAAAATCCCCTACCAAGAACTGCCCCGTCCTTCTCCTTGCTGGTCAGAGCCCAGAGCACCGCAGTGGGGAAAACAAGGGGAGGGAGATCACTTCCCACCAGGAGCATCCTGACGTGGGTGAAGAAGAGGTGAATGACAGAGGCACAAAAAGGACTTCCCAGGGGGAAGGATGATATTCCTATTCATGACACTGATATTAAAATTCAGTCCCCGAACTGACCGAAGCAGACTGCCTATTCTCAGAACAGAAGCAGGGACAAATGGTGGCAGCGAGGTACCTGTGCTGGGTTTGGGGGACACGTGGCTCTCATCTTGCATTCCCAGCAGGAATGACCATGGTATTGTTGTTATCTAAGCACACATTTCAAGCTCCCGACCATTCTGAGAAAGCAGTCGATGAAACCAGCAGTTTTGCTGTAACTCTGCTCAGCATATGGTGCCTCCCTTCCAGAGAAAAAGTATTAAGGTCTGGCACCAGCCCAGGGTAACTGAGAGGGCACCCTTGCAGTAAAACATACCACACCAAAAGCAGGGTCAGTTATTGGGTGTAGAGAAACCTGGGTGAGATAGTTTTCAGATTGAATTAAAACTTTTCTATTTAACCAATAGAAAATGAATTACTGAAATATTTGTGGACATTGTTAAAAGAAAAAATGCGGAAGAAAATTAAAATCTTCTGCAATGATTGTGGTTTTGTTTGAAAAGCCAGAGAGTTCATTCTTGAAATAAAATGTTGTGGGAAAAAAATGATAACAAACTGTAGTAATATATTGCTACAGTTTCTAGGCTGGACTTCTGAAATCTTCACAAATTCCAAGCACAAATACAGGCTGGGCGATGAGTGGATTGAGAGCAGCGCTGAGAAAAAGGATTTGGGGGGGTGGGGTGGTTGACAAGAAGCTCAACATGACCCAGCAATGTGCACTCGCAGCCCAGAAAGCCAACCGTATCCTGGGCTGCATCAAGAGAAGCGTCACCAGCAGGTCAAGGGACAGGATTCTCCCCCTCTACTCCGCTCTGGTGAGACCCCACCTGAAGTGCTGTGTCCAGCTCTGGAGCCCTCAGTTCAAGAAAGACATGGACCTGCTGGAGCCCAGAGGAGGGCCACAAAGATGATCAGAGGGCTGGAGCACCTCTCCTGTGAAGATGGGCTGAGACAGCTGGGGTTGCTCAGCCTGGAGAAGAGAAGGCTCCAGGGAGACCTTATACCAGCCTCCAGTACCTAAAGGGGGCCTCCAGGAAAGCTGGAGAGGGACTTTGCACAAAAGCATGTCGTGATAGGACAACAGGTAATGGCTTTAATTGAAAGATGGTAGATTTAGGTTAGATGAAAGGAAGAAGTTCTTTACTGTGAGGGTGGCGAGACACTGGAACAGGTTGCCCAGGGAAGTTGTTGATGCCCCCTCCCTGGAAGTGTTCAAGACCAGGTTGGATGAGGCTTTGAGCAACCTGGTCTAGTGGAAGGTGCCCCTGCCCATGGCAGAGGGGTTGGAACTAGCTGATCTTTAAGGTCCCTTCCAACCCAAACCATTCTATGATTCTACGATTCACTCTAAGGTTTGGTTTGCCCTCAGAGTTACTTGGACAATTTTAGGCAAAAAAAAAAATTAAATTAGGTTAGGTGGGGAATCCCTCTTGATTTTCTTTCATCCTAACTTCTTTTCCAGCCTTGCTGCAGGAAAGTGCAAATCCATTCTTTTCAGATAAGTGATTGATCTCCATTCTGAATCCCCACTCCAATATTAATAACCTCTCAGAAAACAATTAAAATGGATGTATTGTTTTGAGTGTGTGCTCAGGGAGCAAGAGAAGAGGATAAATCTTCTATCAGCACAAAAACCTCTATCATACTTTGAGGCCTGCTGATGCCTGCAGTGACATACAAAGGTTATTCACTGTAGCATATGCATCTCCCCACGCTACCAAAAGCATATTCCTGGAGCAGTGAATGGGAAGGAGACAGTGCTTAGCAGCACGGGGGAAGAGTGGATGATCCATCTCACCTTCTAACAAAAACCCCTCCATCAGTGAGATTGAAAGAGTAGACCTTTTCCTCCATCAGATAGAAGATGCTGCGGGAAGGAGAACAACTTCCAATTTGACATTACCAGCAAGAGCAAAGAGCCAGAGAGACCCCAGGCAGGTGCTTTGCTCGGAGATTAATTTAATGCACAGAGATGCCTGATGTGCTGAGGCTTTATGATGAATCATGGAGCCCACGTCATTCAGAGTTGCTTATTAGCCCAATCTCCCTGAGCTCTGAGAATTTACTAGCCAATGTCTCTACTTCCTTCACGAATGACAACAAGGAGAGAAGTGTCTTCTGGGCCATCTGCTCTGGACTGGCTTGTCTCCACACTGCTCAAGGTTAGGGCTCTCTGTAGCAGGCTGGTCACATCCAGCCCCTGGTCTAGATCTCCCCCATGACTTAAGTGGTGTCCTGGAGCTGAGGACTATCGCCACTCTTGCCTTTTTCCAGTCCCAAATGAAATATTGAGAAGGTTGTGTTGCTGCTTGCCAGGGTGGTGTTTTTACAGCATGACAGTGAGAAAGCATGCTGTCTGCCCTGGTAAGAGTGCACATGGAGATATTTAAGGGTGGAGAGTTTTCTTAGAGGACCATCTTTGGCACAGTGAGTTTTCTTAGAGGACCATCTTTGGCACAGTGAGACAAACTTGAGAGTCGTGGTCCTAGTGTCTGCCCAGAGAAGAGGAGAAGCATCCTCCTTTGGAGAGCACTAACCAGCTTCACTAAATGAAACCAAACAACAGCAGGTTTTGAAAACTCACACTGCAACTTTGCAATGCATGACTTGTTGCATGCAGTCATCCAAGGTGACTGCTTTATGCAAAAGGAAAGCTCGTTCCTAGAGGATTTAAACAATCACAGTCAGATTTCCTTGATGAAAGACACCCAAGTGAATAACAACCTTATTTAAAGAGAAAACATGGCATGTTTGGGTACCTGGGCTCTCAAGAAAACAAAAAGTAATCAAGAACACACCTGAGAATGATCTGAAATTAGCCAATGTTTATCTTTCTACACAAAGGAAGCATTTTAAATTTAAAAATACAGGCATAACCTAGCTTTAAAATCCAGTACCACATCTAGGCAAAATTTAAATGTGGATGTTGAAGATCATCTAAGGAACGGGATTCTCTGCTTTCAAGCGACTGATTTACTCTGTATCCTTATCAGGCCATACATATCACAGCATGTCATGGTGATTAGCATCTTGCTTGATTAAAATCTTTAATTCCACTGGATTTAAAAGGCTAATTTGAGAGCCACTCAGACAAGAGCCCAAGGCTGGAGCTGATCACAAGCACAGGATGGCACGCTGCAACTGCAGCACTGGTATCTGCTCCCCTGGTTCTTCAAAATGTTGCAGCTAAAATCATCTAGCCAAGATAGGTAAACATAGGTGTGTGTCAGGTCAGCCAGCAAAATATTTCAAGGCAATGGCTCCGCACTCATCATGAGAAAGAAGATAAAACCTACTTTAGCTCTCCTTTACTATACATTTAACATTTGCAAGAGAAAAATCAGATGACTGCTTAAAGCTTGGGATGATGCACGCCATCTTCAAGCTATTCTTGAGCAAAACGTTTAAAGTTTCATGTGGTCTGGAAATGGCTTAAATTCCCTCCTGCATTTTTCATGCCCATACACAATTCAGCCTTTATCCAAAAAATCCCCTTCAATTATGTACTCTGCAGAAAATGCAGAAATTCTTCAGAAGGATTCTAGTCACTTCCCCCCCCCCCCTTTTTTTTTGTTTGTTGTTTTTCAGCTTGCTAGGGTCTGCATAAAATATCCTTGTGGGTATGCCCACTGAAGTTATCTGGACTTCACCACTTGTGCTACTTACAGAAAATCAACTCCATTTTCTTTCCCTCTCTCTCTCTCAACATGCCTTTATTTTAATTGAGGGGAATAGGAAGAGAGAAGAGCACTGGGGAAGGGCTAAAATATTGCAAACTTTTAGATGGATCCTGCTTTTTACCCTGACACACGATAAGGAGCTGTAAATCTGCAGCTGCGGGGCCGGCACGAAGCATACCCGGCACACGGGCAGCCTTTGGGCAGTAAAGCCTGCAGAAGGCACGCCATTCCCAGTGCAAGAGATGTGGCAGGAAAACAAGCATAATTAGAGCACTGCAATGTGCCAGCTATTCTTGGAGACAGAACAGCCCCTCAGGAGCTATTGCAGGAGAGTGAAGCGAGGACAGCCCTCGGACCACTGTAACCCACGTCACAGGCATCCCCAGGAACATAAAGCCATCCTCCTACGTTCTGTCCTGCTGAGCAGCTCAGGCTAAAGATACCGTCTCTCTCTGCTGCTTTTGTTCTCTGAACACCTTCAATTTGCCGAGCATACATCCCCTAAGGTTCCAGGAATATTAACATAAGCCACACACACATACTATTTTAAAGAAGTGATTCCCATAGTTCTCCTATTTTTGGAGATGCATCTTAAAAAAGCTTCCCTAATGTACTGGAACAGGACCCATATTATCTCTTCATAAAATGAATCCAACTTCTAGGCTTCTAAATTCATTGGTAAGCAGTTCAGACTTCCTTTTATACTGTAAGATTTCCTTCCCATAAGACGCAAGATATATTGCCTCAAGGGAAAAGCAGCTTTGTGAAGAGGAAGCTACATGTGCCAGAATTGTTCTCTTCCATTATTTGCAACATCCTTTCTCTCTCCCATTGTTTTAATAGAGTTGGTCACCAGAAGAACCTGCAGCAACAACGCCAATACCCTCAGCAGAGCATCTACCTGCCAGAAGCCCCAGACAACATCTGCTCTTCTGCAGAGCCTTCTCGATGTCGAGAAAACATATGTTTTCTGTACATGTCCCATATGCAGTTCTGACAGAAACATGACTTTGTTAATAGACTTACTTTCTGCTGTTCCCACCAGAACAACGTTTGAAGAATGGATGGCTCACCAGTAATCTCCCACCTACAACATTTATTTTTGTAGAACTTCATTGAATAGAAGAATGAAGAAGGAAAAAAGAGAGAGAGAAAACACATTCAGTAGTGACCAGTACTACGGGGAGGAAAAAAAAAATTAAAAATATCTGGTGTCTGATGTTCCTACACATGATCCAGAGAAATGTTCCCCTTGTGCATGCATGTGCTTGCATGTAGCATGGACTCAGTTACAGGCTTAAGTTCAAGTGCATGCTTAAATGTTACCTCCCACAGGCCTTCGGAAAGCATGTATCAAATTAGGCATTTGTTGAAATGCTTTGCTAAGCAAAAGGATCAGTTTACGTACTTGCCCCAAAGATTCTGCTGAAATGAGGCTGAATGGTTGCAGTGGTACCTCTCAGGAGATCCCCAGTTCTTCCCCAAAGTGTTCATTTGCTAGGATTTGACTCTTGCACATTCAGCTTTGGGGAATCAGTATGGGAAACTGGGACCAGGGAATTTGCAGCATTAGAAATGACAGTATTACCAGGGGTAGCTAAAGCAATCACAAATCCCTCCCACTGATCCAGATCATGCACCCCACCAGGGCCACTGACATCTTTTCAATTTCTTTTAAAATCTCCTCTAAGGGGTATAATCTCCCCAAATTCAAGCAGAGGGAAAGCCAGGGTTCCCCCAAATCAGAAACTACTTGATTTGGGACAAAAGGAATGTGCTGCCAGGAGGACTGAATGGAGTTGCTAAAAATAAGCAAATATTCCCAGTGTTTCTGCACTCCTATCCCTGAAGTGAAATGATCAAGAGGATGAATTTTAGAGTATGCACAGTTTTAATGTGAAAAAAACCAAGCTGCATCTTAGCTTTTAAGCAAAGACCAGATGGAAAGTCTATCATTAGAAATGCCAAAGGGAGAATACACTCAAAGTTCACTCCAGGATGGAAAGGTCATTTCTAGTCATCCTTGTTTTAAATGTTCTCAGAAGCACTCAAGCCTTTTGTAATAAGATGGTTTTCTTTCAGTTTATCAACTTGATTTCCTCCAAAGTAAAATAAGAAAAACTCCAAAACAAAACAAAAATCACCAAACACCACAAGATGCAAACTTTAAAGGCAGGCACCAGCTCTCTTTCTTCCTCTCCAGAGCAAGAGAGTCATTAAATTTTTAATGAATTACTGTTTAGATGACAAGAAACGCCACGAAGATGATCTGTTGATTCCACCCAGGGGTGTTTACTTAGAGCTTCACAGGCAGATTTACGAGACGACAGGCAACAGACAATGTGTCGATGAAGTCTGAGAAGCAACTCTTCGCTTATCAGGTACCGATGTGGATGAAGAACACGCCAAGCTGATGAGAAATGGATCAGGTTTCACCACTGTGTTCAAAGCAATGTCCCAAACCCCCAGCAAAGACCATATGTGAGCTGACCAATACAAATCCACCAGCCTATTTGCACTGTAACTACCATACTACTGGTCATAAGATCTGAGAAGCTCAGTAAGAACCTCCTTAGAGCTAAAGATGCCTTCTTAACTCTAGTAGCTCACATATGATGACTAGGAGGAGGCAAAATAGTGATTTTCACCGGAGTTATTAGGGTGACCTGAAGATAACACAGTGCTCATGGCTTTACTCCACTTGCTAACTCACACGAGAGCTACAAACACTCAGCTTCAACTGAGATTTCATCAGCCCCTAGTCTCCATGCGCCAGCTAACTGTGAAACAAACTCCCTCCCCATTAAGATAAGCCCACAGCTGAAGTACAGTATGTGAATAAGCCTGCTGGGGCACTGCTTCCAAATCCTAACAGGAAAATACTTAATCAAAGACAGAAAACTCCATTCTCTTATTTTCCAACAAACATAAAAAAGCACATAGATATGATGATATAAAATTGGCATTTTCACAGTAAACACATCTGTGTCCTGCTACAGATTAATCCCAATAAGAACTGGAGCTACTGGCTAAAGCTGAAAGTGTTTTTTCCTTGCAGGCTGTGCCTTTTCTCAGCTCTATTGGGCCAGCCCTGACAAAAAGGATCTGACTTCAGGTTTTCCTTGTGCACAAATAACAAACTTATTTACACAGTCCAGATAGCTGCATTTATGTAAATCCACTCAGGGGAGCCATCGCTGACCTAATTTAGCAGCAACTGGGCTGTGCAAGTGTCAGAGGGGAATGTGACCTGTGGTACCCCGAATGAGGGACAAAACCAAGATTTCATTCTCAAACGCCATGCTAAAACATTGGGATCAGCATACAAATGCTTTGTTGTTTCTTGGCCACTTGCAAATGGTCTTTATTCCATATGAAATAATTAACAAACAAGCACAGACTTCTCCAAGCTCTCTTTAGAAATCTTCTTTTCAGAACACACCCACATTTTAATCATTTACTATTTGCAATAGAGAAGAAGGAAAAACAAGAAGGTAAGAAACCTGAGATGATCAAACCTTCCCTAGTCCCCACAAATAGACATTTGCTGCCTTCCAATAGCCTTGACTAACCATTTTTCTAAGTAGCCAAAAGATTTTGCAATTAAATGCTTATAGAAATAAGATGCATCTTCCTGCTCCTTCTGACGCCTCGTGAGTTTTCCAGCTCCTCTCCTAAAGAGCTTTCATTACTCTGGGCATGACCAAGCCAGAACTGCTACGAGAGAAAGCTCTGATTTCAGCTCCATCCCAGTCACCAACTGAATGCCCAGAACCTTCAGCACTGCTCTTGGATCACAGGAAAAAATAAACCAAAACAGGAAAAGGGGAGTTTGAGTCCTAACATCAGAACCGCATTTGCTGGACAGGTTTGGACTTTGTGTAATCTAAGCATATTTGGTCAGGTACTAGGAGATCAAATAGATAGGGAGCCTCACAATTCCCTTCCTGCAGCCTCACGTTTGTGGTGACAACTGCACTTCCCAGTGACGAAAAGTGACCTTTAAGCCCTGACATTTAGGCCCAGATTTTCCAACTTGCGTTACCTCCGCCTCCAGTTTCACAGGTGGAATTTATAGCACTTTAACGTTTAAATACTTGGCAGTGTCCATCAAACACAAGCCCGTGTCTTACCCAACAGATTCTTAAAATGGAATATACCCACTCCGGAGACCCATGCCATGCTGGATGGTCAACTTACATGAGATATTGGACGTGCTCTCTCTCTCGGGAAAATCAACATGCCAAGTGAAAGCTCATCTCTCAGAATAGTTACCCTACTACCTTATTTCTCTTTTATTTGTTTCCCTACCGCAGTTACACAACACGTTCTCACTGGGGCAAAAGGTATCATTAGCAAGAGCACTTTTGGACAGATACAAACAGGCAGCGCTAAGTGTGTACCAGAAACAGGAAGATTAATAGTCTTCCCACATGAGAAGGCAAATGGATTCTCCGTTTGCTTGTCTCAGTAGTATCTCAGGAAAGCACCATACACTCAGAATGGAAACATGGTGGTTCAGCAATTATTTGTTTAAAAAGTCCAACTGTGATTGTAGGTAAAGCGCTCAGCTGTGATGACACATCATCGCTCTTGTCTTGGATCAGCTGCTAAATTTAAAGTATTTTCTGTCTGGCCAACAAGAGCAATTTACTGGCATGGAGAAATGTTTTAAATATCAAGAGTTTTCAAGCTTAGCCAAACCGGTCATTCCTACAGCCCTCCAGAAGACTTTTGTCCTTAATGAGCAAAGTGAACAACTGAACGAAACCTAGAGATCTGGCAGCTGGAGATCCACCAGCCTGACCTTCTCCTCCTGCCGCAAGGTCATTTCTCCCTCTTGAGGGCATATGTCCTGTTTTTACGCGCACAGGCTGAGCGTCTGATGTGCCAAGAGAAGTCGGTCAAGTATTCTCATGTCACAAACTCAGCAGCCTTTTCTGCTGTAGAGAAGGGTTACAGGCTCAAACTCTGCAGGACTGCTCTGGGCAGGGAGGGGTTAATACGGAAAATTCAGTTATGAATTTAACCTAAATCTAAGGCATTGAACGGACTAAGCAGAAGATGAGGCATATACTGTAACACTTCAAACGCTACTCGTTACAACTGTGTGGTCTCATGTCCACGCTGATACCGGAGGAGATGCAGGCCAGCTATAATTTTACCCAGCTCACACTTCTTTCATGTGTTATCTTCATAAAATCATTTTTATGTAAGACAGCTGTGTCAAACCTGAGCTCCCAGTGCATAGCTCCCTTTCTATACTTGCAGAATGAATTCAGTCAGCTAGGTCCTATTTCTCCTTGGGTACCACACAAAGAATTACAAATGGCTCTAGTTGTGCCGAGGAGGTACAAAAAGTGATGTCAAACACATAATAGGAAGGAGGAAAAGATCCAATTACAAAAGCAAAACCTGTGAGATAATCTTGGTCCCAGGACAGTGACGGGTGGCAATTAGGAAAATCATCTGTCAGCTGAGGTCATTCAATAAGCACGTTACCGAAAGGTGGCACCTCGAAACGCCAGTTCCCACTTCCCAAACCCAAACTGTGCTTCAGCCTCCTCTGCCCTCTGTGCCTGCATCTCTTAACGCAACACGAAGGTAAGCTTGAGCAACAGGAATTCGGTTTTCAAGGAGGCACCTAATTGTACTGCAGTTTAACAACCAATTAATGGTTTTGCAGAAGTTGCACGCTCCCCACCCGGGCGGGGGGCTGCCTGGCTGCACTGAGGAAGTGCATTGGTGTTGACTTCCCAAACTGAGTCACCATTGTAAGCCCTGGGGCAGTATTTATAGAGCTGGGGGAAAATTTCCAGGAAACATCATTTACTGGCACTCACAAAAATAGCAAGGAAACTCTTCAATTACTAAACTTTTAAGGAAGAAAGTCTTTCTTCTTTACGACAAGACAGCAAAGCAGCAGCCCCTGTGATTTGCTTGGAAGCAGTTACAATTAATATTGTTCCTTATCTCACTTTTCCCTGACAGTAGTAGATGTTGCTTCTAAGCTATTAATTCTGTACAGCTGCAAGGTTGGTTTTTTTCTCTTCTCTTTTCTACTGATTATTTCCAGGATAAGATGCTGAAGTCAGCCTTGTCTCCGAAAACTTCAGCAATTATCTCCTGGAACAGGTCTGCAATACCATCCATAGGTTGAACCCAAGCCCATGAACGCAGAGACTTGAGTGAACACAGGTACCAACAGCTCAACCACAGCAGCCCAGAGGTCAGCCTGAACCCTTTACCCAGCTGTCCAGGATCCCTATTTGGGGGAATGGTCGCAGCCTTCATTAAATCACACGAATCTGAAGGTAAACCTGTTACTGGAAGGCAAGCTATCCCATGCAGAGGTGAGCTGATGCCTCAGCACAAACTAGACATGTCCTGGGACCACAGAGCAGACAAAAGCAGAGGAAGGGCACAGATTAGTAGGTGGATCAGTCACCTAAAAGTGCCTGTTCCCCTCCACATATGCAACAGTTTCCTGAAGTTTCCTCAGAGCCACAGACTAAGCCAGGCTTTCAGAAACATGTTGTCCCTGCGACAGTTTTAAAGATGTAACCACAAATCTGGGGGAGTCTCGACCATCTTAGAGCATGCACCTTTCCCTTAAATACACATGGATTTATGCTCTTATTTAGCGAGGGTGGGTAGACTATGCAAGACATGGTCACCTTCCCCTAAGCAGCCATTATATCCCATCAGGAAGGACGTATACTAGTTGACCACAGAAGTACAACTTTCTGGAACAAAAAAAAAAAAAAAAAAAAAAAAAATCTTTTAAAAGCACAAGATAGGAGCACACAAGCTTGTCCCCACCCCCAACACAAAGCGCAAATACCTGATTTTATTCCTATGACTTCCAGACTGCCCCTACCACTGCCCTCCCCTCTGAGACCTGGGGCCACCTTTGCCCAAATGGTCTTTGAGAAGGCCTCAGAGATGTTCCCCTACATGTCTTACACAAACCACTAGTTTGGAAGAGGACAGAAAACCAGGGTAATGAGGGAAAGGCTGCTGGCATGAACTCGACCAGTACCTGCCCCGTTTGACCTCTCAGCCGGGCTGTTCCAGCACGGCTGCTGGGAGGGCACGTTGGGTCCAGCTCTCTGCCAAAGCTGTCAATCAGCACAGCACACGGTCCGTGACACTCATGGGACGTGACACCCCGTGCAAGGCAACCGAGACCTAACAAGTTTGTTTTGTACATGCCACCACAGCATCGGCAGATACAGCAACGTGCTTTGGCTAGTACTGACATGGGAAGCATTCAAAGCACTCGTGCAGAGATAAGAGGCTCCCCTCAGCTCCTGCCTGAGACACACTGACCTTCCCTCCCTCCCTTCTCCCTGCCATTGTTAAAGATAATACAAAAATCTGCCACTTATTCCCCCCGCCCTTGTTTTTCTGAGGCCAATTAAAAATAAAAGTTTACCAGGAAGACAACAAGAAAAAAAAGTGTCTGATATCACTGGATCCAGCCTATAAGGATCTCACACATAAAAGAATTATGTCCCTGAGCACTTTCCAACAGACTTTCAGAAAATTTCATCTTTCTACTTCCCTGCCTGGATAGTCTGTTTGAGTAATTTTCTCTTTCTCCTGGGGCTGGTTGCTAAGAGACGCACTATTACTTCTCCCTCTCTTATGACCCGATTACTGTGATCAGCAAAGACAGCGTGCAGACAACAGCCTGACACGGCTCATACAAGAACATCGGGCTCGTTACAAAATGATGGACTGTATTAACACTCCGCAGCCCCTTCGCTCGCCGTGGCCTTTGCAGAGTCTCCTGGCACAACTGGGGGCTTTTACTTCCCCGGCTTCTGAAGTGCGCGTTCAAACATCATAAATTGCAGGACTGGGAAGGGAGAAGAACGGACTTTTACCTCCCCTGTTTCACCACCTGCCAGCGGAGCAGCGCTAATGGATCCTGTGCTGGTTTTGGCTGGGACAGAGTTAATTTCCTTCACAGCAGCTGATACGAGGCTACGTTTTGGATTTGTACTGGAAACAGTGTTTGTAATACAGAGATGTTTTAGTTATCACTGAGCAGTGCTTACACAGAATCAAGGGCTTTTCTGCTCCTCACCCCACCAGCGAGCAGTCTGGGGGTGCACAAGAAGTCAGGAGGGGACACAGCCGGGACAGCTGACCCCAAATGACCAAGGGGATATCCCAGACCATATGACGCTCAGCATATAAAGCAGGGGGAAGAAGGAAGAAGCGGGGGATGTTCAGAGTGATGGCGTTTGTCTTCCCAAGTAACCGCTACGCGTGATGGAGCCCGGCTGTCCTGGAGATGGCTGAACACCCGCCTGCCCATGGGAAGCGGAGAATGAATTCCTTGTTTTGCTTTGCTTGCGTGCGCAGCTTTTGCTTTACCTCTTAACCCATGGGTTGAGGTAAAGGCAGTTTTTCTCACTTTTACTCTTCCCATTCTCTCCCCCATCCCAATGCGGGAGGAGTGAGCGAGCGGCTCTGTGGTGCTTAGTTGCCAGCTGGGGTTAAACCATGACAGATCCCCATTGCGAAATCCTCCTTTCCTTACTCTTCCCGAGAAGTGGCCCAAGAACTATCATTATCTCTTTTTGCTCTCCTGCAAAAAACTTTGCAAATACGTAACACGTGTCAGGTTAGCACATTCCCTTGAAGCGTTTGACAGTACATTGTAAAGCTGGATCTTCAGGGGCCGAGAGGTGACCTGTTCCTACAAAGAGCTGAGCTGGATTGCTCGGGACAAGGAAAGCAGCTGGAAATGCACCCAACTATAGGCGCACAGTGGTCCCAAGGATGCCCAACGTCCTCCCAGTATGTGCTGAAATAGCCACAGCCTGGCACTGTCCCCTTTGCATAAGAGCCCTAACTGATGGGACCACTGGGGGAGCTGGGGAACTTGGAGCTCGGATTGTGAGCTTGCGCTGAGGGGTACGTGGGGCAAAAAGTTAAGGAAAGTTGATTTTGCTGATGCTTTTAAAGAACAAGTCTGCTGCCAGCTAGTATGGCTCAGGATGGGGTCCTCAACCTCAGAGACGACCAGTCTCCACTTAGTAAGCATTTAACCCTCACCGCATTCACTTTTTATACCATAAATTTCAAACTTCTATAATTTCTTACATTAAACCTACTTTTGAAAGATTGTGTTTACTAGTACTGTTTTAGTACTGGTTTCCTACTCTTGAGGGCCTCCTCTCCTCCCACCAGCTCGCTCAGGGGCAGCTCCCGCGGCAGGACCCCTGGGCAGACCCTCAAACCACAGGTCCCCGGACTGTACAAAGCCCAATGCTGTTGCAGAATATCTAGAAAAGCCAGTTGCTAAATCTTTCCAAATGGGTCTTTTAACTGATGGGGTCCAGATGCACAGGTCCCTCCTCTTATAATTATTCCTCACCTCCATAGCATTTCCCATAAACTCAGTGCTTGGCAAAACAAATGCCAGTTCTCTTGTGAGTGTGGTTTCTACCAACCAGCCCTTCACGCCAGGCTTTGCATTATGGTTTGGTCACGTCTAGACTAAACCAAAACCTTTCCTTAGTCATTGTCATCACAGGAATTAAAAGCTGGAAAAGTCCTGTGAGTCTTTTGCTCTTCACAGCTCCTCAAATAGTTTGGGTAAATCCCCAATCGAGCTCCTACAGCATGTTGCACATTCTTCCGTAGCTATGACTCTCCAGCGTGCATGCTAGTTAAAGAAGACGAGAGAAGGGGAATTTTTAGATAGTGATGTCTGCTTATTAGGAACTAGACCAGATTCCTGCTCATCCCTTCCTGCATAACCACCCTCCTCAAGCCACAGGACTCTCGGTCCTACTCACAGACCCTCAGCTCTTGTGCCCAGTCCATCTCAACACGCTTTGCTTAGCAACAAGCATTTTGGGCTTCATATATTTAGTCCAAATTGTAATTGTGTAGTGTTCACTGCCAGAAATGCCTGCTCTTTGGCCACAAGTACAGCTTCTGTGGCTTCAAGAGTTGCTCATTCATTCTTCTAACCTTTTATTAGACCAACCTGTAATATAATCCAATAGACATTTATTGGTTGCTCTGACTTAGCAGTACTCTGTCTGGCAGAGTAAAAAAGCTTTAGGCAGAGAAAAGGAAAAATACACGTATAATCTTTTATTATAACAGTTAGTTTTCAGGCCATAGAAGAGCTGCATTGTGTGAACAAGGGCAAAAAAATAAAAAATATTACTCAACTGTTAACTGTCATATAACAATTGTTATTATTTAATAGACTAGCATCTGGAGGATGTTAAAATTTCAGATTAAAATAAAAGGGACAAGTGCTGCCTGCTTGAATTCAAGCGATTTCTGCATCAGCATTGCTCTCTTGCTTTGATTGGCCCTTTAAAACTATACAGGGGACAAACATTATCTTTTTAAAAGTAGGTTTGATATAGTCGATGACAGATGTTTGCAATTTGAGTTATAAAAAGATGGCTTCTTTCCATTCCAGAGTATGTCAAGACCATCTTTTTTTCTTTTTCCCTTCCCTTTTTTGCCCTTTTTCTTTATTCTACCCAAACTATTGTGGTTCACAGAACAGGCCACTGCAAAGATGAATCACTATTCAATGTTTGAAATAATGAAGTGGAAAAATTAAATATAGTATCTTGGAAGAAGAGACAGACAGGAGGAAAAGAAAATGAGAAAAAAAAATAGGCATGGCAGAAAAAATTAAAGATCTACCTGCTGAGGAGTGTAATGTTTGCTTTATGATACCAAATAACAGAGAAAATACGAGCTCACACCAGAATGAAAAACAAGGCTAGGCACTACTTCAAGTACTTCCCAAGTAAAAGGCAATGTGTTCCAGAGCCTGTGAAAGTTTAATATTTGTAATTCTAACAAAACACAGTCAGAATTGTTAATAAAACCTGGTGGCTTGACTTGACATTTTGTGAACTATGGATAAGTGTACTGGTTCAATAATAGTTTTTATGCACCTGTTTTATGTTGCATTTTTCCTGGTGCCATTATCTGAGGTGGTATTTCAAAAAAAGAAAATGTTCATCCTGAGCAAAGCCAAGTGCACAGACCTACATGTTAGTCTCTAACAAAAAAAGCAGATGCAGACACTATTATCCAGCACAAGCAGTAACAACTTTTAGGATGACTGCAATCAAAACAGAAGGACTCACCCAGAGCCACTTTATTTACACTGGTGAGAATCACAAGTCCTGATACTGGTCACTGTGCTGTGGACAACTGGGCAAAACTCCATGTCTCCGTAACTCATAAGCTATCGACTAGATGAATGCTGCCTAGGCACAAAGGCACCAGCTTGGTCTCATGCCTCTTCAACACAGCTCAGCTTGCTTGGGGCAGTTTAAATCTGTTATTATACAAATGAGAACCACCGCTCATTTCCAACTGGTTTCACTTGGTTCTTAACCAACAGGGAAGAGGATGTCATTAGAGAGAAATCAATGGACACTTCCGAAAGGCTGCTCTGAACTGGTTCATAGCTACCCCTTAATGAGGGACCCCCGCCTTCCCGCTTGTTCTGCGGGGTTCGGGGGCTTTGTTTTGCTTTAAATGCTCTTCTGTAGAAGGTAGCAAAGCCACCACAAAGAGGCCTGGAGCATCAAGTTAATTTTCACTGGCTGTATTTTGTAAGAGCCTGTGGATGATGCAGTTCTGACACTAATGAATAAAGTATTGCTTCATCTGCTCCATTTCATTCAGCACAAGAAACACATGGAAGAACGAGAGCAAGGATTAAGAAGAACTTTATAATACGCACTTTAAAAAAGCTTTCTCTAAAAAACAAGCACTAACATGGGGGCTGTGCTCAGGCACAGTCAGGATGATTTGCAACAGTAAAGGTTACCTCTTTATTCCCACGACATTCTTCATCTCCATGAGCTCAATCCTGAGAGGGATGGGACCATAGCATCCATTGCAATGATGGGACCAGAAAAGGGTTAGAGCACTTCTCAGCTTATTTTTTTGTCCCATCACTGAGACAGTGCCTCTTGCAGCATCAATGATTTTTTTCAGCTGGTGGTAGAGCTGAGGAGTGTGGCAGGAGGCAGAGACCAGCAGATCCCACTGGAAAAACTCTGGTACTCACAGGACTCAATTCAGCATCAAACCAACTCAGTAAAAACGTATTCCCATGCCTCATTTGGGCTGCAGCAATGGTCCACGTGCATAACTCACAACACGTGCAAGACAGCAAACCTCTGCTTCCACCGTGATGAAAGAGTATCTCATGTTAGTGTTGGATGAGGTGGACACAAACCACCACTGGAGCACAGCTGAGACAGCTCGCTGCTCCTGCACCTCAGCCTCCTTCCAATGATGAGCACAGCACTGCAGAAGCTCATGAGAAGCACCAAGGAGCAGGTATGCCACCCCTCTGCCTCTCAACCAACACAGCCCTTCCACTAGCGAGGATTCCCCTTGCTATGGTGCACGCCCAGCACAGACAACCAGAAAAAAAAACACCAAAACCTGCAGAATTTCCCAAGTCAGCCTGAATTTATCCTTTCAGGGCTCTCATCCAAGTAATGAATACACTCTGGACCTGGTTAGCTTCTATGAACTGTCAAAGACTGCACAGCAGAGAACGGCCCAGCTAAAACACTGTCTAGTCCAATAAATCCATACGCAAGCTTCAAAAATTAGACAGAGCTACTGATAGCAGCTGCTGTAAACAAAACCCACTAGGTATATCTGCCTATTAAAAAAAAAAAAAAAAGGCAAAACCAAAACAACAAACAGCCTGATAGTTCACACTCCCAGTCCCCTACAGACATAGCAGAATATAATTTGCCAGTGCTCAAGAGCCTCCACACACACGAAGGGGAGGAGGGCAGGGAGAGTGAAGCCCTGGGAAACCTGGATCAGCCGAGTTCAAGCACACACATTGATGCCAACCAAGTAACCTCCCCCTGGAGCTGGTCCTGCTGTTACGCCTTGTCTCATGAATCACTTGCTCTGTCCTCCAACCAAGGTAAATGGAAGGAGATGATTGGAAAAAAAAAAAAAGTAATTAAATCCTCAAAGACCTTCGCATGAGTCTTGTTGTTCACCATATCTGAAAGAGGCCCAAGGAAAGGAAGGAAAAGGGAAGAGCTTGCTTTGATTCTTATCCCTTCATTTAGTTTCCATTATTAAATCCGTATTAACTGTTTATGCAGGTATTATATTCACCAAGGGTGACAATTACAAGGAAAAGACATCAGCACTAATACATACTGAATTTAGAAGGACCCAGCAGCATAAACTAAAGTGGCTAATACTGCAAAGCATGTCCTCAGAGCCTCAGAGGGTGACAGAGAAGCATGTCCAAGCACCGTGCAGCCCCGTATACCAAGCAACTGTCCTGGGAGGGATGCTGTCTGCACATCCCTTTCTGGCCAGGGCTGGAACTGCAGTATCTCAGTCTGTCTTAGGCAGCTTGAGAAACACTCATGGTCGGATTTGTATGAATGAAAGACATTGCAAGAATATGAGGAACTTGGTTTCTTGGGAACGGAGATGGTCATCTTTGCAGGAGCAGGACACCTCCTGGGTGCCAAGCAATGATCTGGCACTTCCCAGTAGGCGAGGATGGACTTGTTCCCTTCCCTGCCACCATCAAATCACCCTTCAAGTGACCACGGATGATGGCAGAGGAGGTGTATTCAACCCGCAGGGAGCTGTGGTAGTGCTCATGAATGCTGGACTGGAAAGCCCAACCCTGCAACCCAACTGGGCTTGGGCAGCAGCCTCCCAGGGCTCACCGGCTGTGCTCGACCTGCATCAGCACAGGGTCATTTCTCCTGGACTTGCACTGCTTCTTGTCTGCAGAGTTTTATTTGGAGGGGAGGGGGAAAGGCAAGGGGAAAAGAGCTTTTCGGTTATGAAAACAAGCCTGAAACCAAAAGGATCCAAACCAAAAGGCACATCACACCACAAAGTTTGCCACTCGCTGTGCTCAAACCATCTGACAGCCTGAAGAGCCCCGACTCAGGCTTTTCTGAGTGCCTCAGGCTGACAACAGATATTTACACATTTTTGAAGCCCCTGATTTTGGCCTTCCAACCCCTGGTGCCATCCCAGTGCACCATGACTGTCCTGCCCCAGTGGCACTCGTTTGGGAGCAGCTGCCAGCTCTCCTCCCCGTGCCACGGAGCGTGCAAGCTTGGCTGGCTCTGCCACACCAGGCCCACAGCAGCGTGCACAAAGCCGGTGGATCAACCATCACCAACCTCACTCCGCACCAGATGCCTCCTTAGTCTGCCCTGGAGGGTGAGGCCCTGTTTTCTGGGACTAGGAAAAACAGGAGAAAAGGGAATTTGCTTCATCTGCAAACTATAAATCCTCTTCATCTTCCTGAGCCCAGCATAGACGGGAACAGCTGTGTGGCAGTGTTTCTCCAAGGCCCCACCCCTCTTGAAGATGCTGAAATACTGATTTAAGTGTAAAAGCTGAAGAGCAGGAGAGAAATAAGCAGCAGGGAAAGGAGGGAGGGCAACCATAGAATCACAGAAATGTTTGGGTTGGAAGGGACCTTCAGAGATCATCTAATCTAAACCCCCTTCCATTGGCAGGGACATCTTTCACTAGATCAGGTTGCCAAAAGCCCTGTCCAACCTGACCTTGAACACGTCCAACTATGGGGCATTCAACTTTTAAAGGAAACAAAACTAATACCGTCCCTTTGGAAAAAGGCATTATTTTGCATAAGAGATTTTTTTGCTCAGTGAGTACAGAGGACAAGACCCCTTATACATGCTGTTGGACAGGGTCTGCTGAGGAACACAGGGAGAAGGCGGGTGGCACCAAACACATGAGTGTAGAGAAACAAGCCAAAGATAAGTGGACCGTCAAGACCCATGGCTGGACGATGTCTCATCCATCTCAGGACCCGTGGTCTCCCAGCACAAAGAAAAGATGCTCTCAAACACATCCAGCTCCATCCAAGGTCCACCCTTGGCCCCGGTTCCACTCTTTTAGAGCCACTGCTCATATGTCTGGACATATAATTTTTGATTTCCAGCCTAACTCATTAGCAGCTACACTTCCTCCCCATGCACACTTGTTTATCTTGTACAAAACCATCTTCCCCAAGCTTAAACAGCTCTCCTCCCTCCTTGGGGTAAATACAGAGATTTGTAAAATGTCGGGCACCTCCACTTCCCGGGGACCATGGCGCTCACACCTCCCAGAATCAGGCAAGGTTAATCCCCAGCAAACTGTCGCAGTGGGGAACACTAGCACTAAATCCTCCATAAACCCAGCCCAGATCACAGCACGTGGAAGTCTGGTCCAGTGTTTCTAGGGCCTCTAAAAACACAACTGTGCCCACCTCTTTGACTAGCTGCACAGCAGAGACCTGTGCAGGATGTTAATGAGAGCTGTGGTCTTATTGATTATTACTATTATTACTGCTACTACTACTGCAGTCATACCCAGGGGCTCCCAAACTGATCCCTGTGACAGCAAGACATGGTCTCTGCTTTGATGAGTTGATAAATCTAGTTTGAAACAAGTCACAGCGAGTCAGCATGGCAAATAGCGAGGAGGGGGGCTGGCAGCACTAGGAAAATTGCTCAATTAGCTGGTCTAAACCACGCATGCCTTGAGTGCTTCAAGTCACATTAAAATGCTGCTGGTTTATAAACTGTTGGCTGTTGCAATTTCACATTTTTTCAGTCATTTAACCATTTCTAACGTCTTTTAAAGTTCCATTGAGTAGCTTTTAATCAGCACCTTCCGGGTGATTTTTTGTGCAGGTGTCGGGGGCGGGGCAGGGGGGAAATCAAAGTCAAGGTGAGATCAAGGAAATGCCTTGGTGGGAGACAGGAGGGAGAGGCGGGTACAGCCGATCCCCCCACGCAGAGTGCCTGCTCCACACCCTGTTGCTCCAGTGTCTTTCCCCTGTGCTTTCAATGTGATCAAGAAATAAAACCACAAATGTGATCATCCGGGCAGACCCACTATGTGCGAGCGACGTGCCTACAAAATAATAATAAAGAAACATGAGGCCAGAGGATGTATTTTCCGGAATGTTAAAAGCAACAATCTGAACAAATTACCAGGAACAGAATTTGCTGGTCTCCCAGAGAGATTCCCGATACCATCCTTGCAGCCTCTGGTAGCACGGAACCAACTCCAGCAACACGGCTGGGGCAAGCAAGGCTGTGCCAGGCTGATGTGCACGGCCACCTTCTGCCCCGTCGCATCCCTGGGACAGCCCTTCCCTGGAGCAGTGCCACTGCTCGCACTCCTCTCCAGCAGAAGGATGCTGCGCTGCTGCTACCCGCACGCTGGACGGAAAAGCCCGTGTGCCTCCAGCAAAGCAGCTCTGGTGGGGCAGGAGCAATGAAAACACACAGGGGTGCAAGAGGATGCTGCAGCTCCTCCACCTACAGACTCACAGCTAACCAGATGGGAAAGACCTGTGACCAACAGAGAACAAATTTAGGCAAAATGACTCCCAGTGCCCCTTTACGCAGGGAACCAGTGGGGCACGGAGCCGTCTCCCAGGCTGAATTATTGCTGCAAAAACAATGGAGGTCATTGAAAAAACAATTAGGGAGCCTGGAGGAGAGAAGGGAGCCATAGAAAGTGAATGAAGCACGTTGGGCTAAATATTTTCTCCCTGTCCCCCTCTCGCCTGCCAGATCCCAGAAGCCTCATGTTCTCAGGGTTACATATGGCTGGGCTAATGGCTTTGCACCGGCTGCTGACACCAACCAGCAGCGTGTCACCTTCCGAAAGCAGATTAGCTTAAGCTGCAGGCATGCTGTCACGTCACTAAGCCAGTCCCTAACAGGTCTTGGCCAAGCCTTAGCTCTTCCAGGCCTGTCAGACAACAATGGGCTCTCCAAAAGCCCAATGTCGGACAAGGCAAGGGATTGGCACTGAAAAAGTCCCTTTGTAAGTTCTTCATGTCTCCCAGTTTCTAACAGACCTGGTGACGCCCAGTCGCTTGCAGGACTGGGCAGTCAAGGTTGCACAAGAAATGTTTGCGTGCCTCGTCTCCCCTTCTCAGCCTGCGGTGCCTGCTCTGCTCTTAGCGAAAGTCTCCTTCCCCAAATGCCAAGAAACAAAGGATTTTTTAGAAGGTGGTAATGTTCCTGAGTCGCATATAACTGGATCTACAATCACTAAAGCACCAACAATTAAGGCATACTGACATTTTTCACAAAAAAAACAGTGGCTGATCAACAACGGTTTCCCTAGGGGAAAAAAGTGTCACTTTCCATTATTATTTTAAATTTTAAGAGAACTAGAAAAAATCAGAATTTCCACTTCACTTGAAGGTGACGTTTTCATTGCACTTCAGAAATGGATTATTTTTTACTTTTTTAATTCCAAATGTCTTTCTCTTCCTCTTACTCGCTAATGTTTTGTTACTGAAGGCAACAGAACAGGTGCATATGACTTCGCTTTTCCCCTCCAACACATTTTCTTTTTTCGTTCTGAATTCTCTGAAGTTAGAGTGGCAGAGGAAAAAAAATGAAACACTCGTCAGACTTTTCCAACTTTCCTACAAAATGTCCTTAACTTTAGAAAATCGCTCAAATGCAAGAAGCAATATGCTGCTTTGTTTTTCTTTCTCCTTTCCATTATTCTGTAGTCTTCCTGAAAATGCATACGCTTTCAAAAGAGACAGTAGAAAAAGGAAAAAAAGATACTGATGACATTTATCTTATTGCACTCAACACAGAGGGAAAAGTGGTGATGGAACAAAGTAGAGCATCCAAAACTAAAAATCAAAAGCTGGTTTGGCAATTTTCTTGAATACAACTGAGTTTTTCTTTGAGGGGAGGATGGAGAGGAGGAGGGGAAAGAGTTTTACACCCATTTCTAACCATAATAAATCACCAGGAACAGACAAGTCACTGCTCTGCCAAGACAGCTACCACTTTCACCTAATATCCTTGGCTTCCACCTTGTTTCTGCTGCAGTAAGGTTCCATCACACACTCTCCACTACCAGCTACAGGCATCCTGGGTGCCCCAACTGGCAGGTTTCCCACTGCAGACCCCAGGGGTGCTCCCAGCTGTGCACTCCCGCTGCCAGGAACTCCCTCCTGCCATGTGTCCACAAGCCAGGAACCCAAGTCCCATGCTTGGTGATCAACTATGTGAAGAGAGGAGGACTTTACAGCAAGAGGCAGAGGAAGGCTGACACACAGTGATTGGCAGGCGTTTGTTTTACTGAAATAACAGCTCCAGAGGCTATTGCAACGGTTACGTAAATATCCTCAGAATTACATCATTAAATTATTTCATACTCAAAAGTGTCAATAGTAGAGGGAAAAGAATAAAAGTAAAACTGAATCAAACCAGTAGGCCAGAGAGGAAGCACTCCTAGACCCATTCTGCCAAACTTATGCTCCACCACCCAAATTACATCCATACTCCCACAGCTCAATCCCACATTTGTAAAGGATTCCCATTGTGCTGGGATGAAAGAACCAACACTAAAAAGGATTGTTCAAGCTCCAGCTTCTTGGATCAACATACGCCAGCAGAGACCAAACAAGCAGAACCCCTTGAAAAGTACCAGTCTTGGACATAGGACATCTCCTTCCAATTAAAACCAAGAAAGATCTGTCCCCGTGTCCTCCCCCAGCCCTGCACCTCTCAGGAGCGTAGCTAGCCAGAGTGAGGGTAAGACATACCTTCACATTCTTCTTGATTTGAATGATCTAAAACAGGGAGGCTCCCACAAACTCATCAACAAAGAACAAGTCAAGAACAGACCATGTTAGCAGTCAATTCCTCTGAATTAGACAGTTGTGGTTCCTTCCTAAAAAAATACTTACCATCCCCTCCTGGTTGCTTGTATGGGTTGTACTTTGGCTTGGGGGCAACAACAGGCGCAAACTTCTTTGGTGTCTGCTGAGTGGACACTGAGATGCTGGGAGTCCCAAAGGTGTGTGTGGTCTCCATCCTTGCGGTAACATGACCAACAGGTTCGTTGGTACTCTTGGGTGGCAGCCAGGACGGGTGGGACATGGTTCAGATCTGAGAGTAGAGGCAAAGAGAGTCACACGTCCATTAGGAATTTAGGCTGCGGAAATAACAGTTGCAAACCTACTACTCTGTTGGTTTATAAAATCAAACCTACAAAACCCTTTAATATGTTTAACTTGGGCATGCTTATCTTTAAACATACTGGTCCTAACGTATAGGACTTAAGATACAAACTTGCCTTTCTTTCCCCAGCAGGCCAGAATTACTGATCAGCTTATCCCTGGTGCCTGCAAAAAACGTTGCGATTTTCCTCTTCAAACCAAAGTGGAGGCAGGATGAGACCCTGGAGAAGCCCATCAATCCCACCATCCATTCAGCATAGTAGTGATATATTTGCCTTTCCCTGTTAGGCTTTTGTGAGTACATTAACGTACAACAGTGCAGGTGCTCTGGGGACAAGTGTGGATAGGCAGACACACTTCCAAAACATACCTTTAGCACATGGCATTTAGGACCCCATGTCCCAGTGATTTTCATTCAAATTTTTAAGAAAAAAGATTTCAAAAGCAGCTAATCATTCTTGATGCCTCCATTTCTGAATGCCCAGCTCAAGATATTTTAAAAGCATGTCAATTTTGAAAAAAGGCCAGAATCCCACAACTGCTGACAACCAAGCTTCTTTTAGACATCTCGACTTGTGTAACAGAAAAGAGAAGCAGCCCAAAGCATTACTTATTTATGAAAATCTTGGCTTTGGCCTCTTAAAAGCCTACATCACTTTTGAGAACTGGACTCAGACACTGCTGAAAATGTTACCCATAAAAAACCTGTTCGTTGCAACGAACAAGTGCTTTTCACCGCACACAAACCACACTCGCTACGTAGCAGAGATGGTCCTACCATCAAGACCATCAGACGGTCCTACAGAGCTGGATTTGAGATGTGATGAAAAAATGAAGGTCCCACACAAACAAAAGCCAATGCTAATCTTGGAGCTCTTGAGCACCCTGTCACTTCTGCCCACGCTCTGCTTTGGTGCTAGGACTCCTCAAGGCCACCGAAACCAGCAGGCAGCTGCGACCCGATCAGGAAAGATATGTTTTGATCACAGGAAAGGATCAGCGCAAGAGATAGCACCAGGCCATGGGACACATCAGCAGACTGCCACTGCAGAAAAGCACTTCCATCTGGGAACAACGGGACAAAGCAGAGAGGCTGCTGGATTTGCAAAGAGGTGGTGTCTAACTGCAGCAGCAAGTGCGATCTGCCAGGGCTGAGATGCAAGAGAGAGCTGTAGGTCTCCTAAGCGTGGCAGCAAAGGGCTGTATCAGCTGGTGCGAAGAGTCTTCTGAGCTCAGGGTGGGAAGAGGAAAGCACACAGACGAAAGGCGGCCTCTGGCAGGTGTAGACCCCCTTGGAGTGAAATCATTACCAAAGTCCACAGTACTACAGCTCTCTTAACTATTCTGACACAGCTTTGTCGTCATGCATGCAGCCGTCTATTTGAACAGCTCACGAGGCAGCATTTCCAAAGCTGAGAAGTGCAACCACATACAGCTCATTGATACCATGCAGGAATGCAGCCACAGGTCCACCTCTAGCCTACCTGGGCGTATTCTTGGTGCCTCACAGCTAAGACGTCCATGCACACATGCTTCTCAGAGAAACAAACAACACTGAGCTCTTCAACCAGCCCCTGGGATTATATGGAACATTTGGGCAGGAAGAAGACATATCTAATAGAATATTTAAGTCTACCTAGAGAAAACAAAGCAGAAATCACACTTCCTTTCCCATTTCTCCTAATCTAGGCTCACACATCACTAGAAATGTCAAGACTAAGCTGCTGGGACTTAGGAGCAGAGCTATTTTGTCAGCTCATCCTGGCTGGCAAAGCATCTGCATCCTACAAGCTCCATGGTGGAGTAGATTCACTCGAGTCCTTTATCAAAGAAACAAATGAAGACACTTGGGTATAAACTAGAGAAAGTAGTCCTGTGGGTTCCTGCATGGATAACCTTGTCCTAGCAGTTTGCTGTTAGCAATGTTGAGTCAGTCGGGGGGAAGGGAGCAAGGTCTCCACATGGTAGTGTGGGGACAGTACTTCCAGCTAACAGCAATGACTCTTAAAACTGATGTATGTGTATGTGTGCTTATTCCAGCCCAGTAAGTTTACTCCAGGTAACAGGTTTCCTACTTGAAGAGTCATTTCTACTTAAAAGGCCCAACGTCTGACCAAACATGAGGAGACAGACAATTTGCAGTCATCTTCGACCTCCATTGCTCCTTGTGCGGGACAGGAACCGGCAAGCGCCAAACATCAGCCCCAACACTTGTGGCTCTTCCTCACCGTGCAGTCTGACTGCTTGGAATACGTGCAGGGGTTTTGCGATCCCTGCCACTAGAGGATGAGCCCGTTGCGCTAGACATCCGATACCAGTGAAAGGAAGTCACCAGGACTGTCTAGAAATGAGGCAGATGGGAGCGTGGCAGGAGCACCCTGGAGACAGACAAGTATCCAAGGCTGAGCTGCAAGGATGTGACTTTCCTCCCTCATATGCCTGCTATCCAACCTTACGTTAACAGTGCAGAGCATCATTCTGAAATCAAGAAGTGAAAGGCAGGTCCTCCCAACGGGGCCGGAGGGGAAACCAGCCGCGACGGGTGGGGGTGGAGGGCACGCGAACGGCTCTTCCACTGCCTGGTACTTCCCATTACCAACACCAGCCCTGATGGACCTAGAAAACAACTGCCACTCCAGCAGTAAGATTCATTTACAGTGCTGCCTCCCCCTCCCACATCCTTCAAAAATGTAAAACACAGCAATAAAACTCAGACAACTACCTACGTTTTAAGAGCAGAAAGCAATGAGGGCACTCAGCCTTAAGAGGTAAACAGGACAACCCTGCACTCTGCAGAGTTATTACATCCAAAGACAACTATACCTTACCCACTGCTAAAAGCATCCTGAAGTTTTATTCTGACACGTTTTCAGCCTCTGGCTTGACATCTCGTATGAAAGAGCGTGAAGCAACCTCAGACCCCGGACATTACCTCCACACTGATTCAAAGCAAAAAAAAAAAAAAACCCAGTACTGACCAGATTATCATCATTCTTCTGGTGGCTCCCTAGTTGTTCTTTAACCACCTCCCAGGCAACACGCCTTGGTCCCACTGAGCTCTCCTGGTCTGCCAGGTTGATGGTGCCAGACTGACAGCAGGGACAGGTTGAGTGATGCACAAACCAAGAATACCCGCTTCAGTAGCCAGGCTGCACAGCGCTGGGGACAGCTGAAGACAATGTGCATCTCAATGAATGAGCTTAAAAAGCAGACTGGTCTTACGGACAGTTTGGGAGCGTGAAGACCACACTGCTGTAACTCAATTGCTGACTGTAAGCTGGCACGCAGCTCCCTCTCAGCTACCCTCTAACGCATTTGTTTTGGCAATGGTGGTATTTTCTAATTGTTTCCCCGTTAGTCTTTTCTCTTCCTCTTTCTCCCCCTCTCATTTTTTGTTATGCATTTGCTGCCACCCGTTTTTGCTATCTGTGCCCTGACAATGTTTTCAGCAAGTTCCCTTTTCCTCGTCTGTTCCAGCCCCTGCTCCCTAGCCTCAATTAAATTTAGCCTAACTGCTTTGTGAGGTCATAAAAAAAGAAAATGAATGAATCTCTTTTTAACAGCTGAGGCTAAACTTCTGGGTTTGCTGTTATTTTCCCCCCATTTTTTCATCTGGTAAAAGGCCAAGAGCAAGGCAAAATATAAGGCTCAGTGTCTTGCAGATGGCCACAGCCCCCCACCTCCCTCTGCAGACTTCTCCATGGTGGAGCACCCTGGCTAATTCAGACAAGGCTGTCAGTGCTCCCTCACCATTCCCTGCAATATTGCCTGGTTTTCAAATAGAGGCTTCTTTGGAGCAAAAGAGATGAACATTTTGTGATGTGGACAAGTAATCAAAAGAGCACAAGGAAACTTGGGCTTATAACCAGTCCTCTTAATCTAAACTTAGTCTTGCGTATGGCACCACCTCTGCATCACTGTGGTTCCTGCACTTGGACAAGAACTTCCAACAGGTAAAGGCAGTGCTTTTCTGGCTGGCCAGCAACACGATCAGCAAACACGTTTCACGTTTATCTTTGAGGTGTTTCCTTCCAAAAATGTTATTTCTGCCAGTTCTACAGTAAACAGGTTTGTTTTCAGAAGTTTGTAACTAGATGTGGGATGTGGGGGGTTGCAGAAGTCAGTGATTGCAAGAAGGCTAAGGTCACTGAGAAACTCGGAGAATAAAAAGAACAAACTGTATTGGATATTGCAGGTTTGAGAGAACCAAGGAACAGGTAAAACACAACAAAAGGAGCGTCAAGATGGATGGGCTGGGGAAATTCAAGATGCAGGACCAGAAAAAACATCCTGGGAGCATGCACACTGGCAGGGAAAAATGTGGTGAAGTGCACCCGCTCACCTTGGCTGTCAGGGATGGAGCTGTCATAATAGCTGCATTACCTATTTCTAAGCGTGAATACAGAAAGTTCCTCCTTCAAGGATAATAGCGGATGGAGTGAAAAACCATCGAACCCAACTTGGTCACTTTGGTTCTTCAAAAACAATCCCCCCCACATTGGAGAACAGCGAGTCTCACCAGCCTTTTGCTGGACAAGTCACCTATTACTGCTCCTTGGATGCCAGATGCAAAGGGCCTGATCCCTCTGCTGCTCAAGTCAATGGCTGGAGCACAGAGCCCTCACTGAAAAGTTAAACTGTAGGTTAAATCTACAGCTGCCACCACATTTCTGCTTGAAGCAAATCATTCGTCAGGCATGGTTTGCATTCAATGAGCCCCTTCCTAGCAAACCTGAATAAATCTAGCCACCCAACATTTAACACAGCCAGGCTGGGACAATCTTTGTCATCAGAGCCCATGTTCCTGGGAGCCCTCCCAGAGGGACAGCAACCTCCTGCTTCCCCATCAGTGCCACATCTCCCTCTGTCTTGGCTGAAGCCTTCCGCATTTCTGCCTGCCACTCACATAGCCATCCTCCTTGGCCAGCAGTAACTCAATAGCTCCATTCCTGATCTGGCTGCTATAAGCTTTTCCTGCAACTCCTTACTCACTGACCACTCTGGCAATACCCCTTTCCCAAATTCACTGTCACACCCCAGACAAAAATCCCCTAAATCTTCCTTATGTCACTGCTTTGAAAGTCCCTCTCATTGACCGTCTCATCTAGCCCTTCTCACTGTGCGGGGCACTGAACTCTGCCCAACTATTACTCCACAAAGCTTTTGCTGAGCTAAAGAATATTTGTTATGAAGTACACATAGCATCAACTGAAAGAATGCAAGTATTGGAGAATCTACCACAGCATTAGGTAAATTGTTTGGGCAAGCAATTAAGCACCATAATTACAGCTTCTCCTTTATGTCTGCCTTTAAATTTATCTAGCTCTGCTTCCAACCATTGGATTTTGTTATGCTCCTGTCATCTGTATTACAGACCTGCCTCTCTTCCTTATGCAGATCCTTTCAGAACACAGCCAGGTCATTGGTTAAATCAAATCTAAACATTTAAATTAAGTATCAGTTAAACTCACTGTAAAGAGCAGACTTCTCTTGATTCATTCATGTATATTTACTATGAATTCTCTTCAATTTTTCGCTACCTGTTAAGAAATGGTGGATGCCAGCATAAGACCATTTTTTAAGAATGATAACTTAAAATGGAAGGGGTAAAATGATGAATAATATCAAAGACAAAAACCAGACTGAAATCAGCTGTGGCTGCCCAAGGTTCTGTTATCCTTCCTTCCTTGGAAGCATTAGTCATCACCTACTTTTGGAGGCAGAGGGTAAGTCTGGACCAACCATGATAAATAACATTAAGAGAAAAGAGTGAAATCACACTGCATAAATAAGGAAAAGTGTGCTCTGGTTCTATTATTAGGACAATCTTAATGCCATAAGTTCAGAAAATTCTAACCATGAAAGAACACACCGCAGCAGAGGAACTGGAATCCACGAATCCCAAGATGAGACCACATTATCTAAAAATGTCAGACCAGGAATATCAATAGAAGATAATACCAGGCAGAAATAAAAGCCTGACAAGGTTTTTTGTTCCTCTTTTTTTTTTTTTTTTTAATGTGTGGGCATAAGTGCTTGTTTTTGCTTTTAATTACAGGATGTCATTCACCTTTGAGAAGCAAAGGTAAAACAAAGAGGGTTCCAAGTCAATTTAGCCTCACATCAGGTAAGCAATGGAAGGGTAGAGTACCCATTTGTCTACTCTTGAAATTGTTAGTACATTCATCTCTGAGACGGGCTGGCTTTTCTGTGATTAGACTGTACCCAAATAAATCTTCATTTCTTTTTCATATTTATAACAGGGACCAAATACTCCTTGGATGTTGATGGACTTTGCCAAGACAGAAGAATTTGTCCCCGAGTTAATTAAGCTAGTGCTTCATAGTGGGTAGCAACAGTGTTTAACAAAAAAACGAGCAACAACAGTCTGTGCTTCCAGACAGTCTGCTCCATCTTCCACCTCACTCCTTCCTAAATCCACTGGCTTGATGTAGGTCCATAATGTTCTGTCTTCGTATCAGCCACGCACAGTTAACCATCACTCCTAAGGCCAAGGGATTGACCAGATACAGGGAATCACGACCTTGTTTGCTGACAAGTAGATGCAACTGGAAGCCCTATCACAGCTTCTCTCTGATACCATTCAGGAACACAATCAAGACATCCCCCTCCCTGGATAACCCAGGTTTGTCTCTAAGGGCTTACAAGAGCCATGGGCAGAAAGGCAGACTGCATTCTCCCCACTCTCCATTCTCTTCTGTCCATGGAAAAGAACTCAAAGGGAAAACTTCTGACTTAACTTCACCTTCCAACTGAGTTTTAAAGATCAGCTCTAGCACTGAACCAAGGGGACATCCTTCATGATGCAAAATCATGCCACACATTGCCCCTTCCAGTTAGACGTGCAACTTGCAAGACTGGATGTTTCTACTCTAAGCTTACTTGTCTTCATCTTTTTGGCTGAAAACCCCAAAAGTACAAATCCAATGCCCTGCTAAAATATAGTTCTTTGCTTTGTCCTCATCACCTCTGCTGCACTAATTAGCCAAAAGCAGTAATTGAAGCTGACCAGAGAGATTTGCTCTTTACAAAATCCCACAGCTGCTTGTTTCTCTTGGCACTGATACCCTTTGAACGTTAAATGAATTTATTTCTCAATTTATAGCTGATGATCTCTAGCCATGAAGCTTTCCTGCTTCTTGTGGCCTCCAAAAGAGGATATAATGCCAAAATTCTGGTCTCATTAGAGGTCTTTAACCAAACACAGGAAGTGCCACAGGTACTTACAAACTCAGCCCAAGCTCTCCTGGGATGTCTTTCCCATATGGTACTACTTATCCTCATCAATTTTACATCATATGGGATATTATGTGATTTGGGCAACTGGGATTCCTTTTGAGCTCCCTTAATCCCTTAATCATTGCCGATCTGCACATCTTACCAAATTTAAGACCTGTGATATTAACGAGTCCAAAGAAGCTCCTCCCTCAGACCCTCCCAGCGGCAAACTGACTCTGGCCCTTTGTGCTCCTCAAACATCATGTCAGCAATGAGGAGAACTGCAAAGCTGCAGGAACAACTATGAGCACTGGGAATCCTGTGCATGGGCTGACATGACCCTCATCACTGGTGAGCAGTGGAGAGCTAACGAGTCAACTGAGCCAAGTGACTCCGAGATGTGATGAAGAAAAATGGAACACGCTGTCACCCTCCAGCGACTGCCTTCTTGACCATATGGAAACTTGATGCACGTGGACTCTGACTCCTTGTGGCACATCTCTCTCTGAGATCTGGTTTCTTTGCTTGCACCCATTTTACACTGTTTATGGACATTTCTTGATGCTTTGCTTTAGTCTTTCACAGCAGGTGTCAGCTGGAGCAAGCTTAATTCTCCCTCTCCCCCCAGATCCAGAGTTTCTTCCAATTGTCTGGATAAGGCAGGGTTTTGTATCTTCAGCTCAGTCCCCTCAAAATAAATAAATAGATAGATAGATAGAGAAGTAAATAAATAAATAAAATCAAAGTCAGTTCTGCAGTTAAACAGGGCTGAAAGCATTCACCAGTTTCCTGCTGTAGGACATCACTAATGTAATCACAGGAATTAAAGGAGAAAAAAGCTTAGTTAGAGCACTGCTTGTGCTGAATTATTCCTCAAAGCATGTAATCTAGTATCATCTCACTCTGGCTTTAACAGCTTCAATCAAATTTCCATGGGATCCTCCAGAAGACCTGGTTTAAATTCAAAGTTCACCCTGCTTTGAGCAAGGCGTTGGCCCAGATGACCTCCAGAGATCCCTTCCGAAATCAATTATTCTTTAACTCTAAAACCCCAGACTTCCAGCTGTGACTTTATCTGCACTCAAATGGGTTTGCAGCAATATAGCTGTATCCCACTTAAGATATGCCAGCAATATCACCTACTGGCAATGCAACATTATATTCCTTATTCTCTAGTTGCAATGGTTCGCAAATGAACACAGCATGCGCCCATTCTTTTAACTAAATAACCCATACTTGGAAAATAACTTTCTTTTTTCCTACCGTGGCTGCATCCACACTTTGTTTTTTTACCAGCAGATCCACACCAGTTTGGGATGTGGCTTTTGTTTTATGTACTGAAGTCACTACAACTTCTACAGTATTACTCAGAATAACAGGAAGACACCAAGTCCATAGTGGAGATTGTAAAGACAAGATGGTAAAGAATGGTCTCTCTGCTACAAAGATGCTTGGCACGGGTTAATGTCACCATGAATATAGTTCATCAGGTACCAGCCCAATATCACATTCATTCTTACACCAAAACCCTGCTGCTGGGACAGTTTTGGTATTAACCAAAAACTTACCCTTTTTAAAGTTTCCTTCTTAGCTCATTTCTCTTGTATCAGCTTCAATAGTGGAAAAGGTAGAAGGGCAAACTAAACATAAAACGTCTTTTCTTTCCCAATATAATTGCATTAGTAGTTTTGGGATTAGATGCAGGCCATTTGAATTTGACTGCTGCTGCAAAACACACACATAAAAGCTGATGAACGAGATCTTCCTTTTACAGACATGTCACATCCTGCTGTTGGATGACAAAGTAGGCTTTAAAGCCCAAATAAATTGAACTTGCCTGGCCCATGTGCATTGAAACAAAGAGATAGTACTGGCTCCCTGGAGATAGATAGATCTATCTATTCTAATACAACTCTAATGACCGCATTACAATTTCACCAGAGAGCAGGCCAATTCTTGACTTCTGTGAGACAATTCTCAGCTACGCCAAACATAATCATATTGGATAAAACACTAATCCAAGGCCTCAGCCACTTGTGGTCACAACAAACCCCAGGGCAATTGCAATGGAGGAGGTAGACCTGGTGGCCAGCCCAAAATGTGTACTCAAATACAGCACAGTTTGTGGTTCAACCTTAAGAGCTGAGCCAGGAGGTAACTGAGCCAGACAGATTTCTTCCAATTCTTAAAGCTTCTCTTCCTGATAACTTGACCTATAAGTTTGTGAGGGTGTTGTTGCACCACAAAGAAAAGTTTGAGATGTTTCAGAATTATGTGTGTAAAATGAGAGAGGAAATATATTAATAGGGACAGCAAAAGGACAGGGAGAATGATGGAGAAAGGTTATTTTGGGAGTCTCACACCATGAGCTCCCTTACACAAATACTGTTTTCCTGCACACAATTTATTTTCAAGATCCCTCTGACAAAAAAAAAAGCTGCCTTTATTCCTTCTGTGCCTATATTCACTGTCTTGCCTATAGCACAGCTCAGTACTTGGCTTCCTACTTTGGCAAGGTACTGCCAAGCAACAGAGTGCTTATCCATCAAATAAAATGGTTAACGGACGGGACTTCTCAGCCAATGGAGATACACTGGAATCAGGCCTATCCAGGGAGTCCCACACAAGAGAAAAGAAACCAGGACAACAAGAGATGACAAGGTTAAAGCTGTTAGAGCAAGCCCAGGCTGTTTGGATGCTGATGCTGGCTGTAAACAAGAAGGAACTGTGCAGAACTAACATTCAGCTCAGCAGTGAGACATCAACAAGACCCCAGTGGGACCAAACGGGACCGTGGCAGCATATTGACACATAGGTAATTGTATTAGCTTTGCAGAGCACTGTGTCTGTATGTCTCAGCCTGGGGAGAAACGGCAGGGATCTGAGCTCAGTGGGAAACTTATACAGAGTGAACAAGGAAACAGTGCAGCGCTGGAGGTCCTACCCAGCAAGGCTAGTGTGGGTGCAGGTGGGATTTTTATTTATGACGGGTTCCCTGCACTCCTCTTCTAAACCAGCCGTGATTGCAGGAAGAGTCAGCTGCTGGCGCCCCTGGAAGAAAGCATATCTGCTATTGGCAGTCTGAACCCTAAGCCGTTGAGAGGATTTCTGTGAACGGAAAAAGGAGCTGCAGCCCAGAATATGGGCACAGCATGGGCCCCACTCAAGAAGGACGCGAGCGTGGGGCCAATGCCACTATTACCTTCTTGTGACACCTCAAGGGGCTGGCAGTATGAACCACACTTTGAAACTGTAATGCCTAAAAAGCAAGCAATTAAATCAATTAATGGGCAAGGAACTGTGTCCAGGATCAAAAATCTTTAATCCCCGATTCTTTTCCTCCCACTTGATCCACTTAACTTTTCCTCCCCCAGATCCCAAGCCATCCTGGAAGTCACAGACCTAGACGATTTCTCCTCCTTCTTGAGCACTGTACCAACCTGTGACTCATTTTTCACAACTCAGCCCATGGCACCTTGCAAATAATCAGGGGAAATAGCCCTTTTCCTATGGAAAATCCTGTATCCTAACACAGAGAAGAGTGATTGCTGCCAGATGGCTGGGAACTGATGCTGCGGAGAGATTGCTAATGGAAGCAAGATATTTGAGTGCATGTAAACTGTAGGAAAAGAAATACACAGACAACTTTGTATAAACAGTCAGAAAAAAGACTACATTTCTCTGAGTTTCACAATAACAGGTGATTTGACGTGATCAAGACATGAGCACCCCAATGTATTCTTGTCTCCCTTTTGCAACACAAAGCAAAAATAAGATTTAAGTGCTTCCTCCTTTAAAAAGCTCAAAGCCTACAGCACTTTCAGGAAAGAAAGAGGATCTCTGCACGTTACGGAGTCCTGCTTTTAGCAGGAGACTGGACTATCACCAACACTAGATAAGGCTTCCTGCAGCTTTGTCCTTCAAAACCTCCAAAATGGAGAATCCCCTGCTACCTGGTGACTTGTTCAAGTGTTGCACTATTTTCCCAATGAAAATGTTTTTCCAACTCTCCAGCTGAATCTCCCAATCCATTATGCTTGTCCATGGTATTTTATTTTGCCATCTGGACAGAAGCATTTGGCTCTGTCATCTTCGTAACACCCCTGGCAGTAGTCACAGGCTGCCGTTGGATCACTCCTTTGCCTCCTCTCCATCAGGGACAGCAGACAAAGCTCCCTCAGCCTCTTCTTGTAGGCCTTGTGCTCTAGGTCCTTGACTACCCCTCCTCTGGACCCTCTCAAGCTCTTCAACACCCCACTTCAACTGGAAGAGTCAAGACTGGATAACAGCTTCTCCGGCAGGGAGTAAAGGTGAACAATATCTCATCTCAGTCCACTGTCCACATTGGACTGATACTTGACCTGGAGTTCACTGCCTACTCCAGGTCCTTTCGTCAAGGAATAAAGAAGAATAAAAGGCTTATTTTGATATGGTGCCTAAGCTGAAGGAGCTCCAGAATATCCATAGCCACATGGATAGGAGGGTAAGTCGTAAGGTGGTATCAGCTACCCCTATGCTATTTGCAGTAAACACAACACAGAGCTCATTGAGAGGACAGCTGTTCAAAGAAGGGTGTTCTGGAAGCATGGGGAAATGGGCGAAGAGGAATATTAAGAGCAAAGGTAAGCAAGCTATGACACTCTGGAGCACATCAAGATAAAGCTCTGGTTTAGTAACCATAGAGCATTAGTTCTGCTCTGAATAGAAACTTGTGACTAAAGACAAGTGCTTGAGATTTGATTTTCAATTCTTCTTTGAAACTCATAAAACCACCAAGCACCAGCCTAGGGAACTGTTGCTCTTCCCTTTTATCTCAGTGCCCATTCATTCAAGAACAGTGATACTCAAAGCTCTGGGAGATAATTCCTCAGCTGGTGCAAACCACAGTGCCAGCAATGAAGTTAACCCAGCCAGGCATCCACACTGGCCTTGCCATTTTGCTAAACAAGCTCATCACATTAAAAAGCTAACTCCAGTTGCTCCACCACTATCACATTGGTGTCTTCTGGTTTTGACCACCCAAATTAATCATCTGTTCCGCTTCCCAGAAATCAGTATGAAGTTTTGTTGTGACAAAAGAGTTTGCATACTAGACTGGCCACATAAGCTCCCTAGATGTGAAATGGCTCAAATCTGACAGTCTCCAGGAAAACATTACCGCGCTCATCTATCCTCACTGCACCTTCCCAGAAGAGAGTGGGGTGCGGGTGGAAGAGAGAAAATGAATCATGAGCAGAGGGAATTTTTGGAGGAAAGGAAGAACCAAACTTTTAATGTATCTAGAGACAGTGACACACTGCTGCGTTTTAGCCACTGCAGGCAGCCACTTGTGTTCTGCTTTTGAACTATGCTAGGGCAGCTGGGCCGTGCAGCTGGTAAGTGCACACACCACTCAGTTAATCAAGTGCCCTCCAATAGGTGCTACCACTATCTCACAGGTCTAAGGCAAAGCATGCTCCCACACACAACTAGGTGTCTGCAAGGCATTTCAGCATGCCTTTGCTGTGTAATGCACATATTTCTCTTTCAAAGTAACACAGCTGCCAACACCTTAATCATTCCACAGGGACCTTCAACCCCAGGAGCCCCTTAAGTGCTTCATTACCTCTAGCGCACTCCTGCAGAGCTCACATCCCAGGTGACCTGTATGAGCACAGCACTCTTATCAGCTAAAGAAAACTGACTGAACTGCAGGAGACCAGAATCTGTGCAAATCAGGTCTAACAGCCCATCTACCATCACTCTTTGTTCCTGCAAGTTTGGCCTCGTTTACTGCAAAATATCTAGGACAAAAGGCAAGACAGCAACAAGAAACCACCTTTGAGACTGAAATTATTGCATGTTTCTTTTCATGAGATCCTGTGGGAGAGAAGATGCTTGCTCCTCTGCATGGAGTCTCTAAGGGGCTGAGACCAGCCAAATAAAGTTAAGTGAGGTACCTAAGTTGCACGTACATCCCCAAGGTTTTCTTGGTTTTAAGTTAGAAATTGCTGCCTCAAGTCATAAAAATACTGTTTTGAAATTGTATTGATATGTTCTTGGCACAAAAAAAAAAATAAACTGCAAATGCAACCAATACCGAAACTTGAGCTGCCCTTTGTTCCTGCAGGACTTAAAACACTAAGGGGAAAACCTAAGCAACAAATTAAATTGATCCATGGAAAGATGCAGTCTGTTAGGACTGGTATGCAGATACCCATTTTGAAACTAGCTTGAGCACATGAAGGCATAACCTACCCTTTGAAGTTTCTAGGTTGCTCCCATCAGGTTCCTTGAGATGACACTGCTGGAGACGCCATCCTGAGGAATCACTTCCAAGGCAAGTCCTTTCTTAAAGCAAGATACCTCAGGGCCATTTTTTCTGAAGCAACACCACCAGGAAACAGCTTCACCTGCTCCCTCCATGCCAGCTCTGCCCTCCCTCCTCTGCAGCTCTACAATCCATTGCCCTTCCAATTGAGGTTATGATCTAATAGCTCAAGATGATATAGGAAGGTTATTTAATCACGCGAGGAAATACGAACATATGCACATATGTATGCATACACACATGCACCTCCCTGTTTTTTTGATTCTACGTCATTTGCTCAGGAAGCTGGTAGAGGGAAAGAATAAGGAGAGAAACCAACAGTTGCTCACATGGATCAACACTTCCAGGCTCTCTCTTTTGCAGCTCATCTCACTCATACTTGTGGTTTTAACATGTGATTCACATTAGGCCCCTCTGCTTGCCATTTGATGGTTCTGCTAAACAGATGTGAATTTATTTAGTCACAGAGCCTGCTCTTTACACTGCCTTTTTGTAGAGCAGATGGGCTTTTTTGTTTTTTCCTGTTCAACAATATTCAGATAATGATCATACCCAGTGCACAGGTTTGCTTGATGATTTCACATGAAAAGGAACAACACATGAACACAGATATGATCTTACAGGAGCTCTCTTCAGCAGCTAGGACACACGGCGAGAGGCAATGGTAGTCACGGAGAATACCAAACTGCAACACCAGCAACATCTAGAGAAGCCCAAGATCTCAGCGGTCCTTGAGGCCAGCCCCGTAACTTCAGGCGAGTGATTCGTGCAGCACCTAGCAGGGTCCAGAAGACACAGCTCCACCAACCGCCCATCGTAAAGCGTGTCTCCCCATGCGAATGCTCTGGTGGAAGAGCGAGCTGAAGGGTAAGCTACTGCAACATTCACGGGGACGTGAAACCACGTGCATCTCCTGGGACTCCTCAGCATGGTGAAATAGCCTGGAAAAGCTATTCACTCCCTGTGTGGGCATTCTTCTTTCTGCACTGAGAGTGCCTTTGGCAATGGATGAAGCAGAACTGCACAAAGGCCCTCTCTGAGCAGAATAAGACTGCCCACACGAGAAGTACGCTCGAAACAGCTATTGCACTTTAAATTCACACCCTGGCTTAATTTCGCAATGCTTCCCCTGCGCAGAAAGGCCCTAGGCTTCAGATTCAATTTCTGCCTATATTATCAATAGCTGAGCACTGCTCCCATCCAAGGGTAGGATATGGCCGCCAAAGTACAATCTGGGAGGAGAAAGATGAGCTTCACACTTACTTGGTGCTATCCTGTATATGGATGTGCCTCTGTATTGCTTTAATAACTGAACACTGATGACTTCACCCTAGCAAATGGCCCTACTATGAGTAAATCATCTCTGCTTTACCACAGAAACCAAGCACAGGATGTGTATGCATGGCACACACAAATGTCACACCCACACCTGTGCAAGGATCTAATCCATTTCCAAAAGCTGCAGCCCCATCCCTCAGTCACAGCTTTGCCCTCCATGCATTGCCCGTCTGTTACAAAGATGACCCCAGTTTCTAGGATAATCTACTTAGAAATTTCATTAACTCACCAGAAAAATATATATATACACACATACACTTTAAATGTGGTTATATTAAAGTTTGGGTTATCTGGAGGATGAGACCCCAAGTTTCAGAAGCAAGGCAAAAGTGGAATTCTCTGCTTGAAAGGCACCCAGGACACAGCCATTGACACCCCTCCCTGGGGGCCCTAAAGCTGAAAATTTACAAGAGCAGAAAAATATGTGTGGCTTTCTTTTGGGGATATGTGCATACAATTAAGCAGTATTAAAAAGCTAGTAGGTATTAGGCAGTAAAATATTTTCGGTAAGAGAAGACCGGAACTGAAAAGGACAGCTGAGTCCTTGCAGGGCGACAGGCACTTCCAGCTACAAAGCACCTCGTGTCTTCTGAGAGTTTCTTTCTTTTTTGCTTGGCAAGTTCTGAGGCATCACGGTGTAATTTTCATTCCTATTAATGACCGTTCTATCCAAATATTCTGTGTATGGACCATACACCAGCACTTCACTCTTGAAGCGACAAAGCAAAACACTGTGAAAGAGAGAGTTTAATAAGCATAAAGCAAATTTATGTGTCCAACTCCCAGGGGCTGGTTGCCTAACCTTCAATATGAGCCTTCAATAACTTTCTCCGAGCAGTTGAACAATGTGCTTTCTTGCCTCCATGTAAGTAAAATGAAATTCCCTCCCACTTCACCCCACCTGCTCTGCAGACCTGGTGGGGCTGGTGCCCCTGCTGGGGCAGGACCGATGACAAGACAGAACATGGCATCAGGGAACAGGGCTCCCCTGCCATCCCTTTGGGCCGCGTAGGAAGTCTTTCCAGGCATGACTCTCCATCTGCATCCTCCCTTCCCTGTCACCTCCATCCAGGCACTGGGGACAACATTTAGCGCCTTCTTTACAACACCGAGCTCAGAGACAAGAAGTGCTCTGTAAGGGCTATCCCTACTGCAAAGTGCACAGAGCTGAAAGGCATCCAAAAGGCAAAGTACAGATATACAGATTTCAGTGGAGGGTTAAAACTGAGGGAGAGCAGAGCTATCTCAGCTGGCGAAGGCTCATGATGGATAGCAGTGAGCTGTTCAGAAGAAAATTAAGAAAACATTTTGAATGCCCTTCTAAAAAGGAACAAATAGGTCCAACACTCCAACAGAAGGGGATTTTTTGCATCTCTGAATGATAGCGCTTCGCTTTTATGGCCTGCGGCTGCTTGGGAAATTCAAAGCTATTTCTCTGAAGAATTCACTTGGACAAGCTTTATGGCTTTGATCAGTTAACTATTTTTTAATGCTAATCCACCCCAGTGATATTTGTCCTCCTTTTCCCCATGTGCGCAGAAGCACAGACACAGACAAATACTACACAAAAGCAAACATTAGCCAGATGAACAGCCAGGAACAATGACCCAGAGCCCAAAACCAAACACCAACTTCATTCTGTTTTATTCTTTTCTCTTCTAGCGGCTCAAGATCCTTTGTCCCAGTATGACCTGCTAATGGAAATTTAGGAATCATATTTCAGTGCCCAGCAGGTACAATGCTCATGCAGTGATTTGGCCACTACTCTCACTCAAGTAAAAAATTTAAATAATTTCCCCCAAAATGTGCAATAAAACATGTAGATGAAGGTCCTTATTTGAAACTTAACACAAACCCCTGCGAGCAGCCCAAGTGCTGCCCCAGCCTTCAGATAAACAAATAAAGGTGCAGAAATAACGATTTACTTACATTTATGGAGTAAAAATTAGAAACGAGCCAAGAACAGGACCAAAGTTACTGGACACCCATCATCTCACTGGAATTGCTCTAACCTCCCCTGCAATCTCAGGTTTATAACCTGAGCACCATACTAGGCAAAACTCCATTTACAATCTCAGCATACAAACTTGTGTCCTTGTTTAGGGCACCGAAGTCTAACTGCATACCAGGAACACACCGAGTATCTAAGCCAGTACTCAATTATCTGTCATATTAGTTGCACCAGTATGACATCCTATGCATATACAGCAGCCACTACACCAAAAAAATCCCCGAGTAAGGGACAGTCCCGGCTCTGCAGTACCTTTGGTATTCAGGCTGCTATCTGAACTTTGCTTGCTGTCTTTGGGTAACAGATTCAGGCAGTATTTCCTGTGGCAGAGAATTACACGGGCTGATTACCCTCTGCGGAAAAGTGAAGAAATCCTGGAAGCAATTTTCTGTCTCAATTGTTCCCAGAGTGCAGTAACAATCTTGTAGCCCTCTTCCTATTTTCTGCTCAATGCCATCCAGGCTCAGCGGGCAGAATCCATCACGACGACACCTCGGGTCTGGGTCCTGCAAACACTCACCCAGGTGAAACTTTACACAAGTAGCTCTACAGACTTCAACCAGCGTCAGCCTTGAACTTGGCCACAAAGTTCTTGGAGGACAAAAAGAATGGAATGACATAAGTGAGAAGCTGAAAGTACCTGGGAAATGTTTGGTCCTAGGTAGGACCAGGCTTATCACAGATAAACAAAGTGTTTCTGATGTACATTTCTTCACCTAGCTCTTTCACAATTCATTACCAGATTTTTAAAGGAGATCAGGAAAGAGCAGCTGTACCTGAGAATAGTGCATCACAGGCAGAGCTCCTAAGACAACAGATCATTTTCTCAAATTAAAAATTTCATTACCATGGGGAAAAAAAAAAAAAGAATAAAAGGACGTATTTTCTATGGGGGAACCCTCCCCCCACCACCATTTTTAAGAGAAAAATCTAAATGCTGATGGCTTTCCACCAAGGCCCGAAAGCAATCCCCATGCAAACTACCATCCCAGCGCTGACAGCATTGGTAGGTGTGGAAGGCTGGTTTCCAGCTTCTGAAGTGCCCATGCAGACTACACAGCCCAGGAGGTCCCACCGTCCCGGTGCACAGGGGACTCCCTGGCTGCACGGACTGGGGAGATGTGGTTTGGCTACGAGACGCACCCACAAAGAGGGGGAAAGGACGAGGTACCGCATACCAATTCACAGCCCTCCGTGTATGCTGCAGCAGTGACTCCAAATACGCATTTTTCAGCATTTTGACAACAAATGCTTTTCACCCAGGTACACACCCACACTCAGAATTATTCCATCAGAACCTTATTTTCCACCCAAGAGAGTTTTGATAGAAAATGTTCAGTTTGCCCTAATCAATGGGGCTTAAGCATCAGTCAAAATATTTTCCTGAATTGACACCGTTGGTGCCAGAGCAGGAGAACAAGCTCTTTAGATAATCTGCCTCCAAAGGCAGGTACTGACCTTTCAGTTGTGTTATTACTTTTTTTAATAAAGGTAACATTTAAAATATTGTTACTTTTCAGCCCATGCTGCTGGGAGAGGGGGAGGGAAGGGGGCTGGGTGCCTAGTGCAGAATCGCACGGCCAATCTTAGTATCGCTTAATTTTCAAATGAGGAATTTGGTAGTAAACAACCTTTTCCTTGTACACAAACATTTTTAATTTCATGCCCTGCTAATCATACATCTGTTAGAGTTCCTTTTCCACCCATTGCAGTACCGATAATAAAAGAAAAATCATCGCACTAACAATGTGGTTTGTCTAAAATGAAAATTGAATAATAATCAATTTTCCTCCGCAGGATGAGGGAACGCAGCAAGCAGCAGTACTTGCTCGATGAAGGTGACAAAGATACAGTTTGAAAAGTGACACCTTCACACTGGCCCTGCCGCTGGCCCTCGCTGCTGGCAGCCCCTCTCCCCCAGGCGCGTTTGTGTAAGAGTCTTTTTGGGGCTGGCTCCGCCGGACGGCTTCTCTCAGGCTTCTTGGTGGTCCACACCAGGCACCACCGCCAGCAGAGCCTCTCATGCCGTCATCACCACACACACCAGCCATCTCTTTCCCCCCTTCCTTTCCCCTCTGTTTTTTCCTCGCCTCCTCTATCAGCAGGATATTACTGTGAGAGATGCTACAGCAATACCTCCACCTCCCCAAATCTCTTTCCACCGAAGAGACTCAGTGGGCCTCAGTGTACCAAACTTCAGACATGTTCAGTGCCCTTACCTGTGCCTGCCACATATGAGAGCTGGCTAAAGTGTTAGTCAAAAGTGCACTTAAGTATGTGATTACTCCCCTGAAAACAAGTTCTTATCACCTCTTCAATAACATTAGTGAAAAGAGTCGAGGTTGTTATTTAATAGACATGCCCAGCTGAAATGCCAAGTTAATCAGGCCCCAAGAAACACCCACAATCAAGACGACCATCTGATTTGACTTAAGGAAGAAATTTTTTACGATGCAACACTGGAACAGGTTGCCCAGAGAAGTTGCAGATGCCTCACCACTGGAAATGTTCAAGGCCAGGTTGCATGGGCCTTTGAGCAACCTGGTCTTGTGAAAGATGTCCCTGCCCACGGCAGGGGTGTTGGACTAGATGATCTTTAAAGTTCCCTTCCAACCCAAATCTTTCTATGATTTTATGATTCTTAAGATTTACTGTCTTGCATTGCCCACACTCCTCTTTTCTGGACTGCTGATACACAGCTTTTGCCTTTTTAGACTCCTCCTATTCCCATAGCTGTGCTGGGCCAATTCCAAATCATAAATATTGCACTTCTAAGACCTACGCAATGGTAACTCTGCGAGTTTTAATAAGCAATGGGAATCCATCTGAAGCCCCAGGCAATGTGGCACAAAGACTTTATGGGCAGGGGTACACAGCTTCCCTGTACCTGAGACTCCTCTCTGGCCTCCAGTCTTCATATTAGCATGCCGAACCCTCTCCTTCCAGAGGCTGTTTTCTAAAGCACATTTATCTACATAAGCTCTCCCTTGTCTTCATCATGAAATGCAGTTGTTTGAGTAATTGGCTTTAAGGAGACTTGTGAGTTAACTAATATCAATTAATTAGTCCCATTTTGCAGATAAGCAAGCAAAAGAACAAAAAAAGGGAAGTGCCCTGGTCTGAATTCACAGAGGGGAGTTCCGGGCACACACACGCTCCTGAACCCAGCTCCAGAGTAACCAAAGCCACTGGGGAGAGGACCTTGGCACCCCAGCCCCCTGCCGCCACCTCCTCCTCCAGGAGCAACACCAGCCCTGCCCTGCACAACAACCCCTTCAGCTCATCGAGGATGCACTTGAGGCAGCCTTGAGTTCTTTATTTTGCTTGTCCCTTCATGCCAAAGCTACAGGGATTAGAAATGTTACTATATAAGCCAGCTTTTTGTTACTTAACAGGCACTTTTACCCCAGCTGCCCTAATGCAGTTATACCGGGAGGCACCAGCGCCGCTCGGACAGGGTGTCACTTCCACCAGCACCGCTGTCTGAGTCCCAGCACACACGGCCAGCTGGCTTTGGGGATGGCTGCCCACCCGTCTCTGCAGCACACTCCCAGTCCCACCAGAGCTGCCGTCATGCACCCAAACGAGCGAGGTCTTGCAGAGCAGCTACGCTGGGGAGCAATCCCGAGGCTGGCATTTGGAAAGACGTTTTTAATCCCAATGCCAAACTTGCTCTCCTCACCCAGAGCATCCCTCCATTTCCCCTGATAAAAGAGCTGCTTCCATTCCAACACTCGGTAGCCCATGAAAACGCTACCGAGCTGGATTCTCCATTACTACAGCCCACGTGCATGTTATGGCCATATATACCGAAATCAGAGCATCCCACCTCCCAGTCACAGCAGGCTTGGGGCAAACACTGGGGACAGAAGGTAAAGGTGATCCGAACTAGGCAGTACCTAAGACTAGGTGACCACGATCAGCATGAACACAGGCATTGATACATCCCATCTGTCAATACACAAAAGCATTCAGCTCCAGATTCCTCCGACCTCTAATCTAAGTGCATTCAGTCAAACAACTCTACCAGAATTAACAGTGAAAAGGGAGGGGGAAAGAATAAAAAAAGACTTTGTTGAGCAAAAGTACTCTGAGACACATTTGATGTAATAGTCATATGATTAACAAACTGTCATATCAAAGTTTTCTGCAAAGTAGGAACACTCTGACAGTTCATATTTTAAAAACTGACATTTTGATTCATTACTGTAAATAGCACTCTGTATTAAATATTGTGACAAGGCATACAGTGTATTTTTTGAGCTCTATAACATTTAGGAAGTACTGGATTTTTTTTTTAAACCATGTATAATATCAAAAGCAGTTAAAGCAGAACTCCAAGAAAGCTTCTAGAGAAGAGAATCATTATTTCTGAAATAACCTACTTCTCTGCCGTCATCTCAAGCACTGCTGGGAACTTAGGCCCACAAGGATCTTAATGTACTGTTTGCATAATAAAATAGGGAATTGTCTCGCAGAACAAAAGAGCTATAAGGAAAGTGGCTACATTAAATAATGTAAAATTACTCACTAGGAAATCATCCTGAAGTTGACGTAAGAGGAAGAACACTAAAAGGTGCTGAATTACCACTCAGAATATCTGAGAGTGCAGGTTCATAACCAAGATAAACAACGTGACATCCAAATGACTGCCCGAACGTGCATCTTGCTTATCCCCTCAGTCGCTAGCCACATGTTTTGCTCCCTCCTCTGTCTCACCGCTCACGTCTATAAAGGATAAAAGTGACTACATGGGCAGAAACGAGGGTTGGGGACACACGGACAGGAGGACCACGTCTTCCAGCGATGGTACAAACCCAGACTGATTGAAGCTTCTCAGGAAACAACCCCTGAGTTCAGTTATTACCCATCTCCTCCGACACTCGGAGACCACTACAACCTTCTCAGCAGCTCTGATTTGTCTATTTAGACCGTGAGCTCTTACAAACAGGAGGTGTCTCTCCCTGTGCACGCCTGTGCAAGGAGACCTCGGCCAGTCCCCTAGGACCTGTTGAAACCCAAACACGGGCAGAGAGCTGCTACCAACGCCTGCCACCCAGCACTGGCATGCCCATGGCAGGCAGAGGCAGGGCAGGCAGTACTCCCTCACTGCCAGGACGAGCAGGAAGCGCTGCCCAGACAGAGCTATCGAGGACTTCTTGCACAGGGGTCCACAGCAGGGCAACTCAAACCGTAGGGATGTCGTGAACCACCAGAACCGACCTACAAACCAAGGCCATTTAATGCCCTTACCACCGCCCATCAAGTTCCTCCCAGCTCGTGGATCCCTTTCCCTGGATCACCAGTATCAAGGCAAACAGGACTGGGCCCAGAAGCAATAATGCAAATGTTTTGCATTTCCTCAAAAGCAGCCCGCGTGACAGAGACATTAAAAATAATAGCTCCAGCTAACACAAAAAGACCTTGAGAGAGCAGCGGAGGAAAACTAGAGGCTGCCTAGCCTGTTTGCAGGGTGCTCAGGTGTTACTAGGACTACAGTCAAGGGCTGTAGAAAGAAAAATGGTTACCATTCTCATTACTTGCAGCCAGCTGCAAGCGGAGCTCTGGGCTCAGTCTACTGGGAGAATGGATATGCTGCCACAAACACGAGCCCAGAGCCTAGTCCGGGACATGGCGAGGCAGTCATGCACACCAAAGATGGATCACAATGCTGTTTTAACAGGGGTCTGATCCAGCACAGCCTGCATTTCCCCAGGAGCAGCTACGCACCATTCACAGGCTGGAAATCTTGTGGATGCGCTTGCATGCCAGCAAGTGTGGTAGTAGTAGCGGTCTAGCCAGACATCCAGAACGTATTGGCACCACTATAATTTGTCCATTCACCAATATGTTTTCCTAAAAATGCCCATATGCTTTTCCTGCAGTTCCCATATGCTTTTGCAAAGGGAAACAAAAACATTTTGTTAGTTGCAAGCGATTGATCACCACATATTTCACAGAAGTCAAGTAGAAAAACAACAACAAAAAAAGCAGTCAGCTGCTTCCCCCTCCCTTTCCCCTCTGTTCATGGAGGGAACTGTGAAGAGCAGGAAAAAAATTCAGCCCACAGCAAAGTACACACAGAGCTCATTTTTTGCACTGCAAGATATTCTAGGAATTACAGGAGGAATCTTCATTAAAAACAAGCTATCAAAGATCTGGCAGCCAGCGGCACACCAGGCAGTAATTCAGCGCTGGGTGTTCGGCTCCGTGTTCGGCGCTAGCTCCGGTCCTCACCACAGGTAATGCAGCCCACAGGAATCTGGGCTCCCGGAAAAGCACATTAAACGAGCCTGGGGGTTGGGGGACAGTGTGATAAAAAGGTTACAGCCTTTCCGATTTACAGGACAGTTCCATTTGATGCCAAATCTATCTGTACGTGAAGGTATAAAGCCCCCTCTCGCGTGTAGGGCTTCCCAGGGAGGTAACTGCCTTGCTAATGCAAATGCCAAAGCAGCGAGTGTGCGAGGGGAGCAGGCAGGCTGCTCGGTTCAACTGAGAGCAGGCACGTGGGTGTACAAGTATGCGTGTGTCAAGGCTAGAGCATGTGGGAACCGTAGCTGTTTAGTTAGAGACTCATTAAGAAATGCGGCAGACCCGGGGCCAGCGTTCAAAGAGGAGCGGTGTGAAACATTTCTCTGGAGAAAGATTAGCGCGTGTTCTCCTTTACACAAATAAAACTAAAGAGAGAATGATAATACGGACAAATCAATTAACATCTTAAAAGCCATGGGCACTGCATGCAAGAGCAGACGAGAGGGGAAGAGCTTTGTTACAGGGACACTGAAGCAGGGCATAGCCTTTCTTCCCTGGAAAGGAAGTTCAGCTATTGCTGCATGAAGTTCTGATGGTAGCCCTGTCTTCATCACACTCACTGTTAGGAGAACACAGCCGCTTCCTTCCCAAAAAAGGCCATACATATACCTGTATATTGCTATAACCCTATGCATGAAGAGCTTGGGATCATCTTTGCAAAGACCATTAAAAATTCGCAAGGGCAGACACCGAAGGACTACTTCAGTGCTTGACTTGGCAGTTTCAGCTTTAAGGCAGGAGTTTGAGGCTGGCCTTCTATATAGGACACCCCAAACAGCATGCACCCTGCTACCAGAATAAAGACTTTCTGTGACACCGTCCCATGTTCTACAGTTCTCCCACAAATTTAACCAGGAACGCTCTTTCCAAAGTTGGTGTTTTCTTACAACGATCTAATCTCACACTAAGCCTAATGAGAAGCTAGATGCAATAGGTCAAGAGCCCAATTTTCCACAGAAGCAAAGCTGAAAACCCAGTCAAGAGAAGAGAAATCAATCTCTCGCACAGGACACAGTAAAAAAACAATTTGTCGGAGACAGCTTGCTTGGCAAGATACATTTTATGTGATGTTTTTGTCCTGAGAAGAGTTGTAAGTACCTGAACACCTGACTTCACTGCTCACAAATATATTGATGCTGTTGCTTAAGCTTTGAATAGAAAGCAAAACTAATACTGTCTCATCTAGTTAACAGTCTATAAGGATGGGCTTCTTCCTAGATTTCATATTTACAGCAACCCACTGGGACAGTTTATTAGACCCAGCCAGGAAAACTGCCACAGAAAGAGTGAGACTAACAGAAGAGCTGCCATTAATCTTCCAAACCCAGCAACTGGGAAGACCAGGCCTTGAACCAAATTCTACTCTCCTGCTATTAATCCCCTGTCCTCTACTTATTAATCCCTGGTCTGTCTTTGTCTTTCAACGTTTATTAATGTCCCCAACTCTTTGAAGTAAACAGGACGCTGAAATCTCATCTCCAGCTAGCCATAATTTACACAGGAAAAAAAAAACCAAAACAAACAAAAAACAACAACAAAAAAAAAAAACACAAAAAAAATGAAGAAGAGCATAAAGGAAGAAAGGAAGGATGTGCACTGTGTATCAAAAGGGCGGAATGAAAATGCAGTTATATTCAGTGACACAACAGGGTAAAGAAGAAGTACTCCTGATTTCAGCGTGCCATACAGACATCTTAGGATTCTCAGGTCAGGTAACATCAAGGCAAATGAAGTAGCTCCACTAGCCAAAACGACCAGGGTAGCGGAGGAACAAAACCCAGCGTGCACCTTCCCACACAGCAACGGGCTGCTCTGGACCCACGCTGGCTCGCAATGCAGCCCCCAGCGCACGCACCACGCGTGGCCTTCTGGTGCTGCCCCCGGGCTCAGGGAACCACCCCCGCGGCAAAGACTGCCCAGAGCCACCGCACCCTCCTAGGGCACATCGCCTCCTGGAGAGCTTCGTGGCCACTGAGCAGTTACAGACCAGCTACCAGCTATCCCTGTTCGTTTGTTACCCGCTTCTCAACGGGGCTGCTCGCTGCTTTCTTCCCCCAGTTCCCAAGACTCTGTAGCACCTCCAGCACCTCTTTTGCCTCCTGGGATGGCACAACTGAGAGAGTCTTGAGGACAGACCTACCGCCCTGACACTGCTCCTTTTTTGCAATCTTAGCCTTGCTGCAATTGAATCATCGTGTCATGGGATGGGCACAAAGCACAATTCATGTCCCACACGTAATCTGGCAAGGGACTCCTACAAGAGTTTGAGGTAGTTCATCAGGGTTATCCTTAAGTCACAGCTAAATATCTCCAGTGAATTGGATGGAACTGGCAATTCTGAAGAATGAATTAATTTGCTCCTCACATAAATTTCTTTTCAGGTTATTCTTAATAGGCTTATATAACTTTTCTGCTTTTGTCCACTGAAGCATGGTACCATTACAGCTAGTAATACAGTCAGCTCTCCATCATCAGCTGGGAGCATATCCAGCCTGCAGAGAGCCACACCATGGACAGGGAGCAAGTTCAGGTCCGCAAGCAGGAAAGTCTCCTTCAAAAAGAAGTAATATGGCCCACAGGATCACGCAATTGTTCCCGCACAACACTCCCATTCCCAGGAGGGCCTGCATGTTTGCTGCTTCCAGGTCTGGACCCAGAAACAGCAAAACCACCTTGAGCCTCCTGGGTTAGCCTGGCCTCCCACCACCCCAGGCTTTGGAGGAATGCCCATCATCTGCTGAACGACTGAACATGGTCCCAGGGTCTTCCCACTCTCTCTAAACTCAGCAGTTGGTAAAAGCCCCCGGACCTGATCCATTCCTCACCTGGAAGCAAGGCAGCCCTGTCAGGCACGCAGGTGGACGGACGGACAGGCTCTTCCAAGGAACCTCTGCGGGTGCAAACAGAAAGGTCAGAATCAATATTTTGCTCATTGTAAAAGCAGAAAGTAAATCAAGCTGGCTGTGACACCTCACCAAGAAAACAGCCCCAAAAGGGCCCATAATGCCAGCCGCCGTCCTGTACGGAGCAGACCATAGCTTTTTTTTTCCCCCTCTGATACAATTCATGTGTCAGTCTGTCCCTCTTTTGACCCATCAAAGGGTTTTTCACACGTTGGCAGGACAGATTACATCTGAGCAAGCGTCGGAGTAACTGAGGTTTATTTGGGAGAGAAGCTACTTATTTTAAATCACTGTAGAGCTGGTGAAAGGCACTGACGTAAGGGCTGCAGGTAACAAAGTCTCTTTTAAAGCCTGACCAGACACCCTTCTGCCTTTCATGCTTAAAGGGCCTCTTCTTCCCGAGCCTCTTCCGACACACAGGCCAATGGCAAGTCACCCTCATAGTGTTGGCTTTGCCACACAAGCACCAAGGAGAACCGAAGCTGAGATGAGATGCATTAAACACACAGCAACTGTGCAAAGAGGAGCAGGGTGGGACAGCCCAAACCCTACCTCCACCTCCAGCCCTGGTTTCCTTTTGGGTGCTTCCAAAGACACCCAGTTAAAAAGGAAACAGGTTTTCTCAGTTACCACAAGCTGCCTTCAACCACCACCCTTTCATACTTCCAGCTTATTGGTATCTGAGCCTACTCTGGTGTTTTCTATTTCCTTTCATCTCAGCCCTGGAGAAGAAATAAGCCAGTTTAAAAAATGCTAGCAATGACTAGTGAAAGGTCCAGTTCACCTCCGCCTGCCCAGCTCTCCCAGCCCACCATGCTCCCAGCTGCCCCCGGTCATCCCCAGCTCCTCCTAACTGCATCCTCACCCCTATTTTCCTAAAGCCTAATTATCTCTCAACAAACATGGCTGAGATTAGCCAAGGAGTTAAAAATCATTAAAGACAGGGAGGAGAGACATATCTAGTCAGTCACATACATTATTTTTTTAAGGAAACCAGGATGAAACCCATTATCGCCACCACCAGCCGCCTTTGCTCAGGAGAAGCGGGTCTGGCAGGGTAGCTGCTTCGCCCCCCTGGTCCATGGCGGAGGAAGGGGAGCACAGAGGAGGAGAACTGCAGCAGTTGCTGCAGGTCCATACCAAAGCGCAAGAAGCACAGAGAAACCACACAGACACTGGATATTCCTTTCATATTTGCCATGAAAAAAATTCATGTTAACATTTTTGCAAGCACTGTAAGCCCGTATCAAGTAACAGCAAAGAGGCAGACAGGTGTCCTGACCACAGAGGAGACAGCATATGCAAACAGTTTGGAATTTATTATTATTGTTATTTTTTAAAGGGGGAAACAAATCCCAGAGATTTTTCTGTGTGTGATACATTTTCTGCTCCCTGTTTGATGTTGCCTTCAGACTGAAGACTTCAAATAGCTAACGCTAACCTATGCCTCAAGCTTGCTTTAAACTAATGCCCCTTATGTGACCAGAAATGAATGCATGGTGAATCACTTATGCCACACACAGAGGGGGTGATGAGCAGCGGTCCATGTCTCCTGACTGCCGCATGGACATGAATATGTTGGGGGAAAGGAGATCCCAGCTCTCTCCACATTACAGCCTGATAATTCAGCAGTAGCGCCTTTGCATTTTTGGAGCTGGAAAGCACAAGCTCCAGGTCAACAGCCCAATCACGAGCAGTCAGAGAGAACAACATAACTACTGGCATTTTCTGCAAAGTATGTAGAGAGAGATATATAATCTGCATAGGCTGCACTTCCACTCTCTCCGCCTGCCTTTGGGAGACACTTAAGAGAAGCTGCATTTTAATTTCTAGCCCTAATCAAGGGAATCTGATCTTGACAGCAAGGGAAAGAGAGCAACCCAAAGTTGCAGACTTCAGGGTATGCGGGTCCCAGCTCTTCACTTCTTTGCTGACATTACTGCTTCCAGGAATTAAATCACAACCCCACTTAACTCAGACAGGTTGCAATTGGCATCTAAAGCGCTGCCTAAGTCTCGGTTGTAATAAACAGATACAGCTCCACTGAAATTGAAGGAGTTATTCTGATTTTGTCTGGTTAAGGATCTACAGACCCATAAACATTACAGCTCATCCAACCTCCAGCTAAATATCTTCTAATAAAAGACCATTACCTTTGTCAGATTGATTGGGATAACTTGTTTAAAGCACTTTTGAAGACTCATTAGCATTGTTGGGTTTTGGTGGTTGTATTTTAAGAATAATCCCCAGCAGCTGTTAAATACTTGAAAAAGGCATGTTAGCAGTTTACAAACAAAGCCAGAGTGGAGATGTAACTATGGTTTTGGGTTTTCATTGGGCAATTGGTAAAGTGGAGGAAGCAAAGAAAACAGAAAAATGCAACCAAGCTGTTCACACACACTGAAAAATGATCTATGTTATTTGGATCATGAATTAAAAAGAAACACAGGGATGAAGGAAGCAAAATCATACTAGAAAAATCCAATCTTCTCCTCTGTTTGAGCCTTACTGTGTTATATTTCAGGTATAGGGGACAGACAGGACGACATGCACCGCAGGAAATACAGATGCACTTCGTTGGCTGTCACTGGCCATCACAGCTGATCTCAGGTCAGGCTCCTCTCCCTTGAGCCTTCCTCACCCCCCTGTAATAAAGCATCCCAGCAAAAAGCTTGTGCTGACCGTGCTTCCCAGCAGCAGAGCAATGCTATTGACTGGTTTCACAGGTCTCTGCCCAAGGGTGGATGCTACTGACCGTCGCTACATCCATACCATGCACCCACGGTTGTCTTCTTTAAACCATCTCACCAAATGAACTGGTTCCCTTGGGCAAAAGGCCACCCCATCCGCTGTAACCGAGCTCCTGTTCAGATTGTTGTGTTGCCATAGCTTTGTTGGTGAAGGAGAATCTTTGTTTGTTTGTTTTTTTCAGTTGTCCTGCCCAAATTATACTGCCAAGCCTCAATTATAAGCCAAGCCTCAGATAGGGAGAGGTAGAAGAGTCTTGCTTGACATTTTGCAGAAAATCCGCAAGCATCCCAGGCCCTGCCCCAGGGTTCAGGTGTTGATTAGGAAAGGCCACCAACACCTCACCACAAAGAAGCCCTTTTTAGCAGCTCCTCGACCTGCAAGCCTTCTGAAGGGGCAGTCCTGAGCAGCGTCACAACCTGGGGCAGCCAGACAGAGGAGCAGTAGGGAACATTTGAGCTATTTCCTTGTCTGATTTTCATTTCATTCATTTATCACTCAAGCGAGGGAAATACTCCCAGATCCTCATGTTTGGATGTCTCCCACTTCAGAAACAGCTTTGCAAGCCAGCACATTAAACAAGGCAGCGGCACTGCCCGGTCCTGTGCTAAGAGCGTAAGAAGGGCACTGTGGTGCCAGCCCATGTCTCGCAGCCACTGGGCTGCAGGATGGCAGCAGATGGGAGCCACACATCCCAGCTGCTCTTCTGGGCTGGCACGTCGCCACACTTACAGGTACGGCTGTGACAACCACACAGGTGCCTGCACCGACCGCAGCTCTCCACTGGCTCGGAAGGGGAAAGGGCAGAGAGCAGCGTGGCCATACAACATGCACCCACCATCAGTGTGTGCAGAGGGGTGGTGGGGGACAGGGACATTTACAGCCCCCCAAGGTGCACTCCCTTCTGCTCTTCCAGCCCTGGATGCAACCTTAAAAATCCATAGCTCCAGACTTCTAGCCCACATGCTGCTACTCCTGCTCAATGAGGAGAGGATGAGCTCAATTTTGCCAGTCAAATGGGAAGGGACCAAAAGAAAAAAAATGAGTAGTAGTAGTATTTTGTCAAAATCAAACACACACAGCTCCAGCAAATCAGAGACAAAACAGAAGAAGGGACATGGAGAAACAGTCTCCGCTATTGCTTCAGTGGCAGAGAACAGCTCGCATTTGCAACCAAAGCTCAGGTAGCTCAGGTGCAGGAGGAAAGCCATCACAGTCTGCCAATGTCACGCTCCATGGTACTGTCCTCCTGTACCAAAGTGCTGCTGAACCATGAGAGCAACTCACCTGCGAGGGGAAAGGATGCTCGGAGACGCTGCTTACTGCTCCCCAGGACCATTTGCTGAGCTGGATCTGCAGGAACAGCAGATCTGGGATAACGATCACACACGTTCCTCTTGCACTGCAAATCCATACCCAAACCACAAGTACTCAGGTGTACAGGGCACCATAAGCACCAAGGGGTACCCAAGTAGGCAGGGGCTGCCAGCCCCTTCCCCAAGCCCCTGCTGTGCACAGCACCTCCAACAAGCAGTGGGCAGGATTGCTCCCTGCCTGACGAGGACCCTCTTTACACCAGCCAAGTCTCCCCACTGCTATGTAGGAGCTTCCCAGAGAGACCAAAGAGAAAGTCAGGCACAGCTCAAATAGGCACCTGGATCTACAAACAACAGATTAAATTCTCAAGCTACAAAACTATGTTTTAGCAAAAGTGCTATTGAACTCCATGTACTTGTTACATTTCTAAATATAGTTTGGTTGTCAAGACAACAAAGAGACTGATGGATCTCTAAAGTGTACTGTATCTATTTAATTGTCAGCATTTCAAACTGACTCAAGGAGGGAAAAAAATGCTGCGTGGTAAGTCTAATCGTCATGGTTACCACTGGCTAACCCCATAATAAAAATATATATATTCTAGCTAAATGTGCCAAGCCATGTGAGGAGCAGATGGGAGACATTCTCATTACTGCAACAGCCTCCACTGGAAAACTAAACTTGAGGAAGGACGCGAGAGACTTTACAGAGATCTCAGACACAACAGACATCATGGGTTGCATCTTCCCAGTCGTTTCACAGCAGTCGCTCAGGCTTTTCCATTGCGCTTATTCACCCCAAGCATGGTGGGACAACCCGTGGGGCTGGGGCTGCCTAACTTGCAAGCATTTCTGTTTGGGGATCTCATCCCTCACCCAAAAAAGCCTGAGTTGTTGCGAGTTGTTACTCCTTAAAAGCCTCTGACCAAATCTCACGTGCAGCCACCTCAGATTTGCACTCCTACCCTTGCCCACTTGCTCTCCTTGCTCCGGGCAGCTGTATCTGAGCCCACGGGCATCGCTCTGGCAGGAGGCTGCTACAGCCTGGCCCTTCTGCTCTCGTATTCTTAACAGCTAAAGCAAGGGCTACGTCCAGCCTTGGAGAAGAGAAACAAGTGGAAAGAAACAGCCAGCCACTACTGCAAATACACCAGCCTGAGGCTGAGCTGGGAAACATCATGCACCCCAGCCAGCCTCTGCGCTCCATTTGACAAGCACAATTCAACTGCATGAAGAGCATCAATATTCAGGTGAAGTCCCTCCTGAAAGAGATGCTTTAAAAAACAAAACAAAAAAAAAAAAACAAAAAAACCCACCCTCAAACATTGGCTTTTTACACGGAAGACCTCCACAGCAACGTCCGAGATACCTACCTGTGTATAAAATGACTATGGCTTTCCTTCACTGACCAAAACTCATCCACCCATGCTCAGTTCTCACTTTTCTTTCATTAAACCAAAGTTTAAGTTGCAGGAGAAAGGCACAAGTTTCATACAGGTATGAGAAGCAATGGAAAACAGCTTATGTTCACCTGGTGAGCACTAATGTCGATGAATGGTCAGGTATCGAATTAGTCTGAAGCTTCCCCAACGTTTTTAACAGAAACTACATCAAAGTCGAATCATCCTTAAAAATCGCCCCCAAACCATTTCACTCCTTCGTACAGATAAAAGCTCTGTATCTCTGCTGTCAGACACTTTCATGGAAGCCATAAGGCATTGCCTAACACCACCTCCAGGAGAGCCACAAAAGAAAATTCAATCTGGTTAGAAAACACTACTTAAGAGAAACACCACTTTCCAGGTGCCTCAAGCAACACGTTTGAGTTTGTGATATTTTCCCTGGAGCTTGCCCCCACTCATCACCAAGATGAACAATTTCTGAATTCCAAATACGAGATTCTCGATGATGTAAAATGAGCTTTCGTGCCTACCAATACAGTCACCATGCGGTTCACCCTTGTGTACTGCTTCACAGAGCAGTCGGTGCATGGAGATGGGGAGTGAACATCAAAACAGAAGTAGCACAGAAGTGTTATTTCCGGGGTTTGTGTGAGAATTATTTTAAATACTACTAAGGTTAGGCACTAAAAAGGAGTCTTAGGCACAAAGAAACCTATGTCTCAATTAAAGTCAAAGGGACTTAAAGGCAACTGTTTTTTTACAACTATTTGGATACACCCAAAGTGAAGCAGCATCACCATTTCATACCTAGCTGCCTAAATAATTTTGAAACTAAGCATTACCTATAAGGAACGTCAAAGAGATTATAGCCCTTCTGAAAGCTGTGTCCAGAGCTTAACTGAGCTGAAATCCCAAACAACTGTGAGCTTACACGCATGCTCCAAACTGCGTATTTCAACATCATACAGGTGCAGGAACCTAACTTTGGTTCTCCTCTTACTAAACGTGCTCACCTAGGGCACCAGGCTCTTACTGTTATGGCTTTGGGACAACTATTACATTCTGTTCTAATAAAGTATGTGCTCTCTGGAGCAAACTCCCCAGGATGACTTCTTTGCTTTGGCACAAATGGACTCATTTGGTTGAGATAAAAGGATGGTTACTCGCATCATTTTCATTTGATTTTTTCTTTTTTTTTTTTTGTAAGATAGAGAAACAGTTAATTTTGCTAAATGAGTGTTCTGTTGCCATGACTTCACTGCAGACAAACACGAAGCCATCAAGCTCCTTCTCCTTAGGTGTTTTTTTAAACAGGTATTTGATCATCTTGATTCTCTTGCTTCTTCTCTGAACATCTGGATTTCCAGCAGTATCCCACAGTCAGACAGATAAATAATGGCTATAGCTGCTCAGTAAATGAGAGATATTCCTGCACATACTCATCCCCTCACAACCCACCTCTGCCAGCTGTGCCAATCCACCCTCTGTGACTCCAATATGCAGGGCAGCAAACCTCTCCAAAGGAAACCCTAAGTTTATGGGATTAGTCCCTGAAAGTCAGAATTCCCACGCTCCCGTCAAAGACCAAAGGATGGCTCCATCCTGCTCACTGTCAAGCCAGGCTGTTGCCCAGGATTTTGCCCCAGTCTAAAACCAGAAGCCTAAATTAAAGTCCTTCCCACTGCCTCAGTTTCTCAGGCAGATGAAGAAGGCTGCATGTACATGTCATCTGCCTCCATGGGGTGTTGCGACACTGGCCGAGAATATTCATGGAGCACACCAGGGATTAAGAGTATTATAGACTTTATTGAAGTAGAGGGTTTTTTCTTTTTTCTTTTTCAATGTTTGCATTGAATAGACAGGCTAAGTAGAAATGGCATTTGTAGCCTGCAGCCACTATCCTAGAAAATGGATTACAGCATGCAGCCTACCAGCTCACCTCCATCCTGTCTCACTTAAACGTGTGTAGGTGGAAGTGCTGCTCGTTCCAGAGAACTTTCTTTTTCACTGTCTCTGTCTGATGGAGACTCTTGATATCTGGGCTCACAAGACAGGGCTTAGGATATAAATACTTCAGTATGAGCTTGTTGTTTGGTACCTATTTATGACAATCACGGAACAATTAATTACTTCCCGTCTAAGACTAATTCCTGTCTCTTCCAAAAAAGCTGAAGGGGGGTGAGTTTTGTCTCAAGACTTGCAATTTCCTGATGAGTCACAGGAGATCCACTACAATAAACTCAATACTTCAATCAGACTGTTTCTTATCCAGGTATATTCAATATATTAATAAGATGTGCAGTGTGCTATTTTAAGGGCTAATTTCAGGGCTAATTTCAGGCATTGTATGCATAATGCCTTCTCATCTGAACACGTGCTTTCTCCTGGACGAGACAGACGTATCTCCTGCACCACCATCCCTTCTCCCCCCCCGCCAAATCATAAGATAAATAAACACTACAAGAGCAGAAAGTGAAGAATTTTACATTTGGTACACAGATTTTCACAACAGGTAGCCCTTCAATAAGTCGCCCTCTCTCCCACTTCATTAGTTCATTCCCTGCCCTTTGGCAATAAAATTACTTATGTGACAGCAGCATCTGACAAGAAGAAAACATTCACAGACTGCACAGGTTGCAACAAGTCCACAGCGTCTTGTTTTCTTCGTTCTAGGGCCAAGAATCATACATTTATTTTCCTGCCCTAAGGAGCAACTCTGCATCCCTGTACGAATCCTCAGCTGTCCCCAGTTCCCACGCCACCCACTCACAAGCTCCCAGGCTCCATCAAGCAGGCAGGAGACACCTTGCCCAGCCTCTGAGCAGCAACACACGTTACAGGGACCAGCAGGTGCCCTCTGGTCCTCATTATTTACTTAATTTAACAAACTCTTAGATATAATTTATCGTGTCAGCTGGGCAATTGATTCCAGATGGGTCATCTGAGTCTACAACAGGTTGCACTCTGCATCAGCCTGACCACAGTCAACTGTAGTGGAAACTGCCTCATCCAAGAAGACTATGAAGAGCAGAGAAATGGTCACATCTCCCTGGACCATGCACAGGCCTAGGTTCTCACAAGCAATGCAGTTAAAAGCTCCCAGACACCGACAGCTGCCTAAGAAATGTGTGGCTATGATGATAAATACATTAAAGACCGTAACATTTGGGTGAGAGAGGCCAGGTACAGGAGACAGCCAGCCATGCTTTCGTTTTTAGAGTTGCTACTGTGCCGTCAAGGACATCTGGTGCTGTAAGAGCAGTCACTGCACAGACACCACCTCAAGACTACACTTGTGCTACTTGCTAACAGCAGTTTTCCCCATGGCACACCTGGACTTTGCAAACAGCAGCAGTGCCCGTTTCTGCCAAGCCCATGCTAATTGCCAAGTGATTCCAGCTCAAATGCTCTGAAGTCAGAAAGTATTTAGGTGACATGTAACCGAGGTCTCACATTTGTCTCACCAGCTCTCCAGTGGTGAACAAACCTACAACCAGCTATGAAGACCTGTCAGCGTCTCTTTTCTTTCCTTCTCCTTGGAAAAACTTTCATGTAAATTGTAATTTTATGCCAAGGAAAATGCAGAACATTTTTGATCCTCGCAACGCCCTCAGCCTGTTGGTGTAATTGAACTGTCAAAGCAACACAAAGGACATGGCCACTGATGTTGCATTAAAGTCAACAGATCCTCCAAGGCTCAGTGGCTCCTCAGGTGCTACTTTGAAAGTGTCAATGTCTCTTCATGTATCACATCTATCTAAAAAACGCAGGGTCCCTTAGGAATATTCAACAAGTTTCACAAAGTTCTGTGGGAATGAAAAGGACAAGTGGTGAAGGATCATTTCACATGGCCAAGTCCAACTTAGAAGGACCAAGGAAGCAAATAGACTGAGCTGAGCTGTAAGTTTAAAACATGGCAAATCTCCTCTTAACTAGGCTCAGTTACTTTAGGTCACTTTAATTAAAGGTGAGGATACTCACCCAAGTTTTATAGATTTCCATGAAATACACTATTATCTTAGTCTGGGTGTTTATGGGACAGGCAGTAGGCTCCACAAGATCTACAATGACATTCACTTTAAGCTGCGTGTGACAGAGCAACACAGCTCTGAATACATACCAATCCCCAGCTGGAATCTCAGCATCTATTTTAGAGTACCTGTGATAAAGTTTCTTGAGCAAGTTTGGACTGGACTAGCCAGCATCCATGTCTAACAACATCAGAAACGTGTGCTAGACTCTCCTCTTCGACGGATGGCAAACAGCTCCTTTGAAGAAAGCATCAGGCAGCAGCAGAGATCGTGAGCTGATGGCCCCGGCTGTGCTGCAGAAAGTGCCTGAGGAGTCACTGCCTCAAGACAAGTGCAGGCAACTTTCTTAAAAACTAGTGTTATGAAGAAAGAGAAAATATAGCACCACCGTAATGAAGATGACCAAAACAAAAAAAAACCCTCAACTTACAAGGGATCATAAATTCTCTTTTTTTGGACAACATTGCTAGTAGCATATGGGTCTGCAGCTTAAACAGACAAGTGATGAGATTCAGGCTCATCTCGTGTTCTTAAAACATGCAAGACCAGCAGCCTCCCATGCCAGGCAGTTAAATCTGCATGCCTTCCTAAGAAGCCATTTGGAAAGTTTCTAAATGCAGTAGGAAAAAAAAAAATCCTGCAAAGTCCACGCCTGTATCTCCCTCTCCTCTCATTAGCACGCAAGGAGAAGGTTGGCTTAGAGCAATACAACATTTCAATTTGCATATGAATCACTCCTCTGGTAAGAAAACAAAACAGAAGCCCATTTCACATGGGACTTATCTGAAGATATAATGAAAACCAACACATCTAACAGGAGCAATGGAAGTGAAGCACGGTCAGACAAACAAACAACGATACTTTCCATCCTAGAGGATCCCAAAGTGCTTTACAAACTCATAGAGGTAGGAATCATTTCATCTGCCACTGAAATGTGGTCATCTCTGTGTGGGTACTCAGCTCAGCACCACACCGTAGTTCACGATGGAGGGAACATCATCAAGCAGAAACTGCTTGAGAGTTTAGGAAGGCATGATCCTTCAGTGGGAACTGGACCACTCTCCTGAAAAGTGGAAGCTGGTTTAATTCTGATTCATGCGATTCAAAATGGCATTATGTGGGCTGAGCACCTGAACACCAGGTGCACGTGATGTTGTACTTAAAAGTGACCGGCTGTAAAAAGGACGGAAATCGAACTCGCATACGCTGGTGCTCTCCAGCTTCTGGTTCAAAAGGTTACAGAAAACTGCAGCAAGGTAGAGGATTAAAATTTCTGAACCTGCCTGGGGATTACAAATGAATTTCTTATCGTCCACAGGACTGAGGGATCAGGATTTCCTGCCCCTGGTTCAGCTGCTATCTGCACATGGAGTTTAGGGTAAATCGCTTCTCCTCTCCCCAGCTCCCACCCAGCAGGCACAGTGATATTCAACCACTATTAGGAACAGTCTGGAAGAAAGCTAAGCATTACTATTCAACATTGCTACCGACAGTGAATCTTGCCTGTCACCAGCTTTGCCAAAACACTGACAGAAGCACCATTTTCATCCTCTCTCCTTTGCCCCTTCAACTCTTCCCATCCACCTGCTGTGCCCGCGGTCCATACTGTCACCTCACTGGCGGTAAGTCATGGCCTGTTGTTACAGCACTGGTCAACGGAGACTCGATCCAAACGCAGGCCTTTCACAACATGCTACTGAAACACCAAGAAACAAGAAGCATAGAAATCCTTCAAGGAAGAGGCCCTGAGCATGTGATCTGCACATTTCCAGAGCTAAATGTTTACTTCTCCTCCTGGCAGCATCTGGAAGCTTGCAGGCTATTTGCCTGCCTCTTGGAGACAGCTATTTAATCCTACAAACACATCAACAATTCACCTTGACTCAAAAGAATGGTTTTCTGAACTCTGAGGAAACAATGAACAACATCATCATCTTTTTCTTACTTTTTTGGCAAATGTCTGATAAAGGTTTTCTGACAGGAGCTTACTTAAATCTTTTCCCATGTTATATTCTATATACAGCTGCCATTCCAGAAACGAAACAAAACAAAACAAAAAACTTGGTGCACAAATGCAAAAAAACCCCCAAGGTCTGGCCTCATCTGCCTAAACCAGAAGCCAACTTCCTCTCCTACTGGCTCAGCAACAGAGACCCAAAGCCAGTAAGTTCCTCGCATTTCTGAGAGGCTGACTTTTGGATGGGTTTGTGCAAGTTTGTCTTCAGTGCCTTGGAAGTTCATGACAAGACAAGGGAAAATGCCCTTAGAAGGAAAATGGATGGTGATACATCGATTTGGATAACTACGACCAAGCCATTTCTCTGTAGAAGTGACCTCTCTCCAACCACACTGTCATGTTCTTGCCAGTTGGAGACTCATCCTCATCTTGGTTTAAACAGAACTAATTAATTTGGTTTTCCTGGGGGACAGAGAATAATCAACAAATCAACAAACATGAAAGAAAAGTTACAATGAGCTGAACATGATTTACAGGTAAAGTGAATTGCCAGGTTATTCAGGCAAAAATTCACCACTGATGCATCAAACAAGTCACTGAGATGTCTTAAGAACAAGCTATCACGAGAAGTCACTCTTCTTCTCCACCTCTTATTAGTTACCTCTGGAAGTGACCTGTTCTGCAAATCTCTAGACCATTCTGAAGTGCTGGAGACTTTAGGAAGCGAAAATTAGTTCTCAAAATGAACTAAACTGCTTCAAAAACATTTTATTAAAGGTTGTACCTTGCTTCTCTCTCACCCTTGGGTATTTAGGATGAAGCACCCACTACAAGAAAACAGCCACTGTGCAGTTCTGAGAGTCCCAAATTCATTGACACAGGTGCTTATGAAGTTGTAGAAACCAAGGAAGAGAAAAGTTGCTGAAACCAAGGGAGAAAGAAGGTGCCCGATGCCACTGGAGCAAGCCCGTAGCAAAACCCAAGGAGAATCAACCCTCAGCTCTGCCTGCAGCCTTGGGAAGAGCTTAGGCAGGGAGCTGGCATTGCCTGCAGCCAGCACAGAGAGCTTGCCTGACTCCAGGATCTGCTCAGCCTGGCAGAAGAGTAGGAGGTGCAATTGCTGGCAGGAGCAGGCAGAGCAGCAAAGCTGGTGGAGATCATAAATGGAAGAGTGTTGTAAAACATGGAGGTGAGCACAGACTGACACTCACCTTCACAGTTCCCCCACAGAAAAGCACGCCTCGCTAGACTCTCAGATCTTTGAAATGCATCCAGCCTTCACTGGATCGATCCAGGAACCTCATTCGTATGCATGTTTGTTCTCAGATGCAAACATGGCAAGGTTTTAACCACACACATTTTGCCCAAGTCCCGCAGGCCCAAACTTACAGGTTACTCGGGAAACTTGGTCTTAAATGGGATTGTAAACCAAAGGAAAGAGATTACAGATAAAGGCAAAGACCACAAAGAACTGCAGAGCAATTTGGGTTGGAAGGGACCTTTGGAGGAGCCTAACACAGATGTTCCCCAAAACACCCAATCTTCAGAGGATTTTTTTTTCTTAAAACAGGCCGTACTTACAAGATTGCACCGACTGATCTTCCAAAACTGATTAGTCACGTGAAAATATGGGCTAGGCTCTCTTCATTTAATATCATTCCCAAGTGGAAAGTTCTCATCAAAGCTATAATATATTCAGTTCCAGAAGAACAATTAGGTGACATTAGATAGGTAGTTGTAACTCTCAGAATCAAATGGCCTGGCTCTTTATTAGTATGTGCTGCACCTTTAAAAATTTCCAAAAGCGATGGCCTTTTTTTGTGCATGCTGGAATATTCAAGAGCATTTCATACCTATTCTCATATCAAGAAAAGAGCAATTAGATCAATAATGAAACAGGAGTGCTCCCTTTTACTTTCTGTGGTTTGCAAAGAGGTTCATGTTTCTGTGTGAGCGCAGCTCTTGTTTTAGTGATGTGAAAGTGTGTGGTTTGCGCGATACCCAGTTTCTTCTAATATTTGAGTTTCTGTTGTTATCTACCTACAATTTACAGTAAAGCATCTTTTATTCTCACACCTCTCAATCTCAAAATTAGACCAATTTTCCCAATAGCAAGATTTTATTACCCCGTGTAGACCTTTTACAAATACTGGAAAGCTTGCCGACAACACACTCCTCACTAATACAGCATGAAATCACAGAAGACAGCGTTAGTGTTACCAGGTCTACCTATGCATGTGTCTGTGTGTACAGACACATCAAGCAGCAAACGCAAGCTTTTCTTTGGGGAAAAGGACCAATTCTGTGTTTGGAAAAGCAACTAGAATTCGGTTGCAATCCATGCCAAGGGTCCCAACGCACTACACACAGTGGGTAAAGATTACTGAGTGACACTTGAACCGCTGTTCACGCATCACAATTGTGCTATTCATTGTGATTAGATTATTACTATTTTCAAAAGTATTCAAAATATTTAGAACTTCCGCCCCGTCAATGCAGAGCATGAATCTAATTCTAGCAAAAATTTCTTAAGAACTCTCCAAACGGGAAGGACACTGCAACTACTGGGGACGGGTAACCCGCTGGCTCCAGCGCCAAACCAGTCTGTGCCGTTTATAGCTTTTTGACCCTCTCCACATCAGTCAAGAGCACTGATATTTTAGCAAGAAATGTTCGTTTTCCACATAGCTGTTTCTGGCCACATGCTCTACTCCAGAATCCTTGATTGTGCTGTCCCTGTAGCTTTCAGAGAAACGCATCTTTGTCAAATACACTGAAGGTCCCAAAGAGCGAATTTCACCTGCTGCTACAACACAAACATCAATCCAACAATAAAAGTCTCAAAGCAACCAGAATACTAAATATTTCTGAAGAAGAAAAGTAAAACACCAACAGCAAGGTTTTCAGAGCTGACCAGGTGACTTGCCACAGGGCTGGAGTCTGAACCTATTAAGTGCGCACAGTAAGGACTCCCCACTTCTCAGCGATTTCCCTGTTCTGCACCACTCTGGATCAGCCTTGTAGTTTGCACACAAACGTTCTTAACGGTCATAAAATTGTCATACCCTATCTGGCATTAATTTAACAGCAATGGGGTAACACTACATTACCTAGTCACCCAGCTGCTTTGACTAAGATTAATTCGGCAAGCCAGGACACAAATGTTCAAACTCCTTGATGCATCTTGCGCCCACCCGGGGAGGACTTGGCTTTCCGCCAGCCTGCATAAACCTTGGTGGGATTAGCCAATGTTCGAGAGGCTCCTTTACGGGATAAGCAAGGAGGTCAAGTGCTGCAATCTAAAAAAGGACATGACGGGTGTGTACAATCCCCAACAAGGCACATCTCTCCACCCTTTACAGCCAGCAACAGGGATGACTAAGGGCACACAGCAAAAAACCATTATAACCAAGGCCATGGAAATGATGGCAAATGTACCATTTACCCTGTCATCTTAACATGAAGTGAATTTATCTGATTTTATCATCAAACATGCCAAAAAGGACATGTTTGGAAGAGATGCACAGAGAGAACCGTGAGAATATTGCTTACTTGGTTCTAGCTGGAGCAGAACTCCTGAAACCTTCTCGTTTTGTTCCTTTGGATTCCCTGCAGATAGCCCTGATGCTATCAGGAAGCGGCAGGAGCTAAATCTAGACTAACGCAAAGGCACTTTAAACCATTCTTCTCTTCGTTTGGGCAATGCTCAATAAAACTAACATACAACACACTCTGCTATAAAAGCGCTGCAGTTAGGTATTGCCACTGTCGGCAGCTGTAGGTCAGAAAGTGCTGTTTGACCAAATGTTTAAATTAAGGGTGGGTGCTAAACCAAAAACATTCTTCTAAATCAATGTCACAACAGATCACAGTGGCCACGGAGCTCAAGCTTGCTACATTTCAGCAGCACTTGGTTTTCCCACTGCTACCTCCATGCAGGGGACCTGACCGCCCCCCCACATCCAAGCCCCATCCAGGCCCAGGTATTTCTCAAAGTCTGATGACACTGTGGGATCTTTCTTTGGAATATAGGCAAAGACAGACTTGATACAGCAAACAGACCATGGGAACAGCTTTGTTTATTTTAACATGAACTCCTTACACACTTTAGGAGAGCCATCAGCTAGTCTATCCCTCACCGGAACACCAGAAAGGACCTCACACTGCTGCTGCAGCTTAACCCAATGCTGGGAACAGCTCCAAACATCTCTCTGGAAACTAGCGTGATAATAAAACTTCTGCTGAAGTCATATGGCTCTCAGGCAGCTCAAGATGGGCTATCAGGAAGTAGAACCCATCTCAAACCAACCACAACCTCCTCACCAACAGAGATTTCCCATCAGCAACACGGCACCAGTCGTTGCCCTCATCTGGGGGCATGGCCATTAGAAAATGTTGGAAAAGCCTCTTGCATTTTCCCCTTCCCTCAGACAAGTTCGCTAACCACCACCACTGGACACCAACTGCCTTCCCTCCGCAATAACCCAAGCAGGATTTGGACCAGTGCAGATGAGGTGAAAAGTTTTCTCCCCATCCTCCACAACAGCCTGCGCACCCTCTCCCCCATCCCAACATTAAGAGAGTTTGTCATCAGCTCGGAGTGACCTTGGCATGAACAATAATTCTTGCCTCTCTAAGCAAGAATTTGGAAAGCCAGCTTCTACTGGACAGATATGTCTAGCTGAGATTTGTGATCAGATGCAATGCACGGTACAGTGTGTGACCTGGAGAAATATTACCATCAGCTAACAACAGCACAAATTTCCTTCCTCCCTGTCCTTCATTAGCCTCAGAAGCTGGCCTTGCCAGTAGCAGTAATGCAAGCTGAGACAACAAAGCACATTAATGATGGGCCCCGTCATGTTCCGTATTAATTACTGTAGCTAGTAGTAAACTGTTGGTTATAAATTATATTTTGATAAACTGCCCTTTCTTTGACAAGCCAGCTCCAATGTTTAATGTTGCACTTAATCCTCAGATAATACCCCAGGAGTCCACACTGCGCCCAGCAACAAATCAAAGCAACCTTCAAAAGACTGGCACAGGTCCCCTTTTCCTATGCACCCCGACCTGAAACTATCCCATTGCACCAGCTTCATTTTAGGTCAGCTCCAAAAGCTGAATTTCCAAAACCAGCAGCACGCTCAGTTACCGAGGGTCCTACAGAGGTGCCCCAGCACTTCTCTGCAGGGGGGAGCAAGGCAAAAGGCAGCACAGAGCATGTTTACATACGAGTGTGTTTATGTACATGTATAAGAGTTTTCCAGAAATGCAGCAGGGTAGTAAGCCCCAGAATATCTCAACACTCAGAAGAGAGGAAGAAGATTTCTTCTACCTGGTACCGCAATAGTCAACTAAAATCTTTATCCAAAACCATCATATTCTTATTTTTGTTTCTTTTTAATTCAGTGACATTTAGCTAGCAGAACAGCTGTTAGCAAAGGTCTAGGAGAGGTGGAATCCCATTTTCTATATAAAGAAAAATGTTTTGGAGGAAACTGCAATTTGACAAAAATACCTGTTTAGCAAAGTACATTTTAAAAAGTGGAAAAACATGTTTTGTTTTTTCTAAGGTAGCAAAAGATCCACCACAGCTCATGAAAAGGATCCCAAGTCCTAGGAACAAAGGTATAAAATTATTTTGCAACACACATCCAGGAAAATAAGGAGGAGAGACGTGCCCTTTAAGCAGCAGCACAGGGGGAGACCCTCCCCCATCTCAGCCGGATGTCCCCATCACCTCCCACCACCATCAAAACACATGGAAAAACAAGCCATGGTCTTCCCAAAGAGCAGGTACAGCTCTCATCCATGACAACCAGGAGTTTGCATCTGGCTTCAGACAGAGCTGGGTCAAGTCTGGCACAGTCAACACCCTCCTTTATTTTACTCTGAAGGCACAACTCGCCACACTGAGCAGCGACAAGATGTTGCACGTGGGATTTACAGTGCTAAAAACCCAAAAAGCTCAGGGAGAGGATCAGCAGCAGCAACGGAGAATCCTGTCCTCTCCTCTGCAGAAGGATGTGAAGCCTTCCAGCCTCACTGCAAATTGCAAATTAAAATGGCTTACAGCAGTCCAGGGTTCAGTCTTGTTCTTCCACCACTGGTGGCAGATGGTGCGCGCTATTATTAAATCTTGATTTCTAGCTTATAATAGTAATTGTATGAAAAGTTCTGCCCTTGGACAACAACTCACCACCTTTATTTGGGAAAATGCAGAAGTCTTGCAGTTAAATAACTTTTCTGTTTTAACAATTTTTCTAAAAAAATCATGACATACTTCTCCTAATTGGAAACACACAGAAAGCAGAATATGGCCGTATTTGTTAAAAGTCGATGCACATTTACCCACCTCTTTTGAAACTGACAGTATTCTCGTGACAGCCATAAAAGCTGCTTTGAATTTTAGTTCCCTAGAAAGTAAATATAAGGAATCCCAAAGCCATAACCACAAGTGCCACAACTCTTAACACCGATGTCATATTCAGCTTAATGTGTGCTGCAGAAGTCAGGACAGTAAAGCTTCAAAATCATCTCATCTATGGTATACAGGAAGAAAACAGTAATTATCCCCCAGCCCATCGCCCCGGGCACATACCGCAATGCCTTCATTTGATGCAACATTAACAGCAGGACGTGTTTTATTCCCAAGCATTTAGCATGGGGCACTGCGGGGCTGGTGGGACCATTCATGGGGCCTGTTGCAGGCCAGTATCTCACGCTACTGTACGTTTTACTTCGGTTTGCAACTGCTCCTTCTAATCCCAACTACCAAACAAATGTTCCCCTATTTTTTTTTTTTTTTTTTTAGGAACCAGTTTACATTCACTTGTGCCAATTTGTTTCTGTATCAATGAGCCAGGGCAAAGGGGGTTGCCTTTCAGGCCATTTTCTGGTACGTTAGACATAAGGGGACAGTGTAATTAATAGATGTCAGGCACAGTCCTCCTTGATGCATTGATTTCTTCCTACTTAGGAAACAGTTGGGGAAAACACGATCACCCCTGGCTGTCAGGGGTCCTTATAAAATCCATAGGCCTGGATTTACAGAAACTGCTAATCATTCTGGATGCTGAGAAGAGGGAAGGCGGAGTCTGATTTTGTAAACCAGAGGAAATCTCTTATTAACTGTAATGCCTTAGTGTACTTCAAAGGGAGCTTACAGGAACGCAGAGCTGGACAGCCAAGAGACTTCCAGAGCAAGAGGCAGCTAGGAAAAACCCTTTTGGTCCCAAGCCATGTCAAGGGAGATGTAGACACTCTCCCTGAGCTCCTGGAGCACCATCATCGCTGAGGCGCCCAGGCCAGGGATTGCTGCAGCCGGACCAGTTTGCTCCCTGGCTCCCCCACTGTCACACCATATCAGAGTCATCACCTTTCTACCGCAGACAATTTGGATTTCACCATGCCACCTATATATAAAGTTGAACTTCTAGGAAAAACAACATTTTATGGCTATACACCTTGGTTATTTCCTTTTAAAGTTTAATTTTTCCGTCTCTTACATAAAGTCCTCAAAAAAAAGCTCAAGATATTTGATTATTTTTATCACCCCCTAGTTGTGCCCAGGAAGAGTGCAGCTGACAAACCATGCAAGACCAGTATTTGTGCAAAGCTAGTTAAAATATCCTCATTCTGCAAATACTAAACCTCCCAACACACATCGCACAAATAAAAAGCACAGAAAGACAGTCCGCAAGCACGTCAGGCAATCTTGCTGAATATTATGCTTAGCTTTGCACGAGCAATAAAGTATTTTTCACTGTGCACAAAGGCTCAAGCCCAAAAGTGGCTACTGAGAACTGCTCACTCATACCCACCCCACAAAGCACATGAGACCAATCCTAGTTTTAAAGAAAAATCCCCTTTCTTCGATCTGCTGAGTGATGCTCAGTCTCTCTGGAGAGCTAACGTCACTTTGGCTGGGCAGTGTGTTTTAATACAAGATGACGGAAGAAAGGTTCTCCAAGAAAGAAGATGTCAGTGCCATGCAGCCTGCATGCTGCAAACCTCGTATTTCAAATCAATATAAATGGCAAATTGTTACATCTCTCTCTTTAGAAGTCAGAAAATAGCCCGCTTCAGTGTTTACCTTAAAAATACTGCCCTATGTAGGCATCTAGACAATGCAGTGATCTGGTCTATGACACAGAGAGATGTATGGTGGAGAAGAGAAGGAAGTAAAGGCTGGTCTGAAACAATACCATAAGCACGTGGTCCTCCACCACCACCCACCAAAGTATACATCTACTAGCAGCTCAACTTCTGCAGCCTGCAACTGCTGAATGCCTTTTCCACTGGAAACCTTTCTACTACAGAAGGAAAATCACTAGAGGAGGACACCCAATAGCTTAGAGCGAGAACACAGCACGCCTTCAGCAAGACCTTTGATTTTCACAGGCACACACTGAAGTTGTTCTTCACAACAAAGAACAGCCCGTCCGTTGCGTAACTAACCTTAGGCTGCATTAGATAAGCCATGCCTTCTCACAGATCAACTGACCTTAAATAATGTCCCCAGTGTATTCAGAGCCAATAGGTTTCTCTTGGAGCTCAACTGACAGGTCTTCTCCTTCCAGCTATTTCTTCAGAAAGGCACACAAAGAAGGTTTCAAGAGAAATCTCATGCTTACTGTTCCAACAGCAGCTTTCCAGGCCAAAAATTAAGCACGAGACCTCGAGTTCCAGAGTCACATCTCCCTTTGAAAGCTTCTTCAGCACTTCATTGCAACAGAGCAAGTGAGAGCCTTTGCAGGACAGAATGGGGATCGAAGCAGAGTATGCCTTGGGAAAGTTTGCTGCAGTTCTGCCACTGAGTCAAGCCAGAAGGAAAACAGCCAGCCATGCAGATGAAGCGCTGCTTTGTATTCCGGATAAGGCAAAACAAAGGTCTGGTGATGAGGCGCTCTTGTGTGTCATGCAAGGGTCAGCAGCAAAGGCAAATTCCACCGTGGCATTTCCGTTCTGTTGCCCAACCCATTACTAAAGAGTGGATACAGGAGGATCTTTCATTTCTTATCCAACAATGCCATTTAACATAGCTCTGCAGCATCACCCCACTGCCACATTCCACTCCAGAGGTGGGATATCAATCCTCGTGCAAAGCTGAAGCCACAGGGCACTATGCAATGGGCAGATGAGCTCTTTTTATACCACTTCTCTAAACCCACGCTGGGTGCAAGATGATGCAGGAGCTCTGCAGCAGCCCGAGAGGTGGAAACGCTCAGGAAGAGACAGCGTGAAAGTAAGCAAGTCTCTGCACCACTCCTGGCAGGTAGTTCCACTGTCCACATAGACGTCTGTGCATTCCCTGCTGGTGGGAGCAACGTTTTAGCAGCAAAATGCTTTGCAAAGCAGGGCCGTATCCCTTTGGGAACACAAGTACCAAAGCAACGGCCCAGTAAACCTGCGGCAAAGGCAGAAGCACTAAAAGCCTGGCTATTTTCTGACAACAGCTTAGCTGTCATACAGCGTCCACTTGAGCATCAATTTCGCTACTTAAAAATCAGATCCAATAGGGCTTCCCTTCTTGCTATGTGTTGCTCCACTCATCCAACTGCTGCTTGATGAGAGTTTTGATACAAGAGCAGATACAATACACACATCCAGCGACTCCCTGACCTCTTCTGATGGAGCACATTAGGGCATGAGCCCTGCCTCACCTCTTGTAATCAGCCAAACCGGGCTTCATTGATAAGGCTCTGCCCTAGCAAAGAGCCGCGTTATTTTCTGTATAAGCCATCATTGCCTCTCACTATAACTGCATGAACCCAGACTTGCAAGGGTTGTTCACGCCAGAGGAGCTCCACAGCCACTGAGGAGCCTTCTAGTAAACCGAGCCCTGACGGCGAAGCAAAGGGCTTGCAGAGCCGAGTTACTGGAATCTATTCCTCCTGCATTAGTCAGCATATATGAATACATCCTCTTGCTTCATTAAATTTTAATTGGAGTACATGTGAGTAGGTTTTGCTGGTTACTTAATCAAAGGGAGTCTGAGTACAAGGTGTTCACATGAAAAGCTAGAAAGCAGCATCCTTTCTAGCTTTTCTTTTGAATTTTTTAAGCATTCATTGTTGATTTCTTCAGGTCAGTTGACATTCTGGGGCTGCTGCAAAGAACCACAAAAAGCAGCTACAAAGTGCAAATAAAGCACTTTGGAGGGAAACCGGACACAGATCATTAACCCTGCGTTTCTTGTTATTATCCAGACAAAAATTAAATGCAAAATCCCAGAGCAGCTGTTGCATTAGCTAGCTGATTGGTAGTGCTAAACATAACGATTGCTTCGCTGCTGTGTGTCATGCATGTTTGGGCTGCAGTGTCTGGAATGTCATTATTTTAAGTGTCCTTAGGTACTCTGAAACCACAGCAGATTTGAACCTATAAAAAAATCCTACTTGTAAACTTTGGGATTTCCTCAGTAATCGCCTTCTCTTATACTGCAACACAGATGCTTATTTGTTCACACACGCTTTCTCTGAGCTTAGAGAAACTTTGCATGTACTTTCTTGCCTGCCTAGAACAGGACAACCATTTCCAGAACTCCTTCCTTACTAAAACCACGAGCTGTATGACTAGATTCTCAACTTCCATAAAATCCACATAGTTAGTACAGCTTGAATCGACTTTTAGCAGTTTACACCAGCTGAAAATCTACCCATAAAGTAACTCCAGTCTGCAAGAGGCACATCTGGGGATGGGAGCTCAGTGCCTGACTGCGTGAGAAACAAAAAGCAGCTATGTTGTTCTGCACAGCACTGTTTGCTAAGTGAATCAACAAAAAAAACAAACAAAGAAAACAAACAAAAACCAATAACAAAAAAAGAAATTGCAGCCATTTAAAACCACAACAAAGAACTTGCTGGATTGCTCCTGCACACTTGCTCAGAAATGTACATATTCTGTACAGTGATAGGTTTTGACCGCCTTGGACTCTGACACACTTTCTATGGCAGTGTCCTAATATTAGAAAAATTTGGTCATAAGCTAAAAATGTTACAGAAATAGCATAGGATCATAAGTTACCAGCTGAGTCAGAACTCAATCTGCCACTTGACTTTTATAGTATTTTATTCTTAAAAAAAAAAAAAAACAAAAACCAAACAAAACAAAAACAAAAAACCAATCACATAACACAGTTGGATTTTTTTAAACAGTTTGCTTCTGCCATCACTTATGAAGAAGAATGAGCCTTTGTAGGGGGGAAGAAAGTCACTAAAAAGGGCAAAAAAATCAATCTGCAAGGAAACAAAGGACACAGATCCCCTCATACACCACAGCCATGTGTGTAGCAAGCCCTTCACTAACAACACGGCCCCTCTGCGTGCAAGCTCTGGTGGGCAGGAGGCGGCCTCTTGCTCATGCATGTACAAGGAGTCCTCCATCAGAAACCCAGGGATTGTACCTGGTGTGCAACGCAGTCTTCAGCATAAAAGCATTTTATTTGCACTCTGTACTTGTAAATCATTGGTAAATAATTAACAGACAGCATAAGCATGTAACAGAACTGAGTCGCAGGTGTTAGCGAAGGAAAACTGCTATAAATGGATATGTCATGGTAATGAACCGCCTGTTCACCTGTTGGGTGCTGTAGAAATTAATTAAACAATTTCGTTTTCATGAATTAACCCCTGACACCCAGAACCTTACTAGAAAGCACAGCCGTACTCCTTCTCCGTGATTTATAATTCTTTCTCCTTTCACAGCTTGGGCAGTCTTTACATGAAGAAACCGTAAACCGCCCCAGACTCCTCTTGCTGTGGAGAGCCCCAGGGCCACACACAGGCCTGTTCATCCATCCAGCGGAGGGGAGGGGAGGTGGAAGCGAGGAGCCTTGCCCCAGCACCCCACTAGGAGCTGCCGGACTCGCTGGCTGCAGCAGCGAGGAAGGATTTGCCTAGTATGAACACCTGAATATGGCAGAGGAGGAGACCCTCTGGTGCCCACATCTCCTCTTCAATTTCTCCCTCCTTCCTGCTGCTCCTCATGTCTTACAGGCTGTTTCTGCAAACACAGCCCAAGGGATTTTTTTTTTTTTTCCTCCCTACGTGTAGCAGGAAGGGAGAGGAGCAGAAATCCTCCTGCCAGGTGTCACACTGCAAAAGAACCTAGCTCTGAGATCAGAGCTGTCCGTGCTCCTTAAAACATCGGAGATGTTCGGCGTCACAACATTTGAGCCACAAACACGTAGCTGCTTGAAGATCAACAGGCAGAAGCCTGCTAAAACGATGAGGAAAGGGGAAAGGATGACTCCTCGGAGAAAAGTGGATGACTAAAAAGTTATTCAATCCAAAGCAGCGCACCGAGGAAAGTAAATTTTCAGTGTCTCGCAGTTGTTCGCTGCATGTCCCTCAGAAAACACGCAGATCCTGGCTCGTCTGCAGCTCTGCCTGGAAACAAGACCCAAAAAGGCCCTTTTTGGACAACTTCAAAATGTTTAAGCTGATTTTACCATGTTTGTTTTGGTTTCAAAAACAGTAATATACAAGCAGTGAATTCTTGATTTTTTAAATTTTTTTTTTCTCCAAAGTACAGCTCCCATAAGCTCAAAAGTAAATGGAAGCGCTTAGCTTCCTGGGGTATGTAACTGGAACATTTCTCTAGCACCTAATAAAACATTGTTTGGTTGATACTAACCATTAAAATATGTGTTTCAAGTCATGTAATGTTCCCTGTGAAATTTGCCTTTTTGCTCCATGAAAAAAAGGGCACTGAAAGCAATCCTGCAGCCATAAGGATCTCACTTATTTCATGGAAGTATCATTTTAAAAGCCTCACAACATGATCAAAGCACTGTTGAGAACAGATGTTCCAGGCTTTACAAATTCCAGCATAAGTATTTTTATGACATTTATCACTGCTAAATTCTTTCAGCCAATTTTTTTCCCTGCAAGAAGCGCGCAGGCACTTTCCTCCTCGAGGAAGATGTGTTCACGCACGGCCTCGCCTCCAGCCACCGGCCCTCTCCTCCCATCATCCCTCCCCGTCCATCACGAAGGACAGCCATGCAGTTTCCCCAGCGGTGATGGTGGCAGCCAGCCTTGAGCAGCACTGGTCCTGCAGAGCTGGGCATGGTGTTCCCCCCTTCACAAGGGAAATTCGACGTAGGACGTGTCACTGTAGTGCTCAGACTCTGGTGCTCAGCTGACCATTCATACCGACCCTCCCCCAGAAACCTCATTGCTCCACTACCTTTACACCAGATTACAGCCTCCAAAGCCCTCCGTAAGATTTCTTCTTATTGACCAAGGCACACACCATCACCGTCCCTCAAGGTCACACCGGACCACCACTGCCATGACAAGCCCTGAGCAACTTCACCCGACCTTGAAGCTAACCCTGCTTTGAGGCAGGGGCTGCACGAGGGACCTGCAAGGTCCTTTCTACCTAAACTGTTGGAGGACTATAGATCTCAGATAGGAGCCACATGGACATGCCCTCAATCACGTTAACACCCCAAGAAAGCACCTTCCCTGGTCCCCCAGCTCCTCCTATGGATGTGGAAACCCTCTGCCTGTGCACGGGACCTAGAAGGGTGCTTCCCTGGCTGTAGCAGAACGCACTCACCATTACCTAGCTAAAAGACTGCACACAAGCAGGAGATGCTCAGCTAGCTAATGCGTTCGATGCTACTAAAGCCAGATGAGCAGAGCCAGAAGGAGCGATAGTGGGGACCTGCAGGACAGCGTAGGAACCTGCTTGTTCTTGGGAGAGCAGCAACAAGTCCCCATCCCTAGAGGCAACCACGGAGGCAGAGAGCACATATTTCAACTGCAATTGAAATCACAGCCCATTTTCCACTGAGAGCAAAGTTCCCAGGAAGTTTAGTTCTCCACGGTCAGTTTCTGTGTATTCATCTTCCCAGGAGCATTACCAAGCTCTCTGGTTGACAGAAAGTCTAAACACCGTGCAGTACTAGGCCGTTTCGTGAGAGTGAGCTGTGTACCAACGCAATACTCACAACTACCCGAGAACCTGAAACATACAGTTTATCTCTGAAGAATAACATGGGGTTTTGTAGCCAAAAAAACAGGATCTGAAACAACCAGCTCCTTTCAAACTTCACATATTCGCAGAAGAGGGTGTTCGTGAATAGGACCCCACAGGCACATCACTTCTCTAATATGTGCCCAGTTGACTTTCACCTGTTTCCATGTGCTGTATTCCCAATTCCTACAACCTGCTTGCACATCCTGTTTCACTATGAACACGAGCTTCTGCCCCAGGGCAGCACTGCCTTCACTTCTCCTCATGGGGTGAGCTTAGATAGCAGTCAAAATGGGAGCAAAAATCCAGACAAGTTTACCTCTGTTGCTTGTCCAGGCTGTCAGCCCGATCCAGGCATTGCCAGGGCTGCGGCAGCTCTTCACCATCGGCATTGGGTACCACCAAAATGGCAAAGAGTGACAGGTCCACTATGAGTCATCCATCAAGAAGGTGGGAGAGTGACCTCTGAAAAAGCAGCACAAGGCAGACGAGGTCTCACAGAACAAGGAGGGATGAGGAAAACACATGAGAGGAGACGGACCCCAAGTTCCAGTGATGAAGAGGCGAATAGGGATGCTGGAGGTGAGCACAGGTCTGAGGAACAACAAGGACAACTGATGGGGACAACCTGAAGAACTCAAGCAGAAGCTGAAGGGTGTTGGAGGAGCAAACTCAAGCAGTGGGGGGGTCTGAAAAAAGCCTCCACCAGCAAAGGAATTGCAAGCAATCACAGCAACAGTTTTCCTCTCACCAAAATGCTTGGGGTTTTCTCGATGGGCCTCTTAGTCTGAGGACTTGCTGTGTTGTCTAAAACTCATTTACTTCTTCGTTTATGAGGCACAACTTTGTATTTTAAATGCACATATAAAATTTGCCCTCAAAATGCCTTTTGCTGAAAATTAAAATACACACATGAAATCTTGCCGTGCTGGCAACAGGGACTTTCTGTATGTGCACACACGCGTGTATGCGCACAAGCAGGTGCATGCGCACAAACACACGTGCATTCACATCTACACTACAGCTTTTCTGGAAAAGGCCTGTTCCCCAAAGTGTCCTCAAAGGGAGAACAGAAACAGGGGGAGCGCACAGCGCTGTCACACAGCCACGCCGTGCTCCTCCACTCCAACCTCAGAGACAACCAGCACCGACGTCAAAATCTCATCTTCTTGCGGGTCCTGTCCGGTGCCTCCCCTCGTCTGTAGGTGCATCATCCCCGCAGCACACAGCTGCATTGCCTCACGGGCTACGGCCACCGTTGGCTGTGCCACCTCCGGCCCTCGCACTGCGCCGATGACGGTGCCATCGGTTACAGGGCGGGGGCTGATGTCTTCAGAGCCTGGGACACGACGAGGGAATTTTAAAGCTCAAGACGGCATCAGGACTTACCGAAATTGTTCTGCCGAGTTATAAATGTCACAGCCCCGCTCCAGACCTGAGTTTGGTTTGTTATCTTGTCTTCTCACCCCAAGTGAATTTGTTGAGCGATTTTAGGAAACAGAAAAAGGCTGTGACCAATTTTCAGGCCTTCTGATTTAGCCATTAAAAAAAGAAAAGAGATCCTACAACATATCCCTCTTGTTTTTCTAAATAAAAATAATCTATAGCCCTAACTTGATAATAAATATGCTCAAAAGCTGTCCTTAAGTAAAAGCTTTTGATAACAAATTGCCCGTGCTAACTGCTGTTTTACTGTTGAATTTTTTATTGTTGCTTAAGCACTGCAATTATGCTAATAAGCCTGAGAGGATGGTACACTAAAGCATTGAATGTGACAGATATAATACTCAATAAAATGTTAATCTTACCTGAAAATTGGAATCAAACAGCCTTATTAGTATTTATGGATATGGCATCTCCAACATGTTTCTTAAGAGGAATATATCTATGCAATAGATATTTCTAAATATACCCTGCTATTTCTCATACCTCCACACTATTGAATTCAAGGTGGCTATTACCCCTGCTGCTAATTGCCAGTCACTTTTGGAATAAGAAAAAAGTGTCGGCATCTGGGCCACGCAAAATTCCTGCATATTGGAGGGCTTTTCCCTTTGGCACCTCAAGGATGGCAGCTATCCATGGGGATGGGGACACTTCTCCCCAACTCATGGCAGAGCCACCAGGCTTGGTAGGGTGCAGCAGCACACAACGGAGGCACTGCTTTGCCACCATATCTCTACTTTTATGTGCAAGGCAGGTAAATCCAGCAAAGGGTTAAGTTATTTACAGGCGCTGGAGAAATGGTTTTTGGATTTTAAGATGGGACTAAACATTTTTTTATTTTATTTTTAAACTTTTCAGCTGACGCTGACAAGGAACCAGAACCATCTGTTTCGCTGCAAGTTACGGCATCGGAGAGTTGGACCCAGAGCCGCTGGGCTGTCGCAGGGGATCTGTCACTGAGGTGCCGCATGACTTTTCACAAGTCGCATTGCATTTTGCACCGTTATTTCACCAGCCAGTTCCAGTCTACTTTCTCAATTGATGGCATAATTTTTTCAGGGAACGAGCCACCTTTCAACACCACATGTAGCTTTTTTTTTTTTTTTGGGGGGGGGGGGGGGGGGGCAGGCCAACCAAGGGGTG
>JAVKLA010000084.1:30464512-30497434 GCA_034782735.1 Sagittarius serpentarius
CCCCCCCCCCCCCCCCCCCCCCCCCCCCCCCCAAACCGATGGGTCTGAGACCCAGCCTTGGGGCTCCACTGTCATGCACTTTCCTGTGGGTAAAGCAAGTGGTCTTCAACACCTTCACTTTCTCATCTATGAATGGAAGAAAAAATAACCTCAGAAGAGCCACATGCTTCTGACAAACTGTATCTACATCCATGACCAGGCTCTATAAAGAGACCATTTCTACACAACAGACTGGTGTGGTTTTCAAACACTGCAGGTTAATGCTTAAATAGCAGCTGCTGGCTCCCAGCGTCATTCCTCATGCTGCTCTCGCCCACAGAAGTCAATTCTGCCAACAGGACAGCAGAAACATCAATAATCAGCATTATACTTTCTGACAGACAAGCAAGATTCTTACCGCTGGACGCGGCAAGCCTCCCTTGGTGGCAAACGTTAGGTGGGAGACATCTAGGAATTGTTTCAATGAATAGTCAAAATGGAGAAAACCCAACCCGCTGCCCACCAAAATCTGGGATTCCCAAAGCACTCAAAGATTGCAACGCGGAACCCACAGGGCACAGCTCAGAACACACTAGGACGCGCTAGGACTTTCTTAAGCAATGCTTGCAATGCATGCTGGCTTGCACTCAGAGCACAAGGATGGAAACAGGACTGCTTTGGAAGACAGAGAGCTTAGAGCAGCTCCACAAAACATCCTTTGCAGCTGTAAGCAAGGAGCACAGTATGGGGGGGGGGAAGTATTTTCAGTTGCAAAATCAAAGAAAACAACTAATTGACTGAGCTTGCACCTCAGAGAGCTGGGAGATGCACCCGGGACTCCTCTACCCCAAGTTAGCCCCAGCACGAGATGCCGGATGCCAAATCTTCAGGCGCAGCCAGCAAGTTAACCAGGCACATAGCTGCAATGTGCTGCGGGACAATGAGGCAACCACTCCCATAAAGGCGGCAGGACTCATCTCTGCCATGTTAAGTGAGTCTTGTCATTATTTTCAACCCTGCAGGGAAATCAAAATTGAACTTTGGCATATTGTTTTCTTTTGCTAAGCAGCAATGCTTGAATGTTAACTCTGGTCCTGACAGGCATATTTATGGAGTATTCTTTGCAAATAATCTTACCCTGACCAGTCCAAAAGGTCAGAATCATAAAAAATAATAACAACAACAATAAAAAAGCACAAGGCTGGAAAACCATCACTGCGATTGGCACAACCCCTCAACTATTAACCGTCCTTGCAATAAGGTGAACTGCAAGGTCTTGGATTTATTTGATGATTGCGATCAAAAGATCAGGGGGCACACAGTAAATTGTATCTTTCCATGAACGCATTTTGCTTTCAAGATTTGAGCAGATAGTTGCAGGAATTGAAAAGCTTAAGAGGAGGAAAAAAAAAAAGGAAAGGGAGAAAAAAACATGTACAAAGGTGACTTCAGAAAGGCATCTCCTTATTTCTGTCTTGACACCATCTACATTTCTTAGAGCTATTTGAAACTTTCTTCCATGTTCCCATACCCCTTGGACACGGCTTATCTCTGCTAAGCAGAAGATGATAACAGTAAGACACTAGTATAACTCCAGGGGAGACACCAGTATTTGCTGACATTAAGGATAAAAGGTAAATATTAGAGAAACCAAATGAAACCCAATGTCCAACAGGAGGATGAGGAATTTCCCATTGAATTTCAGGTGCCCTATGAGACAGGACAGGTATCTCACTGTCCTTCTTAACCAGACCAAGGATGATGAAGCACCTGAACCCTGTTCCTCTCATGACAACGGCTGAGAGGCTGCGTAAGCCCAGGCTATGTTTGTCATCTGCTTCTCCCTCACTCCCCTGGGAGCTGCAAGGGAACTAAAGGAGCAGCCATCTTCAGGACATAATTTCAAGATCCAGCTGGTGAGCCAGCATTTTTAAACACAGAAAAAGCCTGCTGCGTTCGCTGTCAAGACAGGACAAAGAAACACAATGGAGAACAGGAACAAAAGAACAAGAAAAGAAAAACTAAACTCTCCTCTATTTTATCAGCCCCTGGAAACAGAGAGAAAAAGTACTCATTTGGTTCCTCTCGCTGCGTTCCACATGATATTCGTATTTTGCTCACTATACCTGTATCTGTAGCATTGTGTTCTCATGTCACAATAAAATAGATGAGATTACTCACCCCAGAGTAAGAGAGAAGCCCTTACATGGATCACAGAAGAGACCCAAACTCCCAGGAATTTGCTACAAAGGAACCAGAATTGATACAACCTCCTGGTTTTATCACAAGTTTACATTATATGCCAACAACAGAGGATTAAACTCCTTTTCCATGAGCTTACACTTCCCTCCAGAAGAACATCATCATTCAGGTACACTGAGCTTTCCTTTTACCTTAGCAGTTTTGAATGAGGTTGTTAGGATAAGAATTTCACATACTCCCCATTTCTAACCATCGATGGGTTAGAAGGACTCTCCAGAAGCTGTCTAGTCCATTTCTCCACCCCATGGAAGGATCAGTTCTCCCAAAAGCACGTCTGCTAGAGTTTTTCCAACTTGTTCTTTAACCTTTCCAAAGACTGAAACTGCCTAAGCTCCTCAGGCAATCAACTCCAGCGCTCAGCTATTCTTAATGCAGGAGATCATTTACTAATGTCTCATCTAAATTTCTCTTGCTGCAACTTAAGCTCATAATTTGTCTTACTTACAGTAGGCAGATTTACAGTTTATTCCCTCTCTCCATGACAAGTTCACTATTTCCAAAATTTACAAGCTGAGGCACCAGTGTGGCTTGCCCTCTCCTTGCCATTCTGCTTCTGCTCAAAGCACATTCCTAATCTTTTGTGTCTCTGCATGTGTATTTCTTTTCTTACCCTGAGAGAACAGGCAGCTAGGCTATCACAAGGCTGTTTCAAGAGAAGATGCTCACATCCAAAGGCTGATGCATTCAAGCACACCCAGTTATAAAGTACTCTGAAACAAGAAAAAGAAAAGATTTGTCTTTAGGATGGTAAGCAGAGGGTCCAATAGTAAGGAAAACCCAACAACTCTGAAGTATAATTTCTTCCACCCCATTATTTAACATTCAAACAGATCTTCAAAAGCAACATCAATGGCTGTAGATACATCACGAAGCACCACTCAAACTTGGCCACATTTTCTCTGACAACCACCATACGGGTTTGATAAATCTGTGTTCTAGGAAACAAAAGTGCTCACTGACTTTGCAGACAGTTCTGCCAAGCTATAAGCAATACCAGCACACACCAAAATCAGATGGCTCCAACTCCAAAGCCTTATTCACTGTGACAGAGAACAAATCTTAATGTTGCCTCTGGTGACTTTATTTGCAGTGTCACTGAAACCAAAAGAGGCAAGACTTATAGTCTACTCTGAGATTTGAGTGTGTGTAACTATGGGGTAGACTCAGAGGAGAAAAGTCAGGTCTGATGAAAGAGTGAGTAACTTTTGTGTTCACAACATAGTCCTTACCTTCTGATCTTCAAGATGTTCTATCTAGCAAAAAGAAATCTTCCTCCTGAACCCAAGGGTTTGGTGACAATGAGGAAAGAATAAAGAAAGGATTTACATGAGCAGTGTTTGGAAACACAGTGGAGAGCTCTGAATAACAGAAACATCCCAAATTTCATGAGAGAGAACAAGGGAGAGCAGCAATAGTATGTTTGCCATCCTACTTTTGGAGCCTCTCAGAAAAGCAGAGCTAGATGGTAGCAGACTATTTGCCACAACAGCATCTTTCATCAATGGGTCACTTTTTGCGCCCCATCTCGTCTAAGTTCCTGTCTCCCCATAGCAGGGGCTGCTGCTAGCCCCAAAGTGTCAAGTGGCTTTGTAACAAATAGGCCTTTTCTGAGGGCTGAAGCCAAGAAACAATTTGCCACCTGCTGTGAAAACAAGATGCCTGTTGCGCCAGGCTGGACGGGGCTCTGAGCGACCTGATCTAGTTGAAGGTGTCCCTGTTCACCGCAGGGGGGTTGGTCTTGATGACCTTTGATGGTCCCTTCCAGCCCAAGCCGTTCTATGATTCTGTGATCTGAGGGTGCGCCAATGCAACAACTCAGTGTCGTCTTTCTTGCATGCACCATCCGACTATCCCTTTTGCTACTGCACTATGCCCATCTCCAAGTTTCCACTTGGGATGGCTTCCCCCCCCCCCCCTTTGTAATTCTTCTCAACTGCCCTGGGCTTTTGCTTTCCTTGATCATTTCCACTCTTACCAATGCCAACACTTACAGCCAGCTCAACTGCTGTCAGCACAGGAAGGTGACACGCTCCTATTTAGCACAGATTTGATAACAAAAGTGCCGTTTCCAAGGCTGAAGAGGGATACCTGCACCAATAATGTCCCTACAGCAGTACACAGTAGCTGAGGAGACTAAGCAATAAATGCCTGTTACTGAAGCTGAAGAACTCAAAGTAATCTCAAAAATGTACGACGGCCAACTAATAAAAGAGTTTAAATGCATGCCCATCTTTAAGGGAGAAAGTAGCTCCAAGGACTTCAGCAAGATCATCCTCAGCATTAGACACGTTACCTCCCAAAATACTAGCGAGATAAGGATGTTTAGCAATGGATAGAGATATGAGGAGTGCTTCCACCAAGAAAATACACTCGTTTCTACAGCTGAGTTACGACAGCTGTTGAAAACCATGGAGTAGCACTGAATGGCAGCCCACGACAGGGAGCCAAGACAACTACCACATGCAATTGAAACTGCCAAGGGATTAAGTTAGGTCAAATGTAATTACACAAACTGGAACACGGCCAGGGTACTGGCTGGTTTAAGAAAATTAAAAGAGGTGTTCAAAAGTTTCAGAGATGGAGTCCTCCTCCTGTTAATTATTTGGTGAGTCAGTCACTGAAGTCTCAGTACTCTGGGAGGCTGTCTGAAAAAGGGGAAAAAATGAGGCATAAACTTGAAAGGCATTAGACGCGACTAGCAAAAGCCTTTGTTCTCCATGGCAATCCTTGCTGCACCAGGGCGCGAAAGCCTTTCATGTTCATGCTGAAAAGTGGCCTTAGTTCCTTTGATACTTCTGGGAGGAAGCGTTTAAATTTACAAATATCCCACTGTCAGAAGTTAGAGACAACAGCTGAGGAACTTCTGCATATCCCAGCCAGATTGTACCTAGCTTTTAACCCAGCTCTCAGGCAGGCAGCGTTCCTGCTGAAGGGACGAATGCAAACAAGGCCACATGGAAGCTCACTGAGACCTGGAGCAACATCTACTCTACTTGCTAGCAGTGTAAGAAAGCTAGGTCATGTGGAAAAGTAGGTTGCAACAATGTGGGACAGTTGCCTCCTCACCTTCACTCAGTTGGGGAGCATGCAAGGCAGGCAATGGTAAGGAGACCAGAAAGGATGCTTCATGGTCTGGCAGCTCAGCATCACTTTGAAAGATTATGTCCTGTTTATGCCTCTGCCATAAATCTCCCTAAGCGATAAGAGGAAAGTCATACGTATCAAATTTTTCCCAGATATTTATTGCTGTGCCATTTCTGGCAAACTAAAGACACAGGAAGACCACATCCAGAAGAGACAAAAACTAGCAGTCATGGACTGAGATTCTCTGTTCAATCTCTAATTGATACTTGTACTATAACCATGTACAGCGCTACAAAACATGAAGCGTTCTGAAAAAACAGGCCTTGTAAGTCTCAGGTTTGGCACCGGAAAGTAGTAGAAGCCTCTGCTACCTCTGCATCTGAAAATCATGAGAGATACACTTATTACTGTCTTTGAAGCAGCTGGATGCAACAGTAAAAGCAGTACGGAATTGGAGATTAACCTTTTTGGGTAGCTTATTCAGTGAAATGTTCAGATGATGCACATTTAATAAACCAAGTTTTTGACTGATGTGAAAAAAACAGAAAGATTAAGTAACTATCTTCTCAACAAGTACCATACATCAGGCACGTTGAGTGACATGGTTTCCTCTCAAAGCGACAGCGGGTGAACACACAACCGAAGCCTCTGCCATACTGACTTCATGCATTTTTTTTTTTCTCTTTTTCAGAAAACAAGCCAGGAAAAAGCAGACATATCACAGCACAGATTGGTGCAATTTGTTCTAATGGCCTAAGCATAGATGCAAGCAGCAGCTTGTTTCTGTCGAGTGGTGGAACAGTCAACGGGAACAATGTGGAACAGTCAAAGGGGACAAGTTCTGGTGGGACAACTGCTGGCACGGCACACCTTGCCCCAGCCCAGCAACACCTCCTCTAACAGCTTTGTAATGAGCAAGGCAAGAAGTAAGAGCACAGGAGAGAGTCTGTGCAGTCTTCCAACGGTGTGCTAAAACCAGGGGCAAGCAGCTGTGGAAAAAGGTTGCAGTCTCTGCTGACCACATGCAAGCTGCTGCTCCTCCAAAATGCAGTCAAACATTCTTCCAGATAGCAAAATCACAGATGCCCTAAATCCCTCATCCCTGGCACTCCTCTAACAAGGCAAATCACTTCCTGGGAGTCCTCAGGCACCACAGGAACAGCAAGGACACAGATTTCTTTTATAAATAGGAGCAAAACAGTACTGTAGTTCTTCCCATTCTTTCCAAACGCCTTCCAACCAGCCTCCTCCAAAGCAGCTCCACTGATTTAGCTGGACAGACCCACAAAAAGAGGTTTTGACAGAAGCAGAGACCTAGCATGGGAAACCAGAACCAAACTGGTACAAGTCACAGAATATTGTAAGCAGCAGTATTATAATGCTTTCTGAGTTTAAAATATTCAGCAAGGTCAACATAGAGCATGTAGTTACCGCTAGGCTTGTATACGCCCCAGGCTATACTCACCGACAGCATTATGCCAAAGGCAGCAACCTCACCCGAGCTGGGTCTCTCCAGCAGAGCCACCAGCAGCTCCCAGCCCTAAGCACCCTAATTAGCAAAAGGTGGAGAGGACACTTAATGACCTAACGACAACATCATTGCCCCCAACAGCAGCATGCCTCATCCCTCCTCCTCGAGTTGGGATGAAAAGCCACGAGTGCATCGCTGTTGCAAGGAGCACTCGCCCCACTCCTCGATGCGCACCATCGCCAGAGCCACGTGCGAGCACCGCTGCACGTCAGGGGAAAGCACAGGACTGATGCTACACAGACCACAAAGAATGTATTTTTCAGCATGACCGCACACACCAGGCCAACCCACATAGCAGAGGCCAGGGAGAGCGGCGCAGCCCGAAGGGTTTCACGGCGACATGGTGCTGAGAAGAAAAGGTGGCCAAGGTGGCCGGAGCGTGCACGGGGAGGTCTCCCTGCATGACAGCGGTGATTAACCGATACTGATATGACAGCGGTGATTAACCAATACTGATAATGGCCGCTCGTGCCTGAAACAAAGCACAAGGAAATGGCATGAAAAGGACTAATGCCAAGCGGTAATACAGAGTCAGGCTGTTGCTCAAATAATTTTTTTTTTTTTTTGCCTAGGTTACTTGTTAAAAAAAAAAGTTTCCGCATGCAGGGACATCCTGTTTGCTGTATTAAATTAAAGGGATGATTCAAGAGGGAACAGCTTTTGGTAGGCAGGGGGGGGAAATCAATTTCAGGTTGCTACGGACAACTGGGCTGTCTCCTGTAAAACTAAATTGGATTCAGCTCTATGAACCTGAACACTAAACACTCCCTGAAATACAACACACACGCACTCTCTAAATAAATAAATACAATAAAATACAGTCTTGTGTCATCTCCCAGCTTTTTTTTGCTGAACTGAGGACATGCTCAAACCTGCTAATTACTGCAAAATACAGGACGGGAGTTTTGGCTCAGCAGTGCCTTTCTGACTGCCAGTTCAACACATACCGCTGCCTTACAGGGGAAAAGGTATTTAATGGCAGGGTGGCATTTGGCAAAACGAACCAGAGCAGCGCCCAGATTCACCTCATTCTGGGCACTTTCATGTGCTCTGGGCTTGCAGCAGGTTCTAAAACGATGTTCTGCTGACCCAGGCTCCTGCAGAGTTCAGCTAGCCAGGGCCGGAGACAGCTCAGCCTGGGACTTTCAAGCACGTCCTAGCTGATACCGGATGGAGACAGTTTAACCTGCCCCTGGTCCTTGAATGGCCTGAATAGAAACAACATCCTCCACCTGAGCAGTAGACCTGTGGTCACAGCAGCCGGGTAGGAACCTCGCATGGAGGGACCACTGGGGACCACATGGTGGCCGTGGTCCAATGGCTGCCCTCTCCCCATACTTTATGCTGGAATCATTTCAAACAGGTTTTAAGCACTATCCCCACTCCCTCCCCACTCCCTGCAGCAAGCAAAGATGCGTGGGCACAGGGCTGCATCACCTCCATGCCTGCGGAATGTTCTCCTCCAGCACACCGTCAAAAGCAGGCCAAAGCAACGCACTGAGACCCCACTGCAAACCACAGATCCCCCAGTGCTCACACCCCCGAGGGAGGAGGGAAGGCAGCGATGGCAACCCTGGGAGCCTCACCACCCTTCTGTGCCGGGCACGTTAATCCCTGCGGTCCTCGGGAGCCCAGGGGAATTGGGAGCTTGGGTGAGACAGAAAGCAGAGGCACAATTTGGCAAAGATCAAAGCCACCAGCCAGGAGCTGCATCAGGCTTCTTGTGGCTTGGAAGGAAGAACATGAAATCAAGGTGGGGGAATTGTGATGCCCCGCGAAATAAGGAAATTGGGTAAGGGACAACTGTGCTCCATGTGTGCAACCACCCGGTGTGGCACAGCCTCCAGCACGATGCTGGGCTGGAACCATACAGCTAGTTATGTTCCTATAGCCACACTGAGCTCAGCACCAGCCATGCAGCATCCTGCATCACGGACAGTCCCAGGGGACGGACATCAGGTCATCACAGCAGTCCGCTGAGAAAACAAAGGGCAAGAGCTGGATGCCAAACTCCAAACCCCTGGTCAGAGGGGCTGGAGCAGAGGACATGAGGCATCCGATTCTGTATCCTTCCCCAGTAGCTGTTAAGCGATCAAGTAAATCCATCTAGGTCAATCGCTCCATCAAGACAACAGGAAACATTCCCATCCCACGGTACTGTAAGTCTTAATTTTATGGAGCAGTTGATGTTTTTCCAATGAAACGTACCATTAAAATATAAGATTTTATTAGCAAATCAATGATGTGTGCAGAGACAGTCCCTCATGGCTTTTTAAAAACAAAAAATCTATGAATAATTATAAAACTAATAGCAACAGAGAACATTGTGCAATTATTACAGCTGTATTACAGGATTCTCTAATAACAATGGCCCCTACTTCTGGTAAGACACCTTAAGGCAGAACCACAAACAAAAAGAAAGAAAAAGCAACAGAAGCACGGCATTCCCCTGCACTTAGAGGGTGCAAACCTGCTGCCTGCTTTGTGTTTATTGTTGAACTACCTTTTTTTTTTTTGTCCCCAGCAAGAAGATAACATTCTGGAAACAAAAACACCACAACATTTACAGAAATATTTACCAGTCGCCAGTCTCTTTCTCCTTCTCCACCAGTTGCAGTGTTTTGTTGCATTAGAAAAGCAACCGGGGGAGATTTACTCCCACTTAAACCCAGCAGAAATGTAAGCAATACACCCACTGGGGACACAGGAGCAGAGTCCTGACACCCATTTCTCCCACCAGGCTCACTGGTTTCCCATGGTGAGCAGCCACAATGCCCAACCCACAGCCAGGGCTTTGCGGCCACCTGAGCACGGCTGCCCTCCAACGTTTCATTGAGCATCAGAAGTGGAGCTGGGGTGACTGGGACAGTTGGATCTCCTCATCTTCAGAAGGAAGCCGGATGCCCACAGGAACCCAACTGCAAGTCCAGCACCCCAAGCACTCACTATCCTCACCTCCCCCGGCATGCTATGAACTTACCCAATCCTCCCAGCTTGCCAGTCTCCTCTTCTCAACCAGTAGCCATCATCCACATCAGTACCATCATAAAGAGCTCAGACAATCAAAACATAAAGGCACCCCAAATCCAATGTTCACCAAGCCCACTGTCTAACTTTTCAGGGAGCTCTGGCTAATGCGCAAGGAGCACCATTAAGTCCCATTTACTGCAAAGCGCTCAAGAAAGCGCTTATGTGAAATGGTGCCAAAAAATACACCTGCCAGCTCTACCCCAAATGTTTTCCCTAGCACCCATAGCTATCTATTCACAAGAGCCTAAGGTCCACTCAGAGGAAAAAAATAAAGTCTTGTCTGTACCTGGCTTTAAACAACCTCCGGATGCGTGTGGGAACAGATGAGGAAAGAGTAACAAGAATACTCAACAGATGTTTTCATTAGCGTAAATTTCCCATTCATTTCTCTTTCTTCTACCACCAAACTCCTCTTTTATCCTCACTGGATAATTTACAGAGCTTGTTGCAAAGTACAGTCTCTGAGAACAGAGACAGCATACACTTGATAATACGGAAGTTCAAAAAGCTGAGCCATGCATGACCTGCAAGCAGATTGTTGCTATTTCCTTGCCCGTATAAAAGGGCTTTGCCTTCATGCAATGTTGGAACTTGTCATCATGAAACACCCTCCTATTACAACATGGCCCAGAGGAGCTACTATTTTGGGTTCTAATAACGTGCTTGGTTTTACAGGAAAGCAAGAAGGCAAGTAACATGGAACGACCCAGCTGTCAAGTAGAGAAACAGATGGGATCCTCAAAAAGCTACACAGATTGCCTTAGTCAAGTGCTGTCACAGCCCATCCTCGAGATGGGAAAGCACAGTGCAGGAGCTAGATGAAAGAAGCTTGTGAAATTAAGTAGCATCATTACCTCCACAAGGCCTGCAAAGAGACAATAGAGAATTGCTTTCCAGGCACTCTGATCCTAAGGCAATAAAACATGACTCAAAGTTGTTAGGCTGGTTTTTTTCCCCTACTAGAAATGCCTTTTGGCTGAGTGACAATTGCCTAATTCTCCCACCTTTTTGGCCCCCACGAATCACAAAGAGTATCCACGGAAAGATACACCGGGAAGCACAGGTCACATCTGTGGTCTTGGAAAACCTCTCCCCTCGGAAGTGAGCGCAAAGAAGGCTGGCTGGAGGCATCCCTGCTAGCATGGCCCCAGGTGCTGGCAGGCAGGCAGGCCTGCCGGCCGAGTGCGGGCAGTGCTGTGATTCACTCCGCTGTGGCTTCCAGTCCACAATTTGGCTTCCAAACAATCGAGGAAACCACAACACCTGCCATGGCTGCTCAGCTCCCGTGTCGTTGAAGGAGGTGCCTTTGCACACCATGAGTCAGTGGCAAACCAGGAGAGGTGATGGACTGGCCTGACCTTCCTCGTTCAAACTCTCCAGGGGATGCTAAACCCAAGCTAACAAACCAGTGCTTCGGAAACTCAGGCACGCTTGGAGATATCAGGGCCCATATCTAATAAATACAGGGCCTGTGCTCTGTACCTGCAGTCCGAGCTTGGATTAGAGCAGCCCCATTCATGCCCATAGTTATTCAAGCAACGAAGGCTACAGACAGAGAGAAGGCTGAAGGCAGATTATGAATGAAGCACGAGGATCGATTCCCTTATCTACCCTCTGCCTCCCATTAACTGGAAGATGCTATTCAGAGAAAATGTAATTTAAAGGCGGAGGCTAATGATGAATCAGATTGATTTTTAGGACAAGAAAATAGATGTAATTGCATTCCACCTGCTTGCAGCTTGCCAAGTCATAGCGAGTTTCAGGACAACCTGGCCTCATCTCCCCTTCCTCATCCCAGCCCCTTTCCCTCCTCTGTCCCCCACCAAAGAAAGAAAAAACCCTCACAGGAAAGAAATTCCCTTACACAAGACAATTCAGTGTTGCCTGGAACCAGCTCTTATGCTAGCTTCCCTCTCCCTACTAAACAGTACAGAGCTTGAATTAATGGATGTGCAGAAGGTTCAGTTTCTGGGGAAAAGCAAATTCTGAGCCTGCAGCTGGGAGGAATGCATCGTATGTCTGGTATTCACACTGTGCCCTCTTTTTGGCTGTATAAGGAGCTAAGCACAGCAGGCTCGGCCAGGGAGCACAACACTGTGTGCTTAGCACCATTAGACTTCCAACTTTGTTTGTCTTTACTGGAAATCCAGTCAATCCATCTAGGAAAAAGGCTGCATGCACTGCAGAGCGTCAGGCTCAGACATCACACTCCTGATACAGAATAAAGAGAGGAGCAAGCTGAACTCAACCAGCCCAGCAAATGCTCCTGCAGAGATGCATGCACATGTACACATGTACAGGCAGTAATTTTCTTAATTACATTGGAGGGAAGGGGGTGCTAACTTAAAAACTCAAGACTATTGCAGCTACAGTCCTAACAGGTTGTTTCCCAGGGTAGCAGCACTGAAGTCATACCTGCACAGGAAATAAAAGGCAACCTGGCCTGCAGTGCACGCACCTAGGGCTGGGAGCATTGCATACCCTCAGCCACAGAGAAAGATGTCCTCTCTAACATGCACAGGTTATAACCAGGAGCGTGGGACCGTGCTTTAGAGATGCAAACCTCTGGGAATTTTTCCTAAAGTCCTGACAATTTCTAAGTTCAAGTCTATTGCCGCAATTTCAGCAGCAGAGTGGGATTTCCATATCCCCGATGCAATTACAATATTACATTCCAAAAAATAAAACCCTTTTGCCATTGCTGCTTCTTCTGTAAACAACAGACTATTCCAGTGGGCACCAAGGACTTTGAAGGAGCAAAAAGGAGAAGAGAAAGACACGCTCCTCTGCCAAAGACAGGAAATTCTGGATCACAAATACCCAGGAAGAATCTGCATCAACTTCCCTTTCTCAGCCCTGTTTGGCATCGGAGGAGCAGCTCTCATTTCATCCTGCCAGAGAGTGGTGACAACAGCCACAGGGATGGGGAGACAAACGTGGGATCAATTACCATCAGAGCATGGCATACAGCTCCAGGAAAGAAGGAAGCCCACAGACACACTGCCCATGTCTGGATTGTCTCTAGTTCAGTCCTGGCTTTTCCTCCCATACAGAAGACCTGAAAAGATCTCAACAACCATCTATGCTGTTCCTTACCCTCAGCTACTTCAGAGCAATGTGCTTCTGTCTGTTTTCCTCAGCCAGGCACTGGGGTCCCAAGCAAGGCCACGATAGAGCTGGTGAGGAAGAAGATGGAGAACCTTAAAGAAATCAGCAACTCTGCCCGCTTACTCAAGGGTGTTGCCTTCGACCCAGGCTGGTTCTTGATGCCTTGAGGGACGATGCAAATCCTTCATAACAGGCAGGTTCGCAGTCTTGTGCCCCAGATACCAGCTCATTCCAGCGTCCAAAATATAAAGATTAACTTAATCCTGAGGTAGGAGGTTTAATCTTGCTCCTAATTTTATTTTGTTCTTTTGCCAGTAGTCGTTAGCACTGAAATAATTCTTCACACACACAGAAGCATCCAGTCTGCATTTGGATCTTAGGTCACTGGCCTCAAGAGCCTCCTCTAGCAACAAGCCCTGTGCTCTGAATTACAGGTTGGGTGACAGTTGTTTCTTTTATTATTTTTTTTTTACCAGCTTCAGGATTCTCATCTTTCAGCTTCGACTGACCATTGTATGTGTCTGTGTATCAGGACAAGGAGAACAGACACACCAAAGCTGCCTCCCCACTTACAGACATCTCTCTGAGCTTCAAAGAGGATGATCCCAATGCTTTCAGTACCTCCGCAAACACATGTAGAGAGCGGGACGCTGCCTGGGCAGAAGCGGGGCATTCCCCATCAGCGCCGCACTAGCTTCCCTCTACGGAGGCTGACAGGTGCTGCCCCGATGGATGACAATACCAACCATCAGTCTCCCTCATGCTTGGCCCCAGGACCACAGCAGCACGCAGCAGCTCATGAGCAACCCGAACGCACCCAACCGCCCTGTCCTGTCCTCTCGCCTCTGCCGAGCACCTCAAGTCCCATCCCCTCATGAGCACCAGCACCTTTGGGCTGCAGTTCCCTATTGCCACCCTCGCCTTGGAGGTCCAGCCCCACCTCCTGCAGCTGCCTGCTCCCAACCTTCCACCTGCACAGAGTTGCCTACAGCAGGGAACGGGAAGGACAGTGGCCAGAAACCTCTTCGTGACATCCAAAATACAGCCTTCAACCTCCACCTGTTCTATTCATATGGAGTCAGGGATGCCCTGAAGCACCCAGTGAAGTGACTTGAAGACACAGTTGAAACTCGACTGGAGGAGGGGAAGATTTCTAGCCTCATTAATAACAGCCTGAAATTAAAAGCAGAGCTTGTAGTACAGCTGCAATTCCAGCTATCCCGCTGCTTGTGTTAACAGTGTGGCTTTATTATGGTCAGGGATTAAAAACAGCTCCAACAATTAAAGGAGGGAAAAAAGGAAAAGAAAAAAAAAAAGACAAAAACCAAAAAACAACCAACCGAAAGAACCACCACCAACAAAAATCAGTAAAAGAAAAAATTCCTGTGGGCTGGAATGATTAGCAAAAAAAGTCGTGTGCTGTGAGGAGCAAGAGTGAATGCTTGCTTCCTCCCTGCCAACAGGCCTACACATGCCCCCTGCCAAGTGTACTGGTCTTGTCCCCTACCCGTGGGAAGCCACCCAGTACCCTGTGGCTCAGCACCAGCCACCAGTCCCGCGCAGGATGTCACCTCCTGCCCCAGAGCAGGTGCCCTGCGACCACCCTGCTCCAAGCAGATGGCTTGGAAACCTTCCTCACTCCTACTGCCTAAATGCTACAGCATTAAGAAAAAAAGTCTTGCAAGAAATGACTAATATGCCTGGAACTTCTCAGGAGGCACTGGTCCTTGCCAAGCAGCCAGAGGAGGTGGAAGAGCAAGAGGTGGGGAGGATCAGTGGACCCATGCGGCTGCTCCCAAGAGCCAAGCAGAAGTGTGCCCACATTTCTTGGAGGTGAGCTGGTTGCCCAACGGTTCCTGAAAAGGCAATCACCCTGCGTGCCCCGACACCTGCCCACAGCAGCCTGGCCACCAGCTGGGATGAGAAGCCAGTGGGAAGCCTCAGTTTGTTGCGTCTCAATACAATAGTTGTTGCCTTTGAGGGCTTGGTCAATAAAGAAGAGACAGTAGGTACAAATCTCAGCATTATAAGAATTAAAAGCAAAAAATTCATGAGAAAGAGGAAAACTTATGTCCCTTCTCCTCTTTCCCACCCTTCCTGATACAGAACATGCCCGTCTTTCTTTTCAAGCACTGGCAGCTCACCAAGAAGGCCAAATCTCTGCAGCCGAACCAGGTTTGTCAACCCAGGCACAGGTTTGGCAATCAGCTGGGCTGCAAGCCCAGCCCGTCCCAAGGGGAGAGACCCCCAGACCTCCACAGGAACAGCTATGGGGTCCAGAGGCTATGCACAGACCTCGGAAGCCCTGGGAAGCAGTTTGCAAAACTCCTGTGTGAGCAGGAGAGAAAATAAAAAGAAATGAAAAACAAAGAATCAGCTCCATACATGCACATGAGCCAACAAACAGAACGGGAGCAGGCAAAACAGACATTCAAAGCTGTTTCTCCAGGTCTCCAGGGAGTAGTGATTCTTCACACCCCAAAATCCTGAGGAGGGGCAGCCCCCAACCCAGGGAGTGGGGCCGTGAGGAGCAGCCCACCCTGATGCCTGTGCAGGACCTCCCACTATCTCAGCAGGCACAGCAGGGCTCACTGCTCCCCTCTAGTTTTGGGGGGCAGAGAGGCAGTAACTCCATCTTCAGCAAGGAAGAGATGATCTTTCACTCACTGTTCTTATCATCACTGCCATGGAAATTGCCATGTTTTGAAGCTTGGCACCTTTCATCTCCATCAAGATGGGCTAAAAACTAAAGGTGACATTTTCCAGGGAAATCACCTATGTTCACTGCAAAGCTACTGAGGACAAACAGTCCCTTAAGGGCCAAAAATATCATATGTGAGGCTCACACTTGCTTTTTCTCAACAGTGTTTCTCCCCTCTGCCCTCACAGGTTTGTAGCCCAGTTCCCCAGAAGCTCTGGAGTTTGGGATTTCTTTTACTTTTATTTCACTGTTGCTTTTGCCTTTGAACAACAAAAGAAAGCGAGTGCAGCCACAGCACTGTGGGAAGGCAAAAGTTTCCTCTCAGCCAAACAGAGCCACTCCTACAGCTTTTCCACCACTGCAGAAAGCTTGGCCTTCAAAGTCAAACCAACCTGGCCCATCAACCAAAGCCGCCTTCTTTGCACTATGTGGATATAAACCCAAGGGCCAGAGGACATCCAGAGAGACATGCTCTGGGCAATAAATTCCTGCAGCTGCCACAGAGGTGCTATGCTCCGGAGCCAACCTCCCGACACAACGGTGGTCACCTGCACCCAAGACAACAAACCCAGATTCCTCCAGTGTTTCCCATGGGGACACAGAGGACAAATTTGGTCCTCATGGCTGCAGCACCCCAGCAGTAAAAGCAACACTGGAAGCACCCAACAGATCTGAGCTCTGTTCTTGCTCTGGGCTGGATGCAGAATTGTTTTCCGTAAGGGATCGAAGCTCCCTTGACAGGGATGTGACTGTAAGTTGAGAGAAAAAGTCTTTGCCATTTCTGGAAACAGCACGGTGGATTCAGGTAAATTCCTGCTGCTGTAATGAAGGATGATGCCCAACCCAAACGAAGAAGATCCGTCATTATATGACAATGAATGTGTCTAGACAGCTGCTCTCAAAAGCCTGCCAAAAACATTTTACACTGTTCGTTTTCATAAGCTCACAAACTCCAAGCCAGGCTGTGCAAACCCTTTGTAACTCCCTTCACTGTAGGGCTACAAAGGGCTTCAATAGTATTGTACTTGAAGCCGTGTCTGCAAAAATATCACAGCTAAGGTGGCGAGTCCCCAGCAACCACACAGCTGTCTGCACCATGTCCAGGGCTGGTTTGATAGCATCAGAAAACGAAAACCTCCTTTCTTTTTCCCAGCAGAAGTCTCCAGCATTTCAAAAACATTTAAATTAAAACTAATAAACCCCAAAATACACTTTCTTTCTCAGACACCAGAGCACTTTCTAAATACCAAGGTGACTGCAACCAAAAGTCACCGCGGCTTAACAAATTTGGGTGAAGTGACTTTTCGGTGGTTTCAGCTAAAGGGCTTTGCCTCACATTTGCAGCAGGCTGGGAGCACACACGGTCACCACAACTCAGCCAACATTCAGCTGTGATAACGAACCACCTCCCTGCAGCCTCACAGCACCACGAAGGGAAGAATTATCCCCACTTTGCAGACAGAAAAAATGGAAGCTCAAGAACAGCAAACCACACCAAAAAAAAAAAAAAAGAAAAAAAAAAGAAAAAAAAAACCACACTCCAGAAAGAAAAAAAAAAACCCGAACCCAACAGGTGAAGTTTGGACCTGTGCTGAACTGACCTATCACACTCACTCCTGGATGGAAAAGAAAGGGATGCTGGAAGAGTGTGGGAAGGTGGATGCACTAGGTACAGCCCGGCAGGGGGTAAATGGCTGGGGCTTAGGGAAACCGCGTGGGACCAGGAGAAGCCGAGCAAGTGCCAGCCAGCAAGGAAGATGCTGTAGCCATAAGGCACGTGCCAAAAAAGAGAAAAAAACTGGACGATTCGGATCCTGTCCTTACAAATAGATGCTACAGCCTTTATCCTATATAGGACAGCTGCACTGAGAAAGATTCCCCCTCTCGCCCCAGAATTTGTGACCCTCTACATCACAGCTTTTTGGGTGCAAGTAATGTCCATCCTTGCACAGGCAGATGGGGATCAATGCTACCACTGGTGTCAAGCTGGGCTGCTCCTTCTCTTAAAAAACTGTCCTTCCAGCTCCAGTAGAAGAATCACCATGTGCTCAGAACACCAAAAGGCCAAAATGAGACAGTGCTGACCTCTGCATTTCCTTAGCGTCTTTACCAACAAACATCTGAGCGAAATCACGATGGACCACCTCCATATACTCCTCCCAAAATGTATTCAGTTCAAACCCAATCTTCTCTTATCTCCTCTAACATAAGTCCCTATTTCTCTATGAACAGTTGAGGAGCTGCTGACACCTTGAGCAGGAGGGTGAATCCCTTTCAGAGCTCATCCCCTTCCAGAGCTTCCAAGTGTCAGTGAAATAACCAGCTGCAGCTCAGGGTGGAAATCAATGCTGGGACCAGTAGCTCTCATGAACTGCAATAGCTCTAGAATTTCCTTTAGAGCATTATTGGAATTTATCAGGTTAAACACGCTAACATATCAAACCCACCAAGGACTTAAACTTTGAACCTATACAATGCAAGAACACGCTCATTACAAGTGTCATAACACACCTACAATAAACTACTACTGCATTTCCTGTAGCAGCAGGGGGTTGTCAGAAAGTCGAAGCACTACAGTCAAGGGAAGAACTCAGGTTTGCCCCATTTTCCAGCCTATCACAGACACATGCTCCCAAGAACCCAAGTCTTTCCTCATTAAATGAGGAACCAATCACCTTTCTGAGGTGACAGTCAAGCTTTGTTTTTTGTTCCCATTTTAGCATGTGCAAGCCATGGGGAGCTAAGGGGACCTGCGAGCTGCTGCTTCTCAGAGAGACCAGACACTCCTGAACACCAGCTCTCAGTAGTTCAAAGCTGGCACCTTCCAGTTTCTGCCAACTTCCTTGGTTCCCAAAAGATGGTCTATGGTCGTCCTCCTAGATTGGCACGCCCACTTCCGCACTAGTCCTCTGATAAAAACAAATGGACATTTGATGCAAAGAAACATGCATCAGTACAGCTAGGAGATGTCAGCATTGTGCAAACAAGCCTTCAACACCACATCATGTGTGGAGATGAAAGCCCCAAGATCCTGTCCTCTCGCTAAAGTACCATTTGTATTAGTGGGACTTAAATTGCATTTTAAACATTAGCTGAGAATTTTCCTCAGTAAAGGGGGTCATCCAGGCATCTTTACACAAGCAAACCTCCTCCTTCGGGTGATCTGAAGTTGGAAGGTTTTGCTCAGGCCAACACTGGAGAGAGGACTCGATCAGAAAAGCACCCAATGTCACTGCTGGCTCTTGGCAAGGTTGGATTTACTACAGCGAGGACTAGAAAGAGGATCTGCCTAGTCTGGAGGCTAGAGGTCCAAAAGGCAAGCCAAAAAGTAACTCGTTCCCTTTCCTAACAAACTGTGTTTTCAGCTGGAAGCCGCTTGGCAGCCTTCCTACCAGAGGATGCCACAGGTCAAGACAAGGGTTCATTCCCGGCCAGGCCGAGTGGGGTCATGAAACACAAGAACAGACGGTGCTTTGCAAACATGGGCTGAAACACCAGGAGGACTGCATCTGCTGGGCTGTCCTCGGACCGCAAAGGACGCTGCTGGCCGGGGCTGCCAGGCTCCAGGAAGCACCGACCTGCAGTAGAGCAAGGAGGGACTAAGTACTGAGGCACATCGAAAAGTAGCCAAGGCAAGTGTTCAGGCACCCAGCTGTACCGCACCTGCCTCGTGAACACCTTTGGTTTCTTGTTTCTAAGAAAAATCAAACGCAGCGGCATTGTATAAGAAAAATGTCACTTAAACTCCTTATTAAAGGTAATTTCCTCTCCCACCCCTTTTCATTAGCAAACCTCAAGCACTCATCAAATGATCCTGTTTTTTCCAGGCAAAACGTTAGTCTTCTTACGAAGAACCTACATATTAGCACCGCCTATTGTTATAAATGTAAAAAGTTCTACTGAAAAATCAATTCAGAAGCAGAGTGTCCCATCCACCTGAATAGGAATTTACCTTAAATAACTTCATGCACAGGGAAACCCGTAAGTGCTCGGGGAACAATGTTCATATGGGGAAAAGATGCAGTAGTAACCACATTACTTTTCCCTTCTAGGCAGTACCTTTTCACTTAAATATTATACAATGCACCTGCTTGTTATTCTTATTACACAGTATCGTATTCAAATCCACGCTGCAAGCATCCCACTCATTGCAAAAAGACTTCAGGAAGGAAAAAAAAAAATGACATTAAAGGAAAGTAACCTATAGTAGCACATTGCACCGCACCAATTTCAAGCAGGCTGTCATTCTGATCACACCAGACGGCATTTAGACTCCAACAGTATCCTTCAGTGAAACATCCTTGTTACGGCACTACTCTTGCTACACAGAGCCCTTTTGAAATGAATGGTACAAATTCTGTTAGTCATTTCAAAAGGACTGTGCTGCTCAGAGCGCTTTAACTTTTCACATCATCTTTTCCAATAACTTGCAAAGCAGTAAGGCCAAAACAGGCCATCTTTAGGGAAAAAATTAAAAATAAATAAATCAGCACCTGCCTTGGAAAGGAACTACAGAACAGAGCTGTGAATCCCAACTCAAGGGAGCCTTAAGTGTCATTCCAGATCCAGGCCAACTCAGAAAATCACTTAAGTACACGATTAACTTTAATATGAGCTTAGGTTGCTTTGACTTCCGTAGGACTCAAGCATATACTTATGTGCTTTCCTGTACAGAAACACTCTCTTAAACCAGATCCTGTTCTGTAGGGATGCTGCATACACACACATGCACGCGCAGCTCATACCCTCAGGAAAGCTCTGACTCCTCAGCCTAGCTGCAAACCAGACTGCCTTAAATTTGTGCCCAGCAACGGACCAAAATGTTTCACCCAGAGCTTTAAATAACCATCTAGAGGTTTGGAAGTGCTTTATCTGGGACAGGGACTTTATGAAGGGTCAGGTCCATGGTTTAGACTTGGTAAGAGATGCAAAGGCTGATGAGAGACACTACAACACACTGGAGTTGCAGACCTGTCCCAGAAGAGATGATCTCCCTGGGCCCAGTTGCACCTGCCCTGGACCACACTGTGGACCAGCCCTGGGCTGTGCACACACAACAGGTACTGGGAGGACCTTTCACTGGTCCCTTCTGAGCCACCACTTTGCCTGGTGGGGTACAGGTTATGGTTCAAAATGCCACAGGGTTTTGTCCACATGTACAAAGACGTACAGACCCACAACCAAGAAGCCTCACAGCTTCAAATGAGACATCATGTTGCAATACCTCTCCATGCTACCCATGAGGAAGACAGCGATTTCCTCCCAGTCTTCCACCACGCTTCTTTACTGGACATCTGCAACTGCTAAACTTCCATGTCATTTCTGGTCTCTCAGACGCCTGGGGTCTTCTGTGGCCCAGGAGAGCAACATAAAGTAGACACCAGAAAAACAAGGTGTATCAGGACTCCACTGGCATCCCTTTCCTCCCCGGACGCTCCGTGCCAAACCCAGAGAGGTCTTGGATTCCCAGGACAGATGTTCCCATTTCACTGTGCCGTGAAGAAGAAGAGTTACGGCATGGTGCTGCAGCCAACCACTCGCAAAGGACCGCGGTTACCGGCCCACTTTATGCTCACAGCCACCACCATGCAACCCAACACAACCCGCCGCCACGGCAGCTAGTGCCGCGTTGTCTCACACAGGCAACCGCAGAGCCAAGAGCAAAGAAGGATGCAAAAACTGACAGAAAGCATTCTTTAGTCCTGCCCAGCAAGGTGGGCTGAAGGACCACAGCAGTAACCAAAAGGCATCTGAACCAGCCCTATCAAGTAGCTCTCGTGTTTCAAAATAGAACCTCAGCCAATAAAAGCCCCTTTGCCAAACCCCTCCCTTCAGCAGCTACTCTCTTGCTATTACAGTTAATTGCAAGCACATCATTCCTACAGCTTGTCTGATAGAAAAGAACTCCTACTACATAGGAGCTTGGTTTTCCCATTTTGCCCATTCTCAAGGCAACGCAATAAATTATTATTATATATGTTGGCTTTGCAAACAACTAAAGCATCCATGCTGAGTGCCTGCGCAGGGACATGCTGTTTCTCAGTGTGATCCGAAATAGCCAAGATATTAAAATCCCACAAAGAACTGAGTTTCTAATGGAAAAATGGATGGGCCAGATGTTGACACTGATGATTATTTTGCTAGCCTGGGGCAGAGCCCAAACCCCTCTGGGTTAGAGGGCCTCACTCTTTCCCATTCCTCAATGGCCCACATTACAGTCTAGCTGCTCCCACATCCACCCATCCCTTGGTTTACTCACCCAGAAGAGTGATGCACACTGTCCTTTCCAAGCCCTGGCCCTTCCCCTGCATTAACCATCACTCCCAAAGCACCTGGATAAGGGATCAACAAGCAATTCAGTGCTGAAGTTGGCATGGGAGAAGAAACACTTCACAGTGAGACATCAAATGCTGCATCCAGGCTTTGGATTCCACCAGCTCAGTGGCTCCACACAACCCTCCGTTTGGGGAAGCCTCAACCAAGCAAAACCCAACTCTACTTCAGCACTCTGTTCAGCAGTACAAGATGACCTTATTTTACATCTTGAAACCCCTCTTTGTTTTGGATGCCACCCAGTGAAAATATTATGATGAGAAAGCTCTGCAGATTCAAGATCTCACGGACTGAAGATCGAGCCCTTTGCCAGGCAGCAGGAAAGGATCGGGACAGTAAACCGCACACTCCCACTGCGCCTACAAATTCTCTGTGCCTGCGACTGGTGTCTGATTCCAACCCACACTGGCCTTTTTAAACTACTTCTCCCCAACGTGGTGAAACAGGCTCCAGGAGCAGTGGAGCTGCCTGACCTGTCCGCTTTGTGCCTGAAGCCAAGACCAAACGTGCTGCTCACCAGGGCTGCTGCGCAGATGGGCACCAAGCGACATCGTTCCCTGCTGCAGCACAACTTCAGGGCTTTTCTCCCCAGCTCCGGGACCTCCTGCACTCTGCGCAACGGAATCCTGCATCTCCAGTAGCACAGGGGCTCACAGAGCCGGGGAGAAGTCTCAACCTGCACTCCCACACAGAGGGGTGAGGGGGTTTGAACTGGAGGGTCTTTGTGCAAGCGTTGCATTGAATACGAGATGTACGGTGATGCCAAGCCTTGCTCCAACTGAAGGCTAAATGCCTGCTTTCCCCCCTCAAAACACAGATGTCAAAATATCTGCTGATCAGACAAATTACAGAATCAATTAGAGACCACATAGTGACTGCAGGGAGAAGGACAGCCATTGCTGGAAGCGTGCCCCGGGGAAGTGCAGCATCCCAACGTGCCTCCCACAAGAATAAAACCAAGCACTATCCCAAACTGAAAAGAAAATAGGAAAGTTTACTGCCTGTGTCATTTAAACATGGATTTCTATTACCAAAACATACCAGGAGCCTGCCTCCCTCCCTCAGCCCCTGCACGGAAACACATCATCTTCCTCCAAAGGTGACAACAGAACAAGTAAGATCAGGACTGACAAGGAGGCAGGAGGAGGCGAGTTGCAGGGTGCTGTGACTTCCCATTTCAAAGCAACAAACTCTTTCTACCATCAAGTTCATTTGAGTATCAATAAAGGGTAAGACTTGAGAAAAATACAGGTAGTTCCAGGACCTACGCTTGTGCCAAGTCCCTTGCCCACCTTTTCAGTATGTTAAAAAAAAATATTAAAAAAAAAAAAAAAAATCTGTGGTTTTCAGTAGTTTCTTTCTCTCATGGTTGCTGTGGGAAAGTCTTGCACAAACCGTGGCAGGAACTACTTTGAAACCCAAACATGATTGCACACACCTATTTAATATGAAGCAAAACCAAAAAACATGGTTTTCCCCAAATTACAGTGTGAAATTTCAATAGAAGGGAATGTATTTTCTTTGAAGCCAGCTCCATCCTTTCAAGCCGCGCTTCAGTCGCCTGAATCACGTGCCCGAGACCACCAACGTGATGTAATTTCCACCTCCAAAGCCTTGGTCTTGTAGGATTTATTCCGTTAAGCTGTGAGACAGAGAAGCACATTACATACTGCTGATGGCGTGCATTTGCACGTGTGAACACAGATGAGGACGAGGTGAGATTAGGACAAGCTTGCAGGGAATTAGCCCAGTGGGTTATTTATTCCATGACAGCACAGATTAAAAGGGCTGACTGTCCCTTTGGCTTTATGAGCACTCACGTGAGTTATCAAGCACGTTTTATATTGGAGGGAAGGGGAGGAGATGTCATCATCCAGGTAAATCTCTCAATAAATAGTTCATGCATTCAGTGAACAGCACTTTGCGTGTGATTAGCATGACACCTCCCAGGATCCCAAGACACCTTACAACAAAACATTCTTTTTAAGCCTCCCTAGGGTGTGTGGGCTGGATCAGTCCCAGCTGACAGGCAGATATGTTGAGTCAGAGGGGCTGACTCCCCAGCCCACGATCTCAGGGTCCTCAGGCAGGACCAGCCTTGCCCAGTACGCTCCAGTTCAGCAGCATCACCCGCAATCGAAGCCTCCCAGTCCCAGCCCAGTGTGGACAAGTGCCTTGCTCGTGCCCTGTCCTACTGGACCAAGGCTCTCAAGGGATTTAGTAGCAGAAACCATGCAGCCTCATTCCTACCGACCCATTGTCACTGTAACGTGTTTCTTATTTCCGAGCAACCGGCTGTTCTCTCTCAGTTCTGGTTAATATTATTTGTGTTTCAAAGCTTTCTAGGAACCATTCCAGCTTTACATCACAACAAATACCACTGGGTAGGGGAAACACTTAATCTGCCTGGCTGCGCTTTGGGTGCTTCGCTTTCGGAACTGGTCCAGGCAGTCAGATAAATAGCAGTGCCTGCCCCATGGCCAGAGCTCTCCCCATACACACTCAGCCCCACTGGGGATGTGGCTCGTAGGTCTGAAGGCGCCTTTCATCAAGGCTGAATTCTGGAGCTCCTCCAGAAATCCTCCAAGGAGTGTGAGCAAGCAAAATAAAGGGAAACCCACAAAAGCTTGAGATCAAAGGACTCTTTGGGTTCCTTTTCTTTACAGACACGTTGGGTATTTCCCATTTTCTTCCTCTTGGTCTCACCAGCAGCACGTCTTTCCACAGCCATCATTGCCATAGTACATGTCTGACTGAGGCTGAGCTAGTATTGTACAACACCCAGGAGGAGGTTTCCACAGCACCACTTACCAGAAGGGAAAACTGAGGCACAGAGAAGCGTAAGAGGTGCTTTTCCAAACTTCAAGAATCAATTCACTTGAGACTATTGATTCTGGTACTAACCTTTAGCCTGGCCTCTTTAACTTACAAATTTCCACATGAACCCCACCAAAACACAACAGTCACACCGGCCTTCTGGGAAGAACTGAAGGAGCCCAAAATTACACAAGGAATCTGTGACAGAGTTGAAAACAGCAATATTGGATTTTGTGGGTTCAGAACCCAACTTACCCTATAAAATACTTCTCCATCTCTCAAGGGTGTATGTTTTATAGGATTCCTAGGATTTTACACACAAAGTGGCACCCAGGACAAACAAAACAAAACAAAACAAAACAAAAGCCCTTGGCCGGAGCCAAGTGGACTCTCACAAGGACAGGTACCAATGGTTTGGTGCCCCACGAGGGACAGCACAGAGCACAAGGTTTGGTCCTATTAATACATACAAATTGTCATCTCTTCTCCTCTCCTTCCACGTGCCTCGAAAGAGGGCAGGAAAGATACCAAGTAAGAGGCCCACCTTTCTAGGAAGACAGCAGGCCTCTGGTTCGGAGAGCTCCTGGGTAGGACGGACCAAAGCCCTGCATGGACCATGCTCCATGTCCAGCTCCTACCCTGGGACCACACAGGACCCCAGCAATGCTGCAGTGGCACCACATCTCCTCGCTTCCCCGGAGCCCCAGCATACAGACTCTGACCTGTGCACGCACTGCACAGCCTGACAGCGCGCCTAAAACCAGAGCATTGGCAGAGCTGTTGCTCCAGCCCATAATATACCTTTGGTTTTAAATCAGCCCAGAGTGGAGGCACTTTAGGGTGACACCCAAACCAGCTGGCAGTGTCCCAGGTCCCTAGGGAACAAGTGGGGCTGACACAGTTGCACACGTCAGGGATTTGGTGGACAGATGAAATGCCAAAGCAGCTGGGCTTCTTGCTGTTTCATGAAGTGCTTTGGGACAAACAGCAAAAAAAAGTGGGATAATCCCAAAGTTTCCAGGACAGTGAGCAACTATGTTCACAGTCTAATCCGTACCTATTGCCCTGGGTGCTGGGGAGGCCACACTGCTTCTGACAATCTCAACACGGCAGTTCTCAACACCCCACTTGCCCTGAACTTCGTTACCATAAGCGTGGCTTTTATTCATAGTGTAACTCGGGGAGTCTTCCCAATGAAGAATACAATACACAGACTGGTTGCACTTCACTGCAGCTTTCAAGTGTGTGGCCTCTAATGAATGCAACCAGGACTGTTGTCCCCTGCCCTGATGCAGAGGCTTAGGGGAAAGGATTTCAGGTATCACTGCAAGTCCTTCCACTCCCTCACCTCCTGGAGAGCTACCGTCACTTGCCTTTTAAAGACGGTATCACAAGCAGGACGGGATGGTGCAAACAGACTCTTCCACTGCCATTTCCCACACTCTCCATCCCCACTGTACTGAAGCACTTTCTGAGGATAGCAGGACAGCTCAGATCCCTTGCTTGTCATCCATGGAGTCACAGGCCCACGAAGAACCATCATACTGGCGCACGCACAGCCCAAGTCAGCAGACATCACCTACCCAGACTCAGCCAAACAAGACGCAATAGTTCACTCATTTTCATATGAATATCGTACGAATATCGCGTAAAGAGAGTGAATCCTTGGTATCTTTATATACTACCCTGCTGCAGAAGCACTGATCACTCCAGACCCTTTTTGCCATCACGTCACGCCAGGAGCTTGCATTGCACTGCTCATTCACACACATCTCAAAACTCCTTTTCAGTGCCAGTTCTTTACAGGCCGTGACTCCCAGCAAGGTTTTAACTCCCACTCTGTGTCGCTTCCTTCCCATCCTCATGTCCAGCTCATGAAACTCATGCTTTACAGCGGCCAGAACAACCTTCAGGTCTGCCTCCTGCCAGAGGAAGAGCTGTTCACCCAGAGGAACGTTTTGTTCCAGCCCAGGCTGGTTATGGAAGGCTTTCTGGAGTGATGTTTCTCTTTGCAGCCTACACCCTCCTCGCGTCAGGAGGAAGCAGGTAGTAGAGGTGAGCACCTCTCAGGCACATCCAGCACGGAGGTCTGGGTGCTGCTGCTTCCAGATGCAAGTTTGCTCTGGAAGCTCAAACCAGACCCCAACCACGTGCAGCTGTTTGGACAGAGTGGCTTTATCCTTACACCAGTTTGAGCCGAAAGAGCTCACTTTACCTTCTTTCAAGCAAGAAGCTGTTTTCTCTGCTGAGCAGGGATGTAACCAGATCAACAAAGACTTACAGGTCAGCTCCTCGTCTGCAACTCCACCTCTTATTTGCAGTTAGTGCACTATTTACTCTCACAAAGAGGAGGCAAAAGAAAACAAAAAAAGAGAGAGAACCGAATCGAGGAAATCTGCTCTTTGGGACAGGCAGGACAAGCTCAAAAGGGGAATATTCACTATCACCAGTCAGCCCCAGGGAGGGGAGAGGAGAAGGAGAGCTCAGTGTTAAGCCATGTTAATTATTTACCCATAGATTTTCTCAGCAACTTGTAACCCACACCCAGCATCTCAGGAGCACGTCTGCACTATATAGGCAATGAGGAAATCAGGGAGGGAGAAGAGTAGGAGATACCTTAAATCAGCAGGAAAGCATTAAGAGTTTGAGGCCAGCTATTATCAACCAGACAGAATTACCTAGTTATGCAGCTGAGAGGAGCAGGAGGGTAAAAACCCCAAGGAAGGCTGAGCACTGTTAGGTTCCCAAAACACACAAAGCACGGACAACAGGCACAACTAACCGAGAGCATTACAATAAAATACAGATTACACAGCATCTACCAGCATTTAAAAAATCCTCGATAAACTTAATCTACCTCATCCCAGCAAACCCACACATGGAACGGCAGAGAACATCTGAGCCCTGGGCAGCACCTGGAGGTCTCCCATCAATTTATTCCCCAGGAGAACTCTGCTTATGTCCCACCACCAAGTAACAACACTTGTGCATGATTTTTAGTCAGTATTTCAGTGTTTTGGAGGGGAAGGAGCTTTGTGTTGTACTGTTTTTCTTAAACCAAAGAGGAACTAAAAAGCTTGAAAGTTCAGATTCTGGAGAGGTCTGTGGGTTTTACTGGGGGTAGGGGGGAAGGTGTTTAGGACTTATTTTTTGTCATAAACAGGACATGCTTTTTCCCGTTTCTTTCTAAATTTTCCCCCCATGTGAAAACACTTCCCATTTTCCACCCATGCACTACTTTTGAACCCTGCACAGCAGCAACCTCTGCTCCACCACTGATGGTGGGGAGCACGCTGACAGGCTTGCTCTACCCCAGCATTTGCAATGCCTTCCTTCCAAACTCCAAATTAACAGCCTGCTCACATTAACATTCTTTTTCTTTTTCCATCAAATTAACCATTGTTCCTCCTTTCATATATTACTAACCAGTGGGCTGAATCAACACATCTCAGTTTTGGGAGAAGGAACCATTTACACCACTTTGTTTTTACACCAGAACCACTGACTCTGCCACATACAGCCCCAGCACATCACTCCGCTCCTTCCTGGGCCGGTCCAGCTCCCAAGCATTGTTTTAGTGTAGGTCCTACAATCCCACCCACCACACAACCTAGCAAATGCTTGCTTAGACTTTTTGGTTGGTTGTTTTTTTCCTTTAACCAAGTGACATTTTTCAAACCACATGACTTTTTCCACTTTAAATGTTAACAAGAGAGTGTGTGTGGGGGGGAATGGTGAGGAAACTAATCAGTTTATCTTTCTTCTCTAGTTTGATGCAATACTGCCCTTACTCTCTTATGCAGTAGCAGCACTTTTCAAATGTATTTCTTTCACCAAAACGTTTAAATGCTGCAGAGAAATTATCTACTAAGATGATTGGCCTATACATTCTCTCTTTTCTACCACTTTTCAATCAGCATTGCTGAATGCATTAGAAACAGCTGTTCTCGTGTCCTTTACCAAGCTTCTTCACATTGTATACAACATCCCTCCTGCTTTTAAATGCCACAAGGTGCAGAGCAGCTCAGGCACCAGGAACACACACCAGACAGATCCTCTAAAGCCACTCCAGGCTAATACACAGGAATCAGGAGTGCAAGGTCTAGGACTAAAGTTTTTAACAATGAAGGTAGCAGCACTTAGAGATTATCGTGCCACATCTTCTCAATCTACTGGAGCATCAGCAAATGTTTGGCACAAAACAAAGGCATTTTTTGTCCCCTCCCAGGCACACCAATGACAACAGTTATCATTTTTAGCCCAGCTCATCTCCCTGCTCTAGCAGGGACCACGTACCAGTTGGTCCTGTCAGATGAGAGCACCTCATATTTGCCAAGGTGAGCAATAGGGAAGGAAAGCTTCTCTACAGAATACAAGACAGGGAAATGTACAGTTCTTAACCTTGATGCATGGAGCAGCTTTAACCATGGAGACCATTTCAAGAGATGGCCAGGACAGCAAGCAACTGCTTGGACACAGGGAGAACAGGGAGGGGAACCACCTTATATCTGGAGCGACTTCTGGCAGGGAGAAGTGAAGGGGTTGTTCTAACATCCATCTCTTATGCACGGATGCAATATTTTTTGTTTTCCTCCCTCTTCAGATGCTCTCCTACCAGTCCCAGAAGTTTCTAAGAGACATTGCTTTCTCTCCTACAGCATACATCAACATTTTGAGTGCTCACCAGCAAGTCCAGTCTCCTCCTGATCCTGATAAACTGGATGGTGAGCCTATCCCTGATTACAAGCCCTGGTGTGCTCTATACACCACTCCTAAAGCAGCTGAGGTTATCAGAGCAACCTCAGTAAAACAAAGGTAGGTCCTCCCACACCCCCAGCCTAAAAGCTGTTCCTTGTGATTACATTTAGCTCAAGTCTGTAAAACGCAAGACTTACTTATAATAGGAAAAGAACATGGCAGGATTAGACCACACCAGTCACCAGTGTACTCCAAGAGCCTCACCAATTTCCACTTCAACTTTTTCTTTTCCTCTAAATCCTTCCCCAACACATTTTCCATCCCCACCCACCACCCCCCGAGAAAAAAACAACAAATCAAGCTGGGACCTAGCCTAGATGTTCTCCCCATATAATCTGTCCAAAGTGTACAAACTACTGACTTGTGGTCACCAATTACATGATGACTCAAGCTTGCAGGTGAGAAGTAAAACCTCATCTGTTTTATATACCCTCATGGCAATTTGCTCTCACCCACTGGTGTGTCTGTCTGTTGGCTGCCAAGAGCATCCCAGCTCCTCAGCGCTCTCTTCCTTCCAGCGGAAAAGTGTGGAGCAGGCACCATCCCTGATGGTAAACCTAAGCCTGCACATTTCTGTTACTGTTTAACCAGCACCTGGCCTTCTGGACCAAGGTCTGGTACCCAAAAGCAAGGATTTACTGTCACTTCTGTTCCAGCAAATGCTTTTTCATAAAGGAAAGGAACAAGGAGGCGAGGATCCCCCATCACTAGTAAGGAAAGCCACTGGCTCTCCATCAGTGCACCCTACTGTCATCACTGGGCTTGCAGGGACGACAGAAGGTGGGAACAAGCAGTTTTGACTGTTAATACTGGGCACCATGGAAATTCAGCTTTACCTTTCCCCTTCAGTCCTGCTCTGTCCTTTTCCAAAAAAAAAAAAAAAAAAAAAAAGGGTGGGGGGAACACACTGGAGATGCCACACTGCTTGTGTGAGATGAGCGACAATCCCTGTCGCAGCACCCAGGTGTGGCAGAGGGAAGAGGAAGCTTTGCCACTGATCCAACCGATCCCTCTGATCCGAATGCCAACACATAAGCAGGCAATTAGCCCAGTTATGGATCTCACACCATTCAGCTCCGCTTTCTCCGGGGAAACGTGAGACCGGGGGGATGCACGCACGCTACCAGAGAAGCAATAGCAGTTGGGTAACGCCACACTAAAGGGAGGCAGGAGGGGTTACACAGCACTGTGGGAAAACAAAACCCACTCTCAACACCCCCGGCTGTCCCAGCAGTCTGCAGGGACAGGCCATTTCACAAGCCCAGGTTCTGCTGCAGAGCATCAGCCACCCCTGCAGCACCACCTGCTCCCCTGGCCACCCGCTCCACCAGGATTTCTCACCGGCCAAGAGGCCCATGACCGCTTGCAATGTCACGCTGCCCGCCCAGAAAGGCAGTGCTGAAATCTACTCCTGTTTTCCATGAGCTAAGCAAAACAGCTTAAATATTACACTGTGCTGCCAGCCCTTGTGATGGGTAAATGCTTTCAGGATCAGGGGGACATCTTTATTTAAATGGCATCTGTATGGCAGGTGGAACACCATCTTGATCGCCCAATTCATTTGTGTCAACCCCTTAAGCAACCAGGTGCAAGTACGCCCCGTTACTCACCCAGCCTGCTCATACAAAAGGAGAATGTGCCAAGTCAGGGCACGAAAGGCAAGCATGCTGACCCCTCTATTAAAATCAGCATCATCCAGCTTTTTATAGAAAACAGCTGATCTCCTGAGGACTCCCTGTTACCATAAAATGAGTTGCAAAAATGTCAGGGCCAGCCGCATGCCTTGGGACCTGCCCACCCAGGTAGGTAGTGACTTCAAAACACAGAAAGCTCACAGAAAAGATGCCCAATGGAGATTGCCTTATTTTGGGAAGAACAGGGCTTTTTCCCTCAATGTTTTAGCTTACTCCACCTTCCAAAATAGCCTGAACTAAGTCAAAAAGGCATGTTCATTTTGGAATGAAGCAGCATGCATATGAAGCTCTCACAGAAGAGCTGTGGCAGAACAACTTGTTCCTCAATAGCTATTCTGAACCACAGCTCAGTAACAGATCCAGAGTACGTCTCCATAAATGAGACGTGTTGATCTGACAACCCAGTTAAAGTAGTGGGTAGAAGCTTAAAACCATTACAAAAGCATAAGCTCTTGCTGACAATTCCCTTGAACTAAGGACACACCAACCCAAGAAAAATCTGACATCATTTGCTTCTTTTCTAGGGACCTGCTTTCCAACCTCTAATGTTCAAAAATCATCAGTTCAGCCTCGAAGTTGGTAAGACTGGCTAAAAATCTACACAATAAAAGTTAATGTGTTCGAAGCTTTCCCGCTATTGGCACTCTGTATAAAGAGCCCTTTTCCCAAAGCTTTCCTACACAACAAGGCCCAGAACCTTAAGTTTATTTTAAGTGAAAGATTAGCTATTAAAGGAAATTACAGATTTAAGTGAGCAGGGTCTATAAAAGATTTGATACAGGGCAGAACTTACAAGATCACAATCAACAGAAATCACTGAACATCTTGAACGTTAAAGCTAAGACATTGAACATCTCAATTAAAACTCCATTTTGCTTGTTACTATTATTTGTGATTGCAACGTCCCAGATCAAAAAGTACTTCAAGACCTTTATCCTCGCTGCTTTCACACAGGCTGAACACTCCCTTTCTGACGGGAGGCAATTTCTTTAAATACAGCATTAGCATTTTTCTTTTCTTAGCCCCCCCCCCCCCCTTCAAAATTTCACTCGGCATTACAAGCAACAGTTAATGCAATGCTTCTCCACATGCTCCATTTCACTGTCAGGCTCTCAGTATTCAGGTCTCCAGCACAGTGGGAAAATCTTTAGGAAGCGACATTTAAACAAAATAAACTGCAGAAATTTTTCCCCAGAAAGGTTTCACAGGCTTAGGGTTTTATACAATAGCTTGTTTTTACAAAATGTAAATTCAGGATCCAGTTTAAATTGGCGCCTTGTTACAGCCACCCTGCTTAAAACATGCACTTTCTTTCTTTTCAAGCAATGTGAGTTTGTTCACCATCGCCAACTCACACCACTTCCATATATTAGATAAATATGTGTGTATATATATATATAGGCATGTGCTGTCTCATCTAGAGCTAGCTATGACCAACACAAGGCTCACTCAGGCAGGAGGAACGTTACTAAAGTGTTATCTGCACTCGAAGCGGTTTAGTGTTACTGGGCTGAAAGGAAACAGAGAGACATCCTGTTTATAGGCTGTAGAGCCCCAATGGATCAACAAGTATACCTCAGTGAAAACTGGGGGGGGGGGGGGGGGGGGGGGGGGGGGCGGGCTGA